>RYFJ01002381.1:0-127795 GCA_003991445.1 Oryza meyeriana var. granulata
GGATTGGCATCCCCACTCCCAAATACCGAACAGCTAAGTCGCTTTCTGATAAACATCTCCTCACTCGCTTGCTAGTGCCACAGCCGTTACACCTAATAGGTGTATAAGCTGCGCGTTTACTTTTTTCCGTTTTTGCTCTTAAATGATTACAAAAGTACTCGAGTAGCATAAATCTCGATCCGTGGAACTCTGCTCCATGTAAGACGAACTCAAGTCACCCAAAACGCGTGCCTGGGAAAGACATGAGCCAACTCCCGACGCTAGGAGGGCATTGACTAGTCGGGCAGAGTGCTTAAACGTAAGGGGTCCCCAACTACTCGAGCGAAATTAATATCAAAAAAAAGAGAAGAAAACACGTATTTACATACATTGTAAATACATTTTATTCGGGTGATTATTTTCATCATCAAGATGCTACTCATCCGATATTTTTATATTGCAGGCCCAGCTCCGGATATGCGTGACAGGAACTCAGGGCTTCGAGCCTATCTCCTACGCTCGGGGCTGGACAAGTCTGCCGAAATACCACTCGGGATGCTCCATGAGGGCTACTTACCGAGTACTTGCGCCAGTCGGGACGTCATCTTCCCGACTACGCTCCATGGAGCTAACAATCGCCCGGCGCCAGTCGGGGCTGTGTACCACTCGGCTAAGTAGGGTACGCCCCATGAGGGTCGCCAGCCGAATCCTACGCTATGCTAGGTTCGGGTACCTTATTTGGCCGCAACTCTGTCAGGTTGGGTACGCCCCATGAGGGTCGCCAGCCGAATCCTATGCTAATGCAAGATTCGGGTGCCTAGCTTGGCTATAACTCTGTTGGATAGGGTACGCCCCGATGAGGGTCACCAGCCGAACCTTCTGCTATGCAAGATTCGGGTACCTTGTTCGGCTTTTCCCAAGTCAGAGAAGACTTACATCGTCAAAGCGCATCCGGAGTTCTCATGCGCTGCGTCACACCTGAGGAGGGCAAGCAGATCCTGCAACATACCTACTCGGGTACATGTGGCAACCAGTTTGCATCCAGAACGTAAGTCGGAAAGGCTTGTGAATAAGGATTTCTCTGGCTGATTGCGGTTACCAACACCAAAAAACTCATCCTGACATGCGATGGATGATACTTCCCTAGAGCTATGCTGGATAGGTCGGCTCAGGCCGGCTTATTTGGTAGCAGCCACCAAGATATGAGTTCCTACGGTAGCATGCTCCATGTGGGCCCCCCGCAGGCTGAGTTGAAATTATAGCGCTGGTGCTACCAACAGGAGCCGATGAGGTAAACAGATATGCTTCATGAGAGCCTTATTTGCTAAACATATGTTTGGGTATCTGTCTTATCCACCGGTTCGAGGATATATCTTACAATATCACAAGCTGGTCTTCACTAAAATTGGGGATGCAGGTATCTCTCTCGAGTACACCTAACCACGCAATGGATTTATTTTTCATAAAGTGGTACTCGGCCGACATGCGTGGCCACCAGTTGCCATGAGCAACGTTATTCCAGCCGACATGACGCTGAAGAGTCTAACTTTCGAGTAGTGCACTACTCGGGAGAGACTATAAATCTTCATTCCCGCTGACATGATGCGGAAGAGTCTAACTTCCGAATGGGACGCCACTTGGGAAAGACTATAAACCCTTTTCCAGCTGACATGAAGCTGACGAGTCTAATTTTCGAGTAATATATTACTCGGGAAAGACTATAAACACCTTTTCCGGCTGACATGATGCCGACGAGTCTAATTTTCGAGTAGTATACTACTCGGGAAAGACTATAAACACCCCCTTTTCCAGCTGACATGACGCTGAAGAGTCCCATATACGAGTAGCATCCTACTCGGCAAGACTATAAACGCACATTCCGACTGACATGAAGTCGAAGAGTCCTATATACGAGTAGTTCCCTACTCGGCAAGACTATAATCATATTCCGGTTGACATGATACCGAAGAGTCTCATGTACCAGTAGTAATCTACTCGGGAAAGACTACAAGGTTAAAGATCTTTGACTTCAAGTTTAATTGTTTTCACAATTAAGCACAAAGTCGGGGGCTACACCTAATAGGTGCGCCTATTCGGCGCACACTATTCCAACATCTACATCGAGACCTTCATAGCCTCGCTGCCAGCTGACATGAAGCAGGACTCGGGAGAAGCAGCACTCAGACAAAGAGCACTCGGGAGCAATGCACTCGGGAAGACTTCACCGTGGAGGATGAGCACTTGGCATCAGCTGTGACTCAACTATGAAGGTCTCGGGGGCTACTGTGGGTGCCATGAGCCCCGGGTACCTCATGACAAGCATATGGGCCACTCGGATAGAGGATGGGCCTAGCCTTGTAATTAGAGATATAGCTAAATTCGGCAGACTTCGCCTTGTATAGAAAGGAATATACAGTCCTAGTCGGGTGCGTTATATCTCTAAGGGGAGATCTCCTAGTCGTAATCCGATGGGGACTCCTACCTTGTAACCTTGTCCCCCAGTATATAAGGGGAGGCAGGGTGCCCCATGAGGGCAGAAGAGCTCATAGAAGCACACGGCCATACAGTTCATCAGAACTACCACCGTATATCCTCAAAGGAATACATATAAACTGGACATAGGGTATTACCTCACATCGAGGGCCTGAACAAGTATAAAATCGTCCTGTGTTCCTTTGCAATCCACCGAGTTTCCATCCGCCGACTAGCCCCATATATTTATTGCCGGTGTAAAACATCGACACATATATCAAGTTAATTGTGGTTAAGTGACATCTGCATCCCGCAATGCGGTGACGAGCTGTCGGCTCTTATAAAGCATACCCCTTTTACCTTAACCTAAAACTGAATTTATTTACGGTACCCAATCCATGTTAATTCAGAAATTGGCTATGGATTCATCATGGAGTATACCAGAAATATTTTTGGGCTGTAATTAATTAGCAGTTGCATCACAGCCAACACTGAGACCAGTAGTTGGCTCCATTAGAGTGTATTGTTGAAAACCCTAAATTTAGTATCGGGCTGCGAAGTCAAGCAGAAAGGCGGCCCATGCCCTCGCACTAACTTTGGCCCAATTATAAAATAACATGAAGTGGGGAGGAAAAACTTTTCACCTTCTTGCAATCGTCGCCTCCTAGCTTTTGCCGTCCTTTCACCTTCCCGCTCTGAGCTCGCCGCTCCGCACTAGATCTGCGCCGTTGCTAGGGTTCCTTCAGCCACCGCCAGATCTATCATGCTCGCAGCAATTCCTTGCTGAACTCCACCAGATCCGCCTCCAAGATGTCATCCTCTTCTTGGAATCGATTCCCCTCCCAAACCAAGCTGCTGAATGGCAGCCCTCCGTGATGTTGCAGAGGAGATTGGAAAAGATGGTAACCGAAAAGGTGCTCCCAGCAAGAAGGAGCCCATCAACTGGCGTGTGGTGGAAGGTGAATATTTTCTAACCTCCCACATGCACGAGATTGTAGTCTTTGACTCCTTCTTCTGCCGCGGTTTTGCACTCTCAGTGTGTAGGTTCTTCCGTGGGCTTCTTAATTTTTATAAGATCAAGTTAGTTCACCTCAAACCCAATTCTATTCTCCACATCACCATCTTCATCAACCTCTGTGAGGCCTTCCTCAACATCCTTCCTTATTTCAATCTTTTTCGCCATTTTTTCTAGTGTAAGCCCCAGCCAAGCAAATCCAAACCTCATGTTGGTGGAGCTGGCATCCAGCTTCGCGATGGATTGATGAAAACTTATCTCTCTCTCAGCTTCAAAACTTCTCTTAAGGGGTGGCATCACGAGTGGTTTTACTGCGGCAACACCGCTCCTTTCCTTCCTTTGTCGGGCATGCCCCTCGGGTGCTCGATTCATGGACCTCTGTCATGCTCGGAAATTTAGCCAATTTTCAAACTATTTTGTGTATTAAAACCCCCGTCTAGGAATCAAGCCAGGGTACACAAAATGACAAATCAATAAACAAATCCAAACATAAATAAAGCGTAAATACTTATAGAAGAGGCACTTGGTCCTCGCACGGAAAAAAACAGCAGCGGAAAGGCGAAACTAGCGTGTCTTCAGCTCCACTCCACAGGTAAGCTCAACTAAGGTATAAGCCAAGGTCTTCTAAGCTCAACTTCAACACAAAATGTCTTCACTTCTGAAAGGGGGATATATAGCAAGGCTGAGTACCACCCACCGCACTCAGCAAGTCACACCAATGATGCATTCATGCACAGAATACAAAGGATAGGTTAGTGGCTCATTTGCATAAAGTCAGTTGCAAACATTTGCATCTAAAATAGTAAAATGGTTTGTTAATTAAGTCAAGATTAATCTCCACTGAACAACGCCACACCACGTTGAACAGGCCCAACCATCCACTTGAACTATACCAGTTCCATTAAGTCAACTTAAATTAACAGTGAGACTAATCACGGTGAATCTTGATGGTCACCCATAACCGTGGGCACAGCTATTCAAATAGATTTACTCTGGCTAGAGGTGTAAACTTTACCCACAAGACACAGACCCACGGCATGTTTCCATGCGTCGGTATGCCACCATGACATCCCAGAAAGGGACTGTGACATGACCATTCATGCAACCCCTCCCCAACCATCCACACCACGCTGCGATTGCACCTACCATAGGGCACACCGTGTCGGACAGGCTACCCCCCTTGCACCATGATGGATCCAAAAGCCAATCAACACTGTAACCCAGGCCGACCCAATTCCATCATGCCCATTCTCACCAAATAGTGCCTAGGAGGGGGAAGAGCTACACTACAAGCCCAGCCGTTGCCCATGCTAGCTTGTGGTAAGTACGAGAATGCCTTTCAAGAATTTGTCACGAACCGATCCTTAATTGCCATCGGTGCAATTAACAAAACCATGAACCCACAGCCCACATTATGTCAAATTTTAGTTGATTAATTACGACCAATCACCATGGTTCCAAAGATATCGAGCTAGCAGCTCATCAAGTTACCAAATATAGAGTATAATGTGATTATCCCATCAGTTATCTAATTGAACTAAGCATGGCTAAGCACACTGTATTTCTAGCTAAGTCATCAAGTGAGACATAAGGTAGTCAAATTATCACCCAAAGTTATCAAGGGATGGATATCAAACAAACAGGGTGTCAAGCAAGCAGATAGTTAGTCCATATTCCATGTAATTAGCAAAACATGCAATTTATTTTGAAAGAGTAAAATATTCTACAAAGTAGGCTCAACATGCTCAAGGATGAATGCGTGACTTGCCTTGCTTCTTCAAAATAATCTTCTGAGCAATCTCCTCGAGGTCGCTATCCTCCAAAACATCGTATTAGAAAACAACTCTAATCAAAACAGAGTAAACAATACATGAAAAGTAATCAAACATGTAGAGCTCAATTTTAGATGAATTTTGAGAGTTGAATGGTCCAATTTGAAGTTTGTATGAATTAGTTATGAATTTTAGAAGTTTTAACCTATTTTTAAGCATTTTAGGAATTAAATGGATTTATGAAGCAATAAAGAATTATTTTCCCGAGGGAAAATAACCTATATGACATCAGCAGAGAAGGCGGCGCTGATGGGCAGGCCCCACAGATATGCGACCAGAAGGGAGGCTGGTCCACCTTGGACCGGGACCACGGAGCAGTCCACGGTGCACCAATGGCCGGGATCGAGCAGACAGTGATCGGACGGTTGGGATTGAGTTAGGGTCGACAGCGAGGATCGGGTCAAGGAAAAAAATGGATGGCCAGGATCAGGAAAACCAGATCAACGGACGATATCGACGGGCGACGTGGTCATGCGGACACACGCAAGGACGAGTAGGGTGAGGTGGCGCCGACATGGCGCCTCGAGGGATAGCCATGCTGATGGACCTAATTCACCCCGGGGTGAATCGGATGGCCACGGGCGGAGGGAAGGCGGCTCGCCAGCCAGACCGACCAAACAGTGGCGGCACACGGCTCGAGAGTGGTGAAGAGGAAGGGGAAAGAGGTAGGGAGCTGACCGAGTGTGTTTGAAGCGTCGGCGAGGGCGGGAGGTGACGGGAAGTTCGGCGGCGAGACTTGGCGGCAGCGGGCTTCAGGGTCACGGCGAAGATGTCGTTCTGACGACGGTGGGCGTCGGGGAGGGGTGGCCGAGGGCTGCCACAACCAAGGGAAGATGGTAGAGGTGTTAGAGAGGCTTGGGGTGCCTGGAAACGACGGTGAAGGCCGGCTGGATGGTGGCGGATGTCAGCAGTGCCTCGGGTAGACAGTGAAGGTGGTGCTCCAGCAGCGATTTGAGGATGCAAGGTGGTGACCAAGGCGCTCCTCGATACGGCGAGGCTATTGGTGGTGTTGATGCAGCCCAATGTGGCTCCTGACATGTGGAGGCCATCGGTCTCGGGTACCTCATGGAAAGCTTTGTGGCCACTCGATAGAGGATGAGCCTAATCCAGTAATTAGGGATACAATAGGACTTGGCATATGTAAACTTGCATGACAAGGGAAAGGGAATAGTCCTAGCCAGTTACATTGTGTTTCTAGAAGGAAATCTCTTGGTTGAGTCCGACTGGGATTACTACCTTGTAACCTTGCCTCCTCAGTATATAAGGAGAGGCAAGGTGCCCCCTAGGGCAAGGGAGCTCATCAGATTGACATACGTGCAATCTCACTAGAGAAACCTCAAAGGTAATACACAATAGCTGGAAGTTGGGTATTACCTCACCTTGAGGGCCTGAACCAGGATAAATTGTTTTGTGTTCCTTTGCAATCCATCAAGTTTAGGTCTCACGAATAGCCCCATATAATTATTGCTGATATAAAGGATCAACAGTTGGTGCGCCAGGTAGGGGCTTCGTCGAGATCATCTTCACTAAGCCAGATGGATCCGATCACCGGAGTCGATGGCGTCAAGTTCTTCCCCGAGCGAACAATCAGCTTCGGGAGCCTCGACTTCATCGCTGATAATTTCGGCAATCTCACCCTAACCGACTCGGACTCAACCTGATCGGCTAGGAACCAAGCCGACTTTGCGCTAGCCAGCCTACTCAATGCTACAGGCATCTTTGGTGACTTGCTGCGGCGATTTCCAAGACCCACGAGCCAAGGGACAACTCTTTTCCTGGTGTTTGACTTAGACTCAGCCATGAGCCGACTGAGATCGAGCTACAGGAGGAGGAGATCGTCAATTTCCCGTTCAGACTAGGCAATGCCGCAAGTATCTTCAATCCCAATCCGATGCGGCAAAACCAATCCCTCAAAATTCGACTCGGATATGGCCCAGAGCCGATCGAGATTGGATCTAGGGAGGTTAGAGTTGTAATCACCCCTCTAAACTACTCTGACTCCGACTCATAGTCAGATAGCAGTTCGGGAAGCTTTTCTCCACCATGCGAAGTGTTCATGGCATCTAAGGGCTCGACCCCCGCACAAGATGCACGCCAACTATGTGACCAGCAAGAGGAGGAAGCTCGCCGATTGCGTGAGCAACAGGAGGAAGACGCACGACGCTTGCAAGCCGAGCACAACACTCGCAATGATAACTTGTGCAAGGCTAGGTGGACTGCTCAACAAGAGATCCTCCAAACCTGAGTAAGCGACCACGACGTCTTCGTGACCCCACAACAGAACGTCGTGGCCGCTGCCACACTATTAGACACCTTGCAGTTCAGGCTAGATCACCAGGCTACCCCGACTATTGCAAGGATCAAGGCAATGATCACCGCTGCAGCATGTCAATAACGAGAACCGTCTAGAGACACACTCATCCCATCGAATAAGATGGCTTCAGATGCAGCAATCTCATCTGCCTCAGCATGACGCCGAGCAGTTGGCTCAAGTCAGCATCACTCGGAGTCCCACCATACGTCTCTCGGCAACCGAAGCAACGACTAACGATGAGATCACCACAAGGAGCGCCGTGACAACTAGGACGCCCGAGGACAACTACGGCGAGACCTCAGCCATGACATCAATGCTTGGCGCTAGGAACATGAGTAGGATGAACGCCACTGACTTGAAGACGAGCATGAGCACTTCGGCCTCCACCACGAGTGGTTTCATCGCCGCAGTCGGAGTCGGAGCCTTCACCCAGACGAAGGAGTTCCGGCGTTCACCCACGAGCTACAGCAAGTCGACTGGCCATCTAGTTTCATGCCGACTGGAATAGAGAAATACAATGGGAAGGTCAATCTGGAGTCCTGGCTGACCATGTACACTTTGGCAATACGAGCGGCTGGAGGCGATCACAAGGCCATGGCTAACTACCTGCCAGTCACCTTGGCTGACTTGGCAAGGACATGGTTGACAGGACTTCCCAGGCGGTCAATTGGCTCCTGGGGGAACTTCGTGAGCGCTTCGTCGCAAATTTTCAAGGAACATACGAGAGGCCATCTTCTGAGTACGATCTATATCAGTGCCACCAAAGAAATAACGAGTCCCTCCGTGACTTCACTAAGCGGTTTTCCAAGAAGAGGAACTCGATACCCAAGATCAAGGATGAGGTTGTCATTGCTGCTTTCCGTAAGGGAGTAAAGGACACCCCGTTCATCGCTAAGTTCACTTGGAAGCCTCCAAGCTCTGTCAAGGCCTTATTCAACATGGCAAACAAATATGCCGACTTGGCCGACGCTGTTGCTGAGCCCTTGATGAAAAGAAGGAGCCTCGACAGAAGGAACGGAAGATATCGATGACGTAGCCCCGACTAAGTTCGGCAACCGCAAGCACAAGTTGGACAACGTTGTGGCAGTTGTCGAGCGCAACCGACCATGACCCCCAAGGACAGATGACTACTAGAAGGTCACGAACGGGCCATGCCCTTTCCACCCAAAAGGGAAACACACGGCCAAGAACTGCTTCATGCTCTAAAAGTTTGCTTCCGAGCAAACATCCGCGTCTAGCGACCAGAAGGACAAAGACAAGCCAGACTCGGGTGTAGCTGGCGATTATTAAGATCCCTAGGCTAAGCTCAATCACATATTTGGAGGGCCATCCGCGTACGAGTCCAAGTGAAAATAGAAGCTAACTGCCCGAGAAGTGAACTCGGTCACGACAGACGCCCCCCAATATCTGCGATGGTCAGAAACGGCAATCACATTCGACCGCGTGGATCACCCCAACCGAGTAATGCATCTAGGATGCTATCCACTTGTCCTGGACCCGGTCATTAGAAGCGTTAAACTGAAGAAGGTTCTCATCGATGGAGGAAGCACGCTCAACATCTTGTTCGCCAAAACGCTCGACGAGATGAAGAAACCAAGATCTGAGCTATGGCCGAGTACAGCTCCCTTCCACGGGGTAATCTCTAACCTCTCTTCAACTCCACTCGGATAGATCACTCTACTGGTCACTTTTGGCACACAGGAGAATTTCTGCATGGAGAACATCTACTTTGAGGTGGCCAACTTTGAGACTACATATCACGCCATACTCGGATGGCCTGCACTAGCCAAATTCATTACAGTGCCTCATTATACATACATGGTGCTCAAGATGCCAGGACCAGCAGGAGTACTTTCCTTACGCAGCGATGTTAAGCAAACCTTCACCTACGACAAGGAGAGTTGTGAGTTGGCCCAATCTAAAGAAGCAGCAGTCGGATGAAGCAATATCCGACTAGCTACAACAACTGCAAATGAAGACGATCAAGTCCCAATGAAGAAAGCAGCCAAGTTGAGAATTTCAGCGGACTTGGAAACAAAAAAGATCCCCCTGGACCCTTTCGACCTCACTAAGACTGCGCTTGTCGGGACCAGACTTGACCCCTAATAGGAAGACGAGCTCGTAACCTTCCTCCAGGCAGACAAGGACATATTTGCTTGGAAGCCTTCCGACATGCCTGGTGTACCAAGGGAGGTGATTGAGCATTCCCTAAACGTCAAGCTGGACGCCAAACCAGTCAAGCAACGACTATGGTGCTTCGCACAAAACCGCAAAGATGCTATTCAGGAGGAGATAACAAAGCTCCTAGCAGTCGGGTTTGTCAAAGAGGTCTACCACCCGGATTGGCTGGCAAACCCAGTTCTGGTCCGGAAGAAGAACGGTAAATGGCGCATGTGCGTCGACTACACCGACTTAAACAAGTTGTGTCCCAAAGACCCATCTGGTCCGAAAGTTGGTGCACTATTTTCAATCACATCAAGTTACAATTGTCACATCGTATCCACTCGGGGACGTCCTACACAATCGCGAAGCCACTGGCAGAATTGCTAAATGGGTGCTTGAATTGATGGTGTTTGACATTGTCTTTCAGCCACGGACAGTAATCAAGTCACAAGCACTTGCCGACTTTGTGGCCGAGTGGATAGAGATTCAGACGGCTACATCAACAAACAAGTTAGAATACTGAACGATAGACTTCGATGGTTCTCTACGGATCGGTAGAGCAGGGGCTAGCGTTGTTCTGACATCACCAACTGGAGAAAAACTTAAATATGTCCTTCAAATACACTTTCAGCATCTCACAATATCACTGAGTACGAGGCACTTATCCATGGGCTTCACATCGCCATATCACTGGTATCCGCAGACTGGTAGTTCGCAAGGATTCTCAACTCGTGGTAAACCAAGTCATGAAAGACTGGATGTGTCTGGACAACAACATGGCGGCGTATTGTCAGGAAGTACGGAAGCTGGAAAACAAGTTTGACGGGCTAGAGAGTACACATGTACTATGCCAATACAACGAAACTACTAATGAGCTAGTCAATATGGGATCCAAGCGAGAAGTGGTCCTGACTGGAATTTTTGTCGAGCAACTATTAGAACTGTCAGTCAAAAAGAAGCCTGTTCTCGGGCAGTCGGGGGCTGAACCTACCCCGGCAACACAAGAAGTGCTAGTTATCTCTCAAGATTGGCGGATTCCAATCATTAGATTCCTCTTGGAAGACGAGCTCCCAGAAGACCATAGTGAAGCCGAGCGAATCAAACGTTGAAGCAAAAGTTTCCTGGTAGTCGTGAAGACCTTTATCGTCGAAGCACATCCGGAGTCCTCATGTGTTACTGTTGACGCCGAAAACCGTCGGGGGCCGACGATCTGGTTCGGCGCTATAGACACGCGAAGGCCTAGGAGATTTGCTTAACTCCAGTACAGGTCCTAAATTTGAGGTTCGCGGGCGTGCCAGTCAATTTGACCCAACAATTGACAAGGAGATAGAAAAATTAGATCAGTGATTCAATCGGCCAATAAGAATCCTACTAGCCGATTGCCGATAGAACTTGTATACTGGAACATCGGCCGTAAGCCAATGATAAAATAAATAGGCAGAATAAATGAACTGACTAATCTTTAGCCGATTGCAATAGTGATTGTTAGTGCTGCACCTAAAGTACTGCCCGCGCCTGTACCCGGGCCCTTGCCCGTGCCCGCGCCCAGGTCCTCGCCCGTGCTCGCGCCCGGGTCCTCGCGCGTGCCCAACTACCTACAGCACTTGCGCATCGACTAAGAAGCCGATGATAGAATCGATGAAAATATAAGCAAATAAAAAGCCAGCCGACTGCCAATAGAACATGTGCATTGGCTGGAAAGCCGATGATAGTGTAGATAGTTGAAATAATAATCAAGACAATGCAGTCGGCTTTATATAGTAAAAGATAACTTATCGGCTATACATCCCGATAAAACGCTTGCATAAAAACTATCGACCTAGCAGGAACAATTTATCACTAGCAGTTTAGTAGGTCGGACCCAACCGATGTAGCACAAGCTGATGATAAATTGCTCCCAGTAAGCCGATACGATCTATGCACGCGTGACGTGATGTATCCACTCGGACTAAGAGATCAAACTTAACTGATGCAGCCGTAGACAGAATAGATACACCGTGGTAAGCCGACTACCGTAGATCAGCTAGAATATCGGACCTAACCGAGGAAGTCCTAGCCGGTAAGGTAGTCGGGGTAACGAGACTTACCCTCTCGCAAGAGTTCAGACCTAACCGATGCAGCCCGGCTCGAGAAGCAAGAACCCGTCGAAAAGGGTGGCGATGCGCCGAAGTTGTATTGATCTGTGAGATAGTTTACATGGTCCCCGGGCATACGTATTTATACCCCGAGTTGATACAGTCCTGATCGGATACGAAACAGGAGTTTCCTAACTATAAAAGGAAAAATAACAAACCCCGATCGGACACGAGATCAGGTTTCCTAAAAATTACTATCCCTGCCTAATTTATAGATAAAATATTAACTGCCATGCCGTGGTCTTGACGATTCCTTCCTGAACTCGGCTTCTTCTGGATTAACTTCCACCGGTTGATATAGCCTCTTTCCTTAACCGAAGTCTGATATGAATCGTGCCAAATTTTGGTGTTAACAGTTACATCACAGCCGAGGAGTGCAAGCAGATACTGCAGTCCATCCACCCGGGCATCTGTGGTAACCATGCTACATCAAGGACGTTAGTCGGAAAGACTTACAGGCAAGGATTCTTCTAGCCAACTGTAGTTATTGATGCCAAAGACATAGTTCGGACATGCGAGGGATGCCAGTTCTTTGCTTGGCAAACACATTTACCAGCTTAAGAACTACAGACAATTCCAATTCTTGGACCTTTGCAGTTTGGGGGCTCGACATGGTCGGGCCGTTCAAGAAAGCACCAGGAGGGTTCACACACTTGTTTGTCGCAGTGGATGAATTCACAAAGTGGATCGAGGCAAAACCCGTTGCTACCATAACAGCGGCAAGGGCAAAAGACTTCATTATGAGTATCATATACCGATTTGGAGTTCCCAACCGCATCATAACGGATAGCAGCACTCAGTTCACTGGTGGCATTTTTAAGATTTCTATGACAATTTTAGCATCAAGATCTGTTGTGCTTCTGTGGCACACCCATAGAGCAATGGGCAGGTTGAGCATGCAAACAACATGGTCTTACAAGATATCAAGGCTAGAGTGTTCGACCGACTACAACCATATGTAGGGTGGTGGGTGCAAGAGCTCCCATCCATTCTATGGTCTCTACAAACCATGGTTAGTCGGACAACAGGACAATCCCCTTTCTTCCTAGTCTATGGTGCCGAGGCTATGTTACCAACTGAGTTGGAGTTCGGCTCTCCGTGAGTTTAGGCCCACTCAGAAGATAAATCAAACAAAGACCGACTGGACATCGCAACTATCCAGTCGGCAAGGTATCTTCAAGGCCTGCGTCATTATCACAGTCGTAATATTCGTGGCCACGCCTTTTTGACGGGAGATCTCGTTCTGAGAAAAATTCAAACCACCAAAGACAGGCATAAACTATCTCCCTTATGGGAGGGGCCGTTCATTATCGCTGAGGTGACATGTCTGGGTGCTTATCTACTAAAGATTGAAGACGGCATCCTAGTTAACAACTCATGGAACATAGAACAGCTACGTCTTTTTCTATACCTGAGTATTGTACTCCTTATATATATAAATATTGTTTCTTACTCTGACTCACTACACCGCTTGTCTCAACCGAGTAGTGAGTCGGGGGCTGCATGATGATAACATGTTTTCTATTGTTTATAAAGCTTGAACTTGTTTTGTCTAGGTTATGAAGTTTTATAACGATTATGCTAACCTCTGCCGAGTATAGTCCCACGGGGTAAACGATTTTTAAAGTTAATCTCAAATCACTTGGCATAACTTAGCTAGTCAGGTAAATCTAATGATGGCTAAAATAGAACAAGTACTAAGCAAGAATTTACAACAAACAGCAAAAGGCATTTACGACATTTACACATTGTTTTTGTCTTCTTCAAACACTGTCTACTTAAAATGTTCATGATTACAATGGCAGATCCTCGGCAATTGCCTCAGTGGTAGGCCTAACTTGGCTAACCAGTCCTAGGGCCTCTTTAGGGGTAGTGCCCTCAACAAAGCCCTCACCGACTGCCTCGATATCTACCCTGGGGTAGAGAGTCTTCGTCATGGCTAGTGCTTGGGTGATACCCATGGCGACGCGCTTAGAAGAGTACTTCAGAAGGGCTGGAGCCTCTTCAAGATGCTGTGCCACCTGGGAGATAGAACTTGAACTAGGTTTGGCTAGGCCTAGTTGCATGATATCCAATAAAGTCTCGTGGAATCCACTATGACATTCCACGATTCCTTTATCACTTTTATCTTCTCAGCAAAGGCACCGAATTGGATCTACGAATTGGCTTTGAAGGCTGCTTATACAGAAAAGAAGCATCAGCAAATCTGGATATCTAGTCGGGCAGAGTACAAGAGCAGATATGCCACTTACTTGTGTACTCGGTGTCAACCTTGGACTTTGTCTTCTCAAGCTCCTTTAGCTCTTTCTTCAGGCGTTCAATCTCAAGGGACTGATTGTTTAGATTTGTCTCGAGAGCTACAGCCGAACAAAATTGAAGATCAAGAACACAGAAAAAGTTATCTGGAGTTACTCGGGCAAAAGGAAAACATACCTCTGATGGTCCCTATTTTCTCCCAGTTCTCGTCCCGTAGCTTGTTCACCGAGTCCTTCAACCAGTCTTCCCTCTCCTTGCAAGTCCTCTTCAGTTCATCCTTGGTGGCCTAGAGCTGGTTGAGTTGAGTAAGCTGAGGGGCGAGTTGGGCAAGAACCTTGCCCATCCTCTCAGATCGATCAACTACTTGCTGCATGAATCATGTTATAATCAAACAAGGCAAGCTACAACAGCAGAAGATTCCAAGAACCGATAATCAGTAGACACAACTAGTAAGATTATGTACCTGGATGCTCCTCGACGCTGTGATGGCGGCCTCCATCAGCCTGACTTGCTCCCTCTAGTCAGCTTCCTCATTCAGCTCAAAAGGTTGTTCGTCTCCTTCCGGGGTGACCCAATAGAACACCCGGGGGAAGTTTGGTGGAGGAGCTTCGAGCCTGGGGAGGTCATCGTCTTCTGAGGATGAGGAGAGTGGAGGAGAGGGAGTCCTGGGTCTTGGATCTACTAGCGGTGCTGGCTCTTCAATGGGCTCGGCTATCGGGACTTCAGCTGCAATGTCCTAACTAGGCAAAGCTTTGTTGCCTGGCCGAGTGAACTGTCTCAATCTCAGGGGTTGGAGCAGCACTCAGCTCGGGATGGGTCTCTGCAGGCTTGGTCCCAGTCGGGATGGTGACGGCTTCGGGGGTCAGTGGCGTTGTCCCTTTGGGATCAGCGTCACTTGGCTTCCTGCAAGATCACACTACAATCAAGATATTGCCAAACTACTCAAGATTTTTTGAAGATTGGGGATTTCCTACCTCTTGGAAGTCTTGTATCTCCACCCCTGTGCACTAGGGGTGGAGGTAGTCAGCGAGGGGCCCGAAGGCCTACTCGGCAGTGATGCACTGCCAATTGTCGGGCTCGTAGGCGCAGCACTAGGTGCGGCCGACTGGGGCGAAGGGGTTGTCGACGGTGCAGTCTGGGGCTAGTCAGTCCAGTGGCTATGCTGCTGGGGTCCTTGATTATTGGTGTGGAGGCCATGAGCCCCGGGTACCTCATGGGAAGCTTTGTGGTTACTCGGATAGAGGATGGGCATAATCCTATAATTAGGGATACAATAAGACTTAGTTCATATTACCTGGTATAATAAAGAAATGGATATAGTCCTAGTCAGGTATGTTGTATTCTTAGAAGGAGATCCCTTGGTCGGAGTCTGACTGGGATTTCTATTATGTAACCTCACCTCTCCACATAAGGAGAGATAGGGAGCCCCTCAGGGCAAGATACACAATCTCACCAGAGAAACCTCAAAGACAATACACAACAGTTGGAAGTAGGGTATTACCTCACCTCGAGGGCCTGAACCAAGATAAATTGTTTTGTGCTCTTTGTAATCCATTAAGTTTAGGTCTCCCGAGTAGCCCCATATTATTATTGCCAATACAAAGCATCAACAGTTGGACCGCCTGATGCCTTACTCGGCATGCTTTTTTCTTGGCCTGGTCCTAGCCCTCTTGGGGCTAGGTTGGACTACTGAGGGGCTGGCCGGCAGCTTTCTAGACTCATTGGCTAGCTGCCCGGGTGGGTTCGAGGAGAACTCGGCAAATTCCTGCAAATGTCATGCATCAAGACAAATTCAATTGGATAGTGTTCATGCCATTCATTGCAGACAAGCATCAAAGATAATGAGAAAATGAGATATTACCACCAGCCGGGGCCTGTCTTTGCAGTACGGCTTGGGAGCTTTCTCGGTATCTAGAGTCTCGACGACTCCATTGATGAAGTAGCCAAGCAAGGTGTCGGTGACGACATCCTTGGTGACGAAGTCAGCACATTCCCAAGTTGGATCCTTCTTCCCCTGATAATCATAGCCGAGGTGAATCCTGGCCTTCAGGGGTTGAATCCGACGATTCTGTAAGGTCCTGGCCACCCAGGGCCCAGTTAGCCCCTTGTTCTTCAGATCGTCTATCTTCTCTAGCAGCAACTGCACTTGAACCATCTCCACCTGTGACGGCAGAGCAGTCCAGCTCTCCAGTAACGTGGGGGGATTCCCAGTAAAGGCCGGCAAGGAGGGTTCAAGGTTGGAGCAGTAAAACCACTCTTGATGCCACCCCTTCAGCGACGTCTTTAGGGGAACATGTAAGTAAGCCTTCTTCATCTCATTGCGGAGTTGAAGGCCTGCTCCCCCTATCACCTGGATTTTTGATTTGGAGGGCTGTGGCTTAACATGTGTCAATGTTTTATATCGGCAATAATTATATGGGGCTATTCGTCGGACCTAAACTCGATGGATTCAAAAAGACATAGGAGATTTATACTGGTCTAGTCTCTCGGTGCGAGATAATACCCTACTTCCAATTGTGGTGTATTGCTTTCGTGGTATGTGGAATCATCTGCCCCAAGGGGCTCCCTAC
This sequence comes from Oryza meyeriana var. granulata, assembly GCA_003991445.1. NCBI lineage: Eukaryota > Viridiplantae > Streptophyta > Magnoliopsida > Poales > Poaceae > Oryza > Oryza meyeriana. The sequence continues at coordinate 16,737 of RYFJ01002381.1, forward strand.
CTCTCCTTATATACTGGAGGGATGAGGGTTACAGGGTAGGAAACCCAGTCGGATGCGACCAAGGGCTTTTCTTATCAGTACATAGAGTATCCGATTAGGACTATATCTCTTTCCTTGTCATGCAAGTTAATATGAAGCCGAGTCCTACTCTATATCCAATTGTAGGGATCGGCCTACCCTCTGTCCTAGTGGTCGTAATTGCCCTCCTTGAGGTATTTGGGGCCCATGGCCTCCACAGTAGCCCCTGAGACCTTCATAGTTGAGTCACAATTGATGCCAAGTGCTCATCCTCCATGGTGAAGAGATTTCCGAGTGCTTTGCTCCCGTGTACTCATTGTCCGAGTGCTTCTTCTCGTGAGTCGTGCTTCATGTCAGTTGGCAACGAGGCTATGAAGGGCTTCATAGATGAATAGTGTGCGTCGAATAGACGCACCTATTAGGTGTAGCCCCCGACTTTGTGCTTAATTGGGAAACAATTAAACATAAAGTCAAAGATCTTTAACCTTTAAGTCTTTCCCGAGTGATATGTTTCTCAGAAATTTGACTCTTCAGTTATATATTAGCTGAAAATTTTGCTTAAGGCAATTTGGCTAAGCATGTAAGCCGAGTATCACTATGGAGTAAATCCAATGTGTGATGAGGTGCATTTGAGAGATACCTGCATCCCCAATTTTAATGGAGACCAGCTATTGATCCTTATAAAGATATATCCTCAATACCATAAAATAACCAAGATACCCAAATGTATACACCCGGCTATAGGCTTAGCATGAAGCATATCTGATTATTTAATCGGTTCTTGTAAAATAGCACCTGCATCGTGATTTTAACGCGAGCAAGCGACCCAATAGGGCATGTTATTTAAGAACTCATATCTTTAGCCTACTACCGAATAAGCCGGCCCAAACCAACATACCCAGCGCAGCCCACAAAATTGGCATCCCTCACATGTCTAAACAATATCATTGGCGTCAGTAACCGCAATCGGCCAAAGAAATCCTTGTTTGCAAGCCTTTCCGATTTATGTTCTGGATGCAGTATGGTTGCCACAGATGCCCGAGTGGATAGATTACAAGATCTGCTTGCCCTCCTCAGGTGTGATGCAGTGCATGAGAACTCCGGATGCGCGTAGACAATATAGGTCTTCTTCGATAATGATAAAGGTTTTGCTCTGTCGCTTGACTTACTTAGCTTCTATATGATCTTTAGGAAGTTCGTCTTCCAGTAGGAATCGAATGATTGGGGTCTTCTAGTCTTGAAAAATAATTAGCACCTCCATAGGTTCCGGGTTTGGTGCTACCTCCGACTAAAAGCTCCAGTAGTGGCTTGTTTCCCTGTTTTGGCCAAATAGGTACCCGAACGCTGTGCTAGCGCAGGATTCAGCTGGCGACCCTCTTAGGGCGTACCCAACCTGGCAAAATTGTAGCCGAATAAGGTACCCGAACCTCGCAATAGCATAGGATTCAGCTGGCGACCCTTATGGGGCGTACCCTACCCAACAGAGTCATGGCCAAATAAAGTACCCGAACCTCGCATTAGCATAGGATTCGGCTGGCGAGTCTCATGGGGTGTACCATACCCAACAGTGTGGTACCCGAGCCCCGACTGGTACCGGAGGTCGGTTATTAGCCCCCATGGGGCGTACCAAGGTAAAGGTGACATCCGTGTCCAGACTGGCGCAAGTACTCGGTCAGTAGCCCTCATGGAGCATTCTGAGTGATTCTTAAAACTTCTCACTCCAAGCGTATCATGGCAGACTGGTCTAGTACCCGAGTGTAGGAGATAGGCTTGTAGCCATGAGTTCCTGTTACGCGTATCCGGAACTGGCCCTACACTATAAACATATCGGATAAGTAGCATCTGATGAAGAAAACAATCACCCGAAGAACATTTATGTATTTTACAATGGATGTAAATATGTATTCCTCATCTTATTGATTTTAATTTCCCCGAGTAGTTGACTCCTTACGTTTAAACACTCTGCCCGACTAGTCATAGCACCCATGTGCCAAGAGTCCGCTAATGGCTCTTTCCCAGACATACGTTTTGGGTGACTTAACTTTGCCTTTCATGGAGCAAAGCTTCACGGATTAAAATTTATGCTACTCGAGTACTTTTGCAATCATTAAGAGCAAAAACAGAAAATGCGTAGTATGTACACCTATTAGGTGTAAGCGGCTACGGCATTGGCGAGGCCAAGTGATGAATTGACGATCTCATCCCCCTAAATCCAATCCCAACTGGCACTAAGCCATATCCGAGTCAAACCATAAGGAAGTGAGTTTTCTCCTAGCCCATTTAGATGAGAATATCATATAAAGGAGAAAATATGTATTAGAAAATGACTTAGCTGTTTGGTATTGCATAAGTTGGGAGTGAGGATGCCATCCTTGCATTCGAGCTTTTGAGCCCCCGAGCATGTCACTTGTCGCTCTGCTAATCTTCGGTTCTAGGAGGTCGAGGACGGTTTCGATCGACTGTCGCAATAAGGTCCTTAGATTTCCGCTTGCGGTTCCTAGGCTTAGATAGGGCCACGTCGTCCGTTTCTCGTCGTTCCTTCTGTCGGGGCTTGTCGTTGAGTGCCTCATCCACCGTGTCGGCTGAATCAACATATTTATTGGCCATCTCAAAGAGAGCTTTGATGGAGTTGGGTGGCTTCTGAGTAAACTTGGCGATGAACGGCGCGTCTCTGACTCCCTTGCGGAAAGCAGCAATGACGACCTCGTCCTTGATCTTGGGTATCGAGTTCTTCTTCTAGAAGAACCGCTTGATGAAATCACGAAGGGACTTGTTCTTCCTCTGGTTGCACTGATATAGAACTCGGAAGATGGCTTCTCATATGTTCCCTGGAAGTTCGTGACGAAACGTTCACGGAGTTCCCCCAGGAGCTAATTGACCGCCTGGGAAGCCCTGTCAGCCATGTCCTTCCCGAGTCAGCCAAGACGACTGGCAGGTAGTTAGCCATGGCTTTGTGATTGCCTCTGGCCGCACGGATTGCCAAGGTGTAAACTGTGAGCCAGGACTCCAAGTTGGTCTTCCCATCCTACTTCTCTATTCCAGTCGACTTGTAGTTCGTGGGTGAACACCAGTACTCCTTCATCTGGGTGAGGGCTCCGACTCCAACTACGGTAATGAAATCGCTCATGGTAGAGGCCGAATCGCTCACGCACATCTTCTATTCAGCAGCGCTCATCCTCCTCGTGTTCTCTGCGTCGAGTGTTAATATTGTGGCGGAGATCCCATCGTAGTCGTCCTTGGGCGTCCTGGTTATCACAGCGGTCGTTGTGATGATGCCGCCGTTGATCGTTACTCAGATTGCCGAGTGACGTATGTCGTGACTTCAAGTGATGCAGACCAGAGTCAGCTGCTCGGCGCCATGCCGAAGTAGATGAAACCGCCTTGTCTGAAGCCGTCTTGTTTGACGGTATGAAAGTGTGTTGACGCCGAAAACCGCCGGGTGTGCCAAAAAGCTTGCTAACGATCTGGTTCGGCGCCTAGAGACATGCGAAGGCCTGGGAGATCTGCTTACCTCCAGTGCAGGTCCTAAATTATTGAGGTTCGTAGGTGTGCCAGTCAATTTGACCCAGCAATTGACAAGGAGAATATTAGCTCAGGGATTCAATCGGCCAATAAGAATCCCGCTAGCTGATTGCCGAAGGAATGCTTGAGCATCGGCTGAAAGCCGATGATAAAACTTTGTCCGGGCCCTAGCTGTCCGCGCCCGGGTCTCGTGCCCGTGCCCGGGTCCTCGTGCCCAGGTCCTCGCTCCCGGGTCCTCGCTTGTGCTCGTGCCCGGGTCAGCAGCAATTGCACATCGGCTATCGGCCGATACGGTCTGATGTAGGCCCCTTGTAGCCGATGGCCGATGGCACCTGTGTATCGGCTAGGAAACCGATAACGCTATAAGCAAATAGATAAGCTGTCAGTATAACATGTGCATCGGCTAGAAGCCGATGATAAAATAGATAGGCAGAATAGTAAGCTAGCCGACTGCCAAGGAAACACATGTGTATCGGCTAAAAAACCGATGATAATATAGATGACCAAAATAGTAAAGATAATACAGTCGGCTTTATAAAAAGATAACCTATTGGCTAAGCACTCCGATAGAACGTCGCATATATACCGATCGGCTCGACAAGGATAAATCTATTATTATCAATCTAGTAGTTCAGACCTAACTGATGCAGCACAGATTAATAATAATAAAGGAACCTCAACAAGCCGATAGACCTAATGCAACTGTGATGTAATAAGATAACTTATCGGCTATACATTCCGATAAGACACTTGCGCAAAAACCATCAACCTAGCAGGAACGATTTATCGCTGGCAGCTCAGTAGGTCGGACCCAACCGATGCAGCACGAACTGATGATAAATCGCCCCTAGTAAGCTGATAAGATCTACGCACGCGTGATGTGGTATACCTGATCGGCCTAAGAGGTCGGACCGAACCGATGCAGTCGTAGACAGGGCAGATACACCTGGGTAAGGGGTGACGAGTCTTACCCTCTCGCAGGAGTTCGGACCTAACCGATGCAGCCCCGCTCGAGAAGCAAGAACCCGTCGAAAGGTTGGCGATGCGCCGAATTTGATTGATCTGTGTGGATAATTTACAAGTTGCCCGGGCATACGTATTTATACCCCGAGTTACATGAGTCCTTATAGGACACGGAACAAGACTTTCCTAACTAGAAAAGGAAAACTAACAGACCTAATCGGACAAGAGATCAGGTTTCCTAAAAGATAAAACTATCTAATAGATAAGATAAATAACTGCCATAACGTGGTCTTCACGATTCCTTCTCAAATCCGGTTTCTTCTGGATTAATTTCCTCCGGTTGATATAGCTTCTATCTTTACCGAATCTGATATGAGCCGTGCCAAATTTTGGCGTTAACAAAGTGTCTCTAGATTGTTGTCACTGCTGACAAGCCGTAGCGGTGATCATTGCTTTGATCCTCGCGATTGTCGGGGTGGCTTGGTGGTCGGGCCTGAACTGCAAGGTGTCAAGTAATGTAGCAATGGCCACGATGTTCTGTTGTGGGGTCAAGAAGACGTCATGGTGGCCTACTCGGGTTTGGAGGATCTCCTGCTGAGCGATCTGCCCAGCCTTGCGCAAGTTGTCATTGCGAGCATCGCGCTCGACTAGCAAATGTCGTGTGTCTTCCTCCTATTGCTCACGCAGTCGGCGAGCCTCATTCTCTTGTTGATCACGTAGTCAGCGTATATCTTGAGTGGGAGTTGAGCCCTTGGACGCCATGAACACTTCGCGCGATGGAGAAAAGCTTGCCAAACTGCCATCTGACTGTGAGTCGGAGTCGGAGTAGTTTAGCGGTGTGATGATGACCCCAACCTCCCTGGACCCAATCTCGAGCGGCTCTAGGCCGTATCCGAGTCGAATTCCAGAGGATTGAGTCTGCCGCATCAGATTGGAATTGAAGATTGTTGTAGCATTGTCGAGTCTGAGTGGGAAATTGACAATCTCGTCTCTCCTGGACCCGATCTCGATCGGCTCGAAGCCGAATCCGAGTCGAATATCAAGAAAGAGAGTTGTCCCAGAACTCATAAATCTTGGGTGTTGCTGAAGCAGGATGTTGAAAACTGCTGCGGAGTTGAGTAGGCTAACCGACGCTGAGTTGGCTTAGTCCCTGGCTGATCGGGCTGAAACCGAGTCGGACAAGGTAAGGTCGCCGAATTTGTCGGCGATGAAGTCGAGGCTCCCGAAGCTGATTGTCTGCTCGGGGAAGAATTTGACGCCGTCGACTTTGGTGGTTGGATCCATCAGGCTTATTGAAGATGATCTCGATGAAGCCCCTACTTGGTGCGCCAACTGTCAATGTTTTATATCGGCAATAATTATATGGGGCTATTCGTCGGACCTAAACTCAATGGATTCGAAAGGGCACACGAGATTTATACTGGTTCAAGCCCTTAGTATGAGGTAATACCCTACTTCTAATTGTGGTGTATTGCTTTCATGGTATGTGGAATCATCTACCCCAAGGGGCTCCCTACCTCTCCTTATATACTAGAGGAATGAGGGTTACAGGGTAGAAAACCCAGTCGGATGCAACCAAGGGATTTCCTTATTAGTACATAGAGTATCCTGCTAGGACTATATCCCTTTCCTTGTCATGCAAGGTAATATGAAGCCGAGTCCTACTCTATCTCCAATTGTAGAGACCGGCCTACCCTCGTCGAGTGGCCATAATTGCCCTCCTTGAGGTACCTGGGGCCCATGGCCTCCACAACATGGAAGAGGAAGCGGAACAGATTGAAATGGAGATTGATCCGAAGGAAGGCTTCACAGAGAGTCACAAAGATGGAGATCTGGAGGATAGAATTGGGGTTGAGGTGGATGAGCTCGATCTTGTAATAATCGAGGAGACCGCGAAGGAAACCAGAAACGGGAAGAGCAAGTCCACGGTTGAAGAAAGAGCTGAAAACCACAATTATGTGGGGACCACGAGAGGGGATCGACTCACCAATGGTTAGGTGCCAGTTGATAAGTTCCTGTGGCTGGAGGCACTTCTTCCTCTCTAGGAGCGCTAGCTTTGTCGTGTAGGCGTCAGATGTAGGCCACGACCCGGATGACATGGCGGGGTTGTCGAATGACGCTCTTGGCATCGTCGGGGGTGAAAAAGTAGGGGGAAGGCTCTTGAAGGGTGGGAACCGAAGCGGAGGTGAAGATCTTTGTGGATTTCTAGAAGGGAGCTTGAGCTATAGAAAACTCTAGGTGGAGCGGAGAGTGTGAAGTTTGGCGCGTTTGCGGAAGCTGAAGCGTTTGGCGACTTGGGGAGAAAGGGGAATCTTTTTCTCTCTCCCCACTGATTTATAGGCTTGCGCTGGGTGGACAGTTTGGGCCGGTCTGCTTAGTAATGGGCCGTAAGATACGAGTTCCAAAATAGCATGTCCTTTTGGGCCAATGGCTGTTTGTGTTAAAATCACAGTACAGATGCTATTTTACAGGAGCCGATTAAAATAATCAGATATGCTTCATGTTAAGCCTAATTGCTGGACACAAGTGTACAGATATCTGAATTATTTACCAGGTATTGAGGATATATCCTTATAAGGATCAATAGTTGACCTTCATTAAAATTGAGGATGCAGGTATCTCTCAAGTACACATCACCACATATTGGGTTAAAATTCATGAGGTGGTACTTGGCTTACATGCTTAGCCAAAATGCCATTGAGCAAAAATATTTCTAACTGATATGATGCTGAAGAGTCCAATTTTTGAGGAATATACCACTCGGGAAAGACTTAAAGGTTAAAGATCTTTGACTTTATGTTTAATTGTTTTATAATTAAGCACAAAGTCGGGGGCTACACCTAATAGGTGCGCTTATTCGGCGCATACTATTCATATTTTTCTATGAAGCCCTTCATTGTCTCGTTGCCAGCTGATATGAAGCAGGACTTGGAGAAGAGGTACTCGGACACTGGGTACTCGGGAGCAAGGCACTCGAAAAATCTTCACCAAGTAGGATGAGCACTCGGCGACAGCTATGAAGGTCTTAGGGGCTACTGTGGAGGCCATGGTCCCCGGGTACCTCATGGGAAGCTTTGTGGCCACTTGGATAGAGGATGGGCCTAATCCTGTAATTAGGGATACAATATGACTCAAAATATGTAACTTTGCACGACAAGGGAAAGGGAATAGTCCTAGCCGGTTACATTGTGTTTCTAGAAGGAAATCCCTTGGTTGAGTCCGAATGGAATTCCTACCTTGTAACCTTGCCTCCTCAATATATAAGGAGAGGCAAGGTGCCCCTAAGGCAAGGGAGATCATCAGATCGACATACGACAATCTCACCAGAGAAACCTCAAAGGCAATACACAATAGCTAGAAGTAGGGTATTACCTCACCTTGAGAGCCTGAACCAGGATAAATTGTTTCGTGTTCCTTTGCAATCCATCAAGTTTAGGTCTCAAGAATAGCCCCGTATAATTACTACCGATAAAAAGCATCGACAAGACACCGGCGGCGAGTGGCTGGAAGCATGGCCGGCGGAGGTGCTGGGGATAGTGCGGAGGGTAGTGAGCTAGAGGGAGTGGCGAGCTCAGGCAGGCGAGGGAAGAGGGAGAGGGGAGCATGGGGAGCTATTTATGAGCTTGTCGAGGTGGAAACGTGGCCAAACGAGGTGGATTTGGAGGGAGAGAGGATGCCGGTCTTCATGGGGGTCGTGGAGGCTTAGCTCCGTGCCAGATTTCGCAGGGAAGTAGGGGGAAAGGGCGGGGGAGTGGGCGGCGACCGCATCCCTTCGGTTTGACTCACTAGGGCGGGAGCAGAGGTGGTTGAGGGCTGCGGGATCGATGTCTAGTGCGACGACATGGGCGCTGTGACGGGCTCGGCCAGAGGTAGGGATGGGCCTGACAGGTGGGACCGAGCCCACCTGTCGGCGAGAAATGGAGCGCGGTCAAGCTGGCGGATGTGGAGGGGCGGTTGGGCTACTAGGGCGGCGCGGCTTGGGCCATGAAGGAGAAGGGAAGGAGAGGGGAGGCATGGATGGGCCGGGAGGGAGAGATGAAGAGAGTCCAAGGCCGGGAAGTAGAAGGGGGTTTGGGCCAGAGCGGCCCGATAGAAAAAGAAGGGGGAGGATGACGTTTTTAATTTGTTTTGCTTATTCAGATTATCACTGAAATGAAGTTTGTACTTTGAAAATTAATAGTTGAGCTCTAAAAATTCCCAGGAAAATTCAGAGAGTACTTTAGGACATGGAAAAATTAAGAAAAATCTCTCCGTGCATGATTTATTAAAGTAAATTTTATTTCCCATATTATTTCACTTGTTAATTTGCTTTGAAATTAATATAAATTCTAGAAATCAATTATTAAGTAATTTTTAAATCCCTGAGCGAAAATCAGGGCATGACAACCTCCCTCCGCAACTCGAATGAGATGGCACAAGTAAACAAGCTCCTTGATGCTCTTGCCTTTCTAAAGAAAGAGGGCTTGTCCAACATCGGAGTCGCTTTTAGTTTCTTCGTTCGCCGGATCCATCCTCTAAAGGACTGGGTCCATTTGGCCTTCGAGTACACTGGAGCCAATGACCCCAGCTGTGAGACATCTGAAGATTTCCCAATTGATGATCTTGACAAATGGGTGGGGAACTCTTCGTTGGCAAGATTTGGAACAATCTCGATGATTGCCCCAAATCCTTGAACATCAGGAGGCCAGCTTCAAAAGTAATCTTCCTGCTTGATATCCTTAGTCAATGCTATCACACTCTTTTTCCTTTAAATGCTAAATCTTGTTGCACATTGATTGTTGAAGGATTGCTTCGCTTTTATATCAGAGCCTCTTGCTTGGACCCATCAGGCTAGATCTTCAAGAAAAAGGGCTATAGACTCCCCGGTTGAAAAACCAACCTCCAAAAAGACAAGGAAGAAGCCCATGGAAACCTTTGTGATGTGGGAAATCTTCTAATGAGGTCCCCGCCCAGCCAACTCCACCGAGGCCTGTGTCGAGTGAAGCTGGCGAGGAAACCCAGTCGGCTGGGCCAGCACTGAGTTCCCAGCCGACTAGTTCAACTGTAAACACTCCTCCTTCATCTTCTCCTTGTCCTGCTGCTACTCCTTCCGATGACGCCGGAGAGACTGCAAGATCACTACATCAAGATCCAACTGCTGATGTCAAGACTTCGGCCGAGGAAGAGAATATTGAAGAAACCCCTCGTGCTCCACGCACTCTGTCGACCGCCAGGAAGCCCCTCAAAGTATCATGGATCAATGACGAAGGGACTGTTGATGGCTTCGACAACTCCAAGGACAAAAAAGAGTTCATGGAGCTTTTGAAGGTGCAATCAAACATTCTTAGTTGATCCAGGTAGGTATTTTCTCTTATTAGGTGCACAGATGTGCACCTAATAGGTGTAGCCCCCGACTAACTATTAAGTTGAATAGCAACTTAGTAGAAAGTCAAGAATATTATACTCATCATCTCTGTGATGTCTTCTGTTGTGCAGTCAGTGACCAAGAAATCTAAGCAAAAGTCGGCCATGCTTAAAAGTCGCCTCCCTCAAGTCGCCCAGCTGGACCAAATTAATAACAAAGTCAATGAAGTCCAGTCAGCTGCGCGCCAAAAGGAAGAAAAACTCCACCATGAGATTAATATCTTGAGGGAGGAAAAGTTAGATGTAGTCAGCACCCTCCACGGTATGATTCTTCGTGAGTGCCTTTTATCCTTGATTGTGTTGATGATGCTTTTCTGAACTGCAGGTTTCTGGTTCTTTCGAAACGAAGTTCATCAAATGGATTTATTTTTGCTGGGCCCACAAATGGATTTACCAGGGTGATTCTCAACGATATTTAAAGATAAATGTGTTATTTCTGTCTATAGTTTTATCTTGGTATGGTAGGTAAAACTAGAAGTGTTGTTCGTACTGTTGGTTGTTTTATCAGCTTAGAGATAAGATAAGAAATAGAATCCGTGATCGGTGGATTCAACCGAATCTCCTAAACCGAAGGAAACCCTCAAGCCCCACTAGTGCATATATGAAAGAGAACTTGGAGAAGAACGGGACGCCGTTCGCTCTGTCTCCGACTACAAACCCTAATTGTGCCCGATCCACAAACGCACTAGAAGGGGTTCGTGAGGTCCTTCTACGTCTCAACACCGGCGACCAAGATTGATCAAGCCGGCGTTGGCACACATCGGCACAGAGGAGCATCAAGAAGAAGAGGAAACAGAGAAGAAGAGGAAATCAAATTGAGATGGCTTCACAAGCAGGTCAGTGATTAGAATTGATTTTTCCGCATAGGTGATTGAATTTCTAAGGGGATTAAACTCAGTGAATCAATTCTATTCAACACTGTATTTTAGTTTCTCCAACATTGTGGTATCAGAGCCTAGCCCCTTAGAAATTAATCCCAAAATCTTCATCCCTTAGTGAAGTCATCGTCAATTGAGCTCGGCAAAATCAAATCCCCATATGCCAATTAAACAGAAACCCTAAATCCCCAAAAATCCCCAAATCCGAAGAACCCTAATTCGAATAAGACCCAAAATCAACGTGAATTCAATAAAATCGGGATTATCTTACCCGGTTCGTCGTCTTCGCTGCCGATGTGCTCGCATCCGTGCGTCGCCGTCGGGTAGCCGCCGTTGCCGCCGCGTGCGTGCCTCGAGAACTCCCTCCCCGCCTCACCGCCGGACGACCGCCGCCATCGTCGCCGCCGCTAAGCCACCCCGCCGCCCCAGACCGGTCTCGCGCCGTCGCTCGGCCGCGCGAGACCGAGGCTTGCCTCGGTGTTGCTGTTGCGCACAGGGAGGAGAACTGGGGTGGGAGGGGGAAGAGGAAAGGCGGGCATTGGCTGTCGTCGCCGCTGCTTCGCTCGGCGCGTCGTCGCCATCGCCGTCGCTGTCACCGCCGCCGCTTGCCCGTCGAGCGCGTCGGGAAGAAGACGAGGAGAAAAGGGGATCGGCTGGGGAGAGGAGCTAGGGTTAGGGTTTTGGCTGTCACCGCCATTTTTTTTAATCCGGCGACAACTGATCCTAGCCGTCGGATGCTCATCGGATGGCGATGGCGAAATTGGACGCGGGGTCATCATGCGCTGTTCGATCTAGATCGGGTGGCCGATGTTTGCGCTGCACTGCCGCTGCGCCATGGGCCTTCTGGGCCGCGCGCCACAGCACAGTGCTGGGCCAAATTGGGCCCAAATTGAGTTAAATCAATTTCCACCGATTTATTCGTTTGTTATTTACAGAAATCCTTTTATATGCTTTCTTGGCCATTAAAAATGCTGAAATATTATGGAAAATTATTCTGAGCACTCTGAAAATTATTTCTAGCTGAATGGAACCAACGGGATGTTTTGCTAGAGAATATTTATGATGTGAAATTATTTTTTTGACCAACGTTAATTATAATTTCATGTCAAATAAATTAATAATATTATTTCCTTAATTATTTCTGCCCAACGGTGATGTAATTAAGGATTATTTTTTTGTCACTTCATGTATTTTCTAAATTTCTTCTGCCCAACGGTGATGAAATTTAGAAAAGGAGCCTATCATCACATGTGATTAATTGAGCCAACGCAAATTAATCATATGCAATATTTTACTAATATTTTTTCATTGGTTATTTTCAGCATTGGGGCAGCTTAAAATTGTTACACCCCTTGATGGAACAAATTTCGTTGAGTGGAAGAACGATGTGCTACTGAATCTTGGCATGTTGGACTATGACTTAGCACTAAGAGAGGACTCCCCTGAGGAGCCCAAGTACACTGACGAAATGAGTCAGGAAGTTTATGATAATACCAAGTGGAGTTACGAAGAAAAGGTAGCCTCTTGGGAAAAGTCCAACAGAATGTCTCTCATGTATATCAAGAGTGCTATCGCTCCAGGAATTATTGGAGGGATTACGAACTCAAACGATGTTAAGACGTACTTGGCAAACATTGAAGAGAATTTTAAGACTTCATCTAAGAGTCATGCCAGTACCTTAATAAGTAAGCTGATCACCAGCCAGTATGATGGCAAAGGTGGTGTAAGAAAGCACATTCTTGAGATGACTCATATGGCACATACACTAAAGACCATGGACATGGAATTGTCTGAAGGTTTCTTAGTGCATTTCATATTGAACTCTCTTGGTCCTGACTATAGTCCCTTCAAAATTAATTATAATACTCAGAAAGAGAAGTGGACCGTAGCAGAATTGATCTCCCACTCAGTGGAAGAGGAAGAGCGACAAAAGGCTGATAAGCAGAAACTTAAAGATTAGCTCAACCTCATCCATACTAAAGGCAAGAGAAAGACAAATCAAGGTCAAAGCTCGGGTAGTGGCAGAAAGAAGCCATATCACCCTCATAAGTCTGGAGCGAGTAACACTGCTCAAGCAAAGCCGCATCCTTAGTCTCAAGCTTTAGCTGCCTCCACCACTGCAAGTCCATATTGCAAGTTTTGCAGTAAAGATGGACATTGGCAGAGGGATTGTCCACGCTTCCGAGAGTGGCTAGCTAAGAAAGGTATAAATGAGATTGATGAAATATCTAATGTTAATGAGTTATTTTACTCTGAATTCTCCATTAATATCTGGTGGGTTGACTCAGGTGCCACTGTGCACGTCTGTAACTCATTGCAAGGATTGACTACTGTCCAGGCGGTAGCAAAGGGGGAGCGAATCCTAAGAGTAGCTGATGGAGCGGAGATCGAAGTGAAGGCCGTTGGAGACCTAGCACTTAGACTCCCTAGTGGCTACAATTTAATTCTGAATAATGTTTTATTTGCTCCCTCAATTAAGAGAAACCTCATTTCTGTTCGAGTGTTGACAGAAACTGGTTATGACTGTCATTTTTCAAAGAGAACATGTTACATTAAATTAGATAATAAAGTGATTGGCTTCGCCTTCGTGCGAGATAAGCTATTCTTGCTCTCTTTGGATGAAATGGTCCTGAATGTTAATAATGCCTGCAATGATAAAGTAATGAATGTGATAAATGAGACGTCGTCGAAATTATGGCACTGTCGCTTAGGCCATATTTCTAGGGGGAGAATTGAACGTCTCATAAGAGAAGAGATACTCCTTCCCTTAGACTTTTCTGACGCGGATCATTGCATAGATTGCATTAAGGGAAAATTCACTAAAACAATAAAGAAAGGAGCCACTAGGAGCTCAAGTCCACTAGAAATAATTCACACTGATATTTGTGGACCGTTCCTGGTGACATCTGTGGATGGATTTGATTCATTTATAACATTTACAGATGATTATTCCCGTTATGGTTACATTTACCCCATAAGCGACCATTCCGAATCTCTTGAGAAATTTAAAATATTTAAAACTGAAGTGGAGAATCAGCATAATGCTAAAATTAAAGTTGTGAGATCGGACCGTGGTGGTGAATACTATGGGAAACACGCTCCATTTGGGCAAATTCCTGGTCCATTTGCCTTGTATCTCCAGCAACATAGGATTATTGCCCAATATTCCATGCCTAGAGAACCTCAGCAGAACGAAGTAGCAGAACGACGCAACCGCACACTCATGGATATGGTGCGTAGTATGCTGAATCACTCTACTCTGTCACCTAAGCTGTGGATTGAAGCACTTAAAACAGCTGCACACATAATCAACAAAGTGTCTAGTAAATCAGTGCCTAAGACCCCTTATGAATTGTGGACCGGAAGAAAACTGACACTCAATTATTTACGTGTGTGGGGATGTCGTGCGGAAGCCAGAATATTTAATCCACAATTAAAGAAATTAGATCCTAAGACTGTGAGCTGTCATTTTATCGACTATCCCGAGAGATCCAAAGGATACCGATTTTATTACCTAGATCGGGTTACTAAATTTGTGGAGACTAGACATGCTGTCTTTCTTGAGGACAATAAATGGGGGAGCTCACAGAAAAGGGAAATTAATCTTGAGAAAATTCGGGCTAATATTCAAACTCCGGAAATCCGAGAGACTGATATTCCAATTATTCAGAACATCCCCATAATTTCTAATGTGCCACGCGATGTAGCACCGCCAACGGGTAATTCTGGACCATCTGGGGCTACACCTTCTATTGAGGAAAGTATTGAGAGTAATAATGATGATGAGCCTCAACAGATTGAAGTGACACATAATGAAGAAGAACCTCCACATGAAGATCCTCAACCTCAAGTGACAAACAATGAAACTCAAGAATTAAGAAGGTCACAGCGGGTGAGGAGATTTGCCATCCCTGATTATTATGAAGTATACATGAATGAAGAAGACATGGGAAAGGTAGACGATCCCACCTCATTTAAAGAAGCAATAAACAGCAAGGATTCATCTAAGTGGCTTCAAGCTATGGAAGATGAACTAAAATCAATGAGCCATAATAAAGTATGGGATTTAGTAGAAGTTCCTAAAGGAGTCAAAACAGCAGGCTGTAAGTGGGTCTACAAAACTAAGCTTGACTCTAGAGAGAACATCGAACGATTCAAAGCAAGGCTAGTTGCCAAGGGTTTTTCACAGAGAGAAGGAATTGACTATAATGAAACTTTTTCTTCTGTTTCTAAGAAAGACTCATTCAGAATTGTCATGGCACTAGTGGCTCACTTTGACTTAGAACTCCATCAGATGGATGTAAAGACTGCATTTCTAAATGGTGACCTAAAAGAGAATGTTTACATGACACAACCGGAAGGTTTTGTTATGGAAGGAAAAAGCCATTTAGTATGCAAGCTTAATAAATCCATCTATGGACTTAAACAAGCGTCTAGGCAATGGAACCTTAAATTCGATCAGATCATCAGACAGTTCGGATTTAAGGAGAATGAGGTGGACAACTGTATTCATGTTAAATATAAAGGTGGTAAATTCATCATCCTAGTACTCTATGTTGATGATATTTTGTTAGCAAGCAGCGATAAGAACCTGCTGCGAGAAACTAAAGAATTCTTGTCATCAAAATTTGATATGAAAGATCTTGGTGAAGCATCTTATGTTTTGGGCATTGAGATTCACCGAGACAGGTCCAAAGGAGTGCTAGGACTATCTCAGAAAGTTTACATCTCAAGAATCTTAGAAAGATATAATATGAGTAAATGCGCCTCTTCACCTGCTCCAATAATAAAGGGCGATAAATTTGGATTATTCCAAAGTCCAAGAAATGAGTTAGAATCTAAAGAAATGGACAAGGTACCTTATGCTTCAGCTGTCGGAAGCTTGATGTATGCACAAATCTATACGCGACCAGATTTAGCATTCGTCACAGGGATGCTTGGCAGATTTCTGTCTAAACTAGGAATGGACCACTGGAAGGCAGTAAAGAAAGTTCTGCGTTATTTACAAGGAACTAAACATTACATGCTTACATACAGAAAGTCTGATAGGCTTGAAGTCCTAGGCTATTCAGACGCTGATTTTGCGGGGTGCGTAGACACAAAAAAATCCACTTCAGGATATATTTTCACCCTTGCGGGAGGAGCTATTTCATGGAAAAGCTCTAAACAAACGCTTACTGCATCATCGACAATGCAAGCGGAATTTGTAGCATGTTACCATGCGACGGGGCAGGCTGTATGGCTTAAAAATTTCATCCCAAGATTAAAAGTGGTTGACAACATTGAGAGACCACTTGTTATATACTGCGATAATAAAGCTGCAGTATTCTATACGAGTAACAACAAGTCAAGTGAAGCTGCCAAACACATTGACATTAAATATCATGTTGTGAAAGATAGAGTTTAGGATCAAACAATTAAGATTGAGTACATAAATACTAAATTTATGCTTGCGGATCCGCTAATCAAAGGCTTACCTCCCAACTTATTTAAAGAACATGTGGCCGGCATGGGATTAAGTGATTGCCTTTGACTAAGATCCTGAAAATAGAGGATTAATTTTTCAATCAACACCCACTAAGTTAAGATATGAGTTTATTTAAGTATTATAGTGAACTATAGGTCTTGTAGTCTTAATAACGTTTAAAGTTGTTATGACACATTGCCTTGGGGAGCTGTTTTACTTAATAGACTTAGAAATTAATTAAGCCTCTAAATCAAGGGGAGAAGTTGGTTGTTTTATCGGCTTAGAGATAAGATAAGAAATAGAATCCGTGATCGGTGGATTCAACCGAATCTCCTAAATCGAAGGAAACCCCCAAGCCCCACTAGTGCACATATAAAAGAGAACTTGGAGAAGAACGGGATGCCGTTCGCTCTATCTCCGACTACAAATCCTAATTGTACCCGATCCACAAACGTACTAGAAGGGGTTCGTGAGGTCCTTCTACGTCTCAACACCGGCGACCAAGATTGATTAAGCCGGCGTTGGCACACATCGGCACAGAGGAGCATCAAGAAGAAGAGGAAACAGAGAAGAAGAGGAAATTAAATTGAGATGGCTTCACAAGCAGGTCAGTGATTAGAATTGATTTTTCCGCATAGGTGATTAAATTTCTAAGGGGATTAAACTCAGTAAATCAATTCTATTCAACACTGTATTTTAGTTTCTCCAACACGTACTGCATCAATGTTACTTTATGTTTGATGCAGTTTTGTTTCTGTGATTTTGGCATTGCAGCATGCGATATGTTTCCCTCAGCTAATCGTAAGCCTTGGTCCCGTAGCCCAATGCCATGACATCTGGCTGCCAGGCATAGTTGTTGGACTAGACCTTGAAGGCATGGTTTGCGGCGCCCTATCGTGAGAAAGAAAGATTGTGTTTATACATTTATTATATGAGATAACACTTCTTTAAGGTATAATAATATGCAATGTTTCGGTGTAGTTCCAATTCTATTACATGGCATACCCATGGACTGCACAATCATTAACTTATATAAATGATGGAGCATAAGCATCAGTTGATGCATTTCTGTTAGATAGTAATAGTCTTTTGTTAGATGCGATAGATACATATTGGATCAAAGCCAACAAAATATACTTCACTGACTGGCTACAGAATGCTTTTGGTCTAGATCATTGGCACTGCAGTGCTTGAATTGAATTTCACCCATACAAAATCAGGTTAATTGCTGGTATACTGAGGTGGCTATGCCTAAGGTTCACAGAACGGAGATCATCTGTTGGAAATTTCTTTCGCTCATGTAGAAACGTTAGGCACGTATAGTTCCGGTCTGTATATTGTTCTTTGTGAGAAATTTGTTCTAGCCTTGATGTGTCCAAGGATGATCTGATATTTTGGGGTGGTGCTTTGCCGGTTACTGTGCATCCAAGCATGGAAAGATAACCAATTTCTTAGAGCTGTTGATGCAGATCACCGTACTAAGCAACCCATAAAGGCCAAGCAATATATGTGTCGGTTAGTTTAGCAAAGTTTTGAATTAATTAGTCTTAATTGAGTATTAGCAAAATGAGCCGTATTAATTTATTATTTCTATCCGTAAGTGTTATTAGTTGGTGTCCTAGCAACGTACGTGGGCCTGTGAACCTATTACTGGAGTCTCTCTCTATGGCCTGCCGTATCTCTTCTGTTATAAAAACAAATAGAGTTTTTATCGTACATCAGTTCTCTCTGCGTCCGATTCCCGCGCTTGCGCCCGTGTCCAGCGTTTCCCTTCGTCTGTTGTCCGTCCTCTTTTTTTCGTCCGTCGTTCGGAGAAAACGCGTAGCCCCGCGCGACGATGCGCTTTGGCCGACTCCTTTGATCCTTTCCCCCACGCGTGCGTCCGCATCTGCTTCCGTCTCCCTAGGTCCATCGTCGCAAGCACAGATAGATGGCAAGGGCCGACACCATGGCGGCGGCGCCCAGACCCTCCATCCCCCGCCACTGTCAACGGCCCAAGCGCGGCCAAGCCCATCCATATCCTCCTCACCCTCGCCGAAAATAGTAAAATATCACTACTGCTGCCGCGCGGACCTCAATCTCCCGCGGCCCCACCCTGAGCGCCGGCTGCCGATGCTGCTGGCGCCTCGCTTCCATCCTGACGCCGATGACTTCTTCTGAGCATGACCGCCGCCTCTCCTGGCGCCCAGAACCACTCGTATTCGGTACGGCCCCCTGCCCCTTTCCCTTTTGCCGTCTTCAGCCTCTTCGATCCAGAGCCTCTGGAGTGGAGCTCTCGGGTTCGTTTCGTGCCTACGTGTGTGCGGGGTAGCAAGCAAAAAGTGTTCCTTTCCGTCGATTTGGCCTCGGCTGATGCTGGTCACCTTGATCCGCGATTCATCGGGGGTTTGCTTTGCTTCGTGTTCTGTTCCAGTTTTAGATTTGGGGATTTAGTGTCGTTCTGTTTGGCCATTTGTTTGGTCTAGGGTTTACTGCTCGTGTGCTTTCGATTGATTATAATTTTTTTGGTTCTTGAATTTTACGATGCGACGGAGGAACAGCCTGTGCAGATTTGCGAGGAAGTCGGTCCTATTGTCTCCTTCATTCAGGTGTAACTAAATTGCACAGTCCGTCAAAGTTGTGTGTGTGGCATTAGTATGCATGAGAATTGGTTAAGCTAAAGTGGATTATGCAAATAGAATAATTTGATTTAGACGGACATGCTTGTTGGATTCTAAAATTTCACTACGACCATTAAAAAAAGAACTCCATGCATTTCTTTTTCTCTTACCAGGGGTCAGTGGTACGGAAGTAATGGTTGACATGATTTTTTTTTCTTGGAACAACATTATGTTGTGCACATTTGAAAACCCCACCATTTACAGAAGTTTAACGGCTATTTATCTAAACATGAAAAAAAGAAGTTCAACGGCTCAAACTGCACAGTGGTACTATGACCTCTGAACAAAGAAACTTGCCGAGTTTCCTAGCAGCTGCTGGTGCACTTTCCTCTTGCTGTGCGTGCCTGTCCTTGCATCCATTAAATTTCAAAACTGCAAATTCCTTGTAAAAATATTACTGGGAATTTCTTGGAACTACACGTACAGTAATTCTTGATCACAAATCAAGGGAGTCTTAAACATTTGGTAGGCAATACTTAGACCTCCTTTGTCTTAATCCCAATACCTCTTACGTTGCATTTATAGTGAAGGTGATTTTTAATTTGGTGACACTTTGAAGATATTTTCGACTACTGATAAGCTCTTCAACTATTGGTTGCAGATTAGTTATTGACAAAGAAATTGGGAAGCCGAAGGGTTATGGATTTTGTTAGTGCAAATATGAGGAGATTGCTCTAAGTGCACGCTGGAACCTTCATTGTTATGAAATTAATAGCCATCAATTACGTGTTGGTTTTGCTGAAAATGGGAGGAATGCTGACAAACAGAGAAAAGGTATAAGATCCTCAAATTTTACTGTAGAAGGCTTTCAAGTCCTATGTTAAGATGAAAGCTTGTATTGTATTGGTTCCGATGAATGATAATTGGGTGTTTTCTCCGACCACCCTGTGGCGCATGTTTCACTTTCATATGCAGCATATGTATGTGGCTATACATACACACGCCTGCTATGTCTACCAAATTATCTTGTGAAATTATCATTCTGGTATGGCGTATTATCTTTGGTATTGCAGTTTCAGAAATATCTCTGCTATCACATCTCTTTTTATTTTTATGGAAGTAACCTGCCAAAGGCTGTTGGCATAGCAAAATCATATATCATGATTGGAAGAGCTTCGCTAGAAGCGTTCTGAAATCTGAATAAATAGCAAAAGGAGAGTAAAACTACAAAAGTCTAGGAAAGATACGTTATAGGTGATGCATCTGTAGTTTCACCTTATGCAATATGCTTGAACAAAAGGATGAAATTGTTGGTAAAATTGAATGTCAATATTATAGGATCGAACACAATAACCAAGCCTACTAGAGGGGGATGAATGGTAGAAACACCAAAAACCAAAATCTTATGCGGAATAAAAGAAACTCTCAAACCTGGATGGAGTGCACCGGTCAGACCGACGCACGGTTTGATCGCCGTATGTCGCGCTCTTGTCGGATGAACCGTTGGAATTCAGAAGGATACACACCGAAGATGCTCTTCAAAGTAAATTAACTTTATTGCATCAAGATATGTTTACAAAGCGCATACAAAGCACTTCTCTCTCAAAACTAAACTCTACCTTTTTTTTCTCTTTCTAAACCCTCAACCCCTCATCTATTTATATCTAAAATCTCCTACACAAAGTAAGAGTAGAACTCTTAATCCTACTAGGACTCGACTCCTAGTCCTACTAGGACTCCACTTCTAATCCAAGTAGGACTCAACTTTTAGTCCTACTAGGACTCCGCTCCTAATCCAACTAGAACTCGACTCCTATCCAAAATAAACTCTTCTTTCCATACGCACACAATTTCTCATGTATGCCATATGGAATCTTCTCCTCCACATGCATTGATCTCTAGCCTTTAGTATCCCGCGTGATCTCCCTATCATCTGGACATTAACTTCTCCTAAGTCGACTCCCGATCCATCACCGGCAATACTCCCGAGGCCTCAAGACTCAGCTACATATGCAAAAACAAAGGAAGCATATTCAAGCACAAGTTTTTTCCAACTTGACTCACATTAGTCACACACACTCACACCAACATCCACATATATTTTCAAACCAAATTTCATTAAATAAATCATTTATAAAGCCAATTGTTCATCACAAAATATTAATCATGGCAATAATTTTACATATATGATGTATCCAATTGAATTTTGAGACCCATTTGATATGTTGGAATTTTACAAGAAATAGTTCATTTTTTTGTTCCCATATAAATCAGGAAGTTCCAAATGAAACCTTTATGTATGTGCGGAATGGTTTACAAATTTTTGGTTTCTTATTGTGGCGGCAAAAAAAATATATTCTTTTAATCTTTTGAGATGCTATCAAAAGCACCCTTTTAAATTTGCTTCAACCGTTGTAACGCACAGGTATTTTGCTAGTATATATAATAGGCACAATATGGTGATGGTTCCTGTAATAGGTTAGAAAAAATTTTGAAAATATACTTTTTTTTCATGCTTTGCAAATACATATGGAGGGGGAAAAATTTTGCGAATATATAGATGCATCGCGCCGGGGGGGGGGGGGGGGAGGGGGAGGGCACCGTGTTGGTGCCGCGGTTTGGGGCGCGGGAGCGGCTGTGCCGCGCGTCCAAGACGTGACACGGCGCGGTGCCACGCAATGGGCGCATGGGACCGCTTGGTGCCGCACGGGGGAAGTGTGGGAGCACCCGCCCGACGTTGCCGCTCTCTCATAACGCGTCACCACCTATGTCCCATCCTTGTCGTTATGCATTGGCAGAGGTAGAGTGGTGCCGCGTAGTGGTCACGCAGCAGTACTGTCTCCCGGGTTAAGTTTTGCAAATATATATAGAGGGGGCGAACTTTTGCAAATATATATATGCACCGTGACAGGACCGCACATTGCTGCCCGTCACCGCGCACCCATAGCGCCAGACCGCCCATTGTCGCTGTGGGCTGGCCGAGGTAGAGCGGTCGCGACCGGTGGCGCTGTGGTTATGCGGCACTGCCCCCGGTGTGCAAAGTGGTCAAGCCGGTGGCGCGCCGCCACCGTGCGGCACTGCTGGAACCGATGCGGTGCCATGCCGCCAAAGCACACTACCACTCTCCCTCCTCTACACCTCCAGAGCCTGCAGACCGTTTTGCATTCGACAATACTTCAGTATGTTTGATCACTTTGCAAACTCACAGCCCTGTTTTAGGTAAGCCCCGAGTATTCACATGTGCTTACTCTAAAGACATAGCCTCTTAGTTTGCAAAGTGTGCAAACATATTGAAGCTCTCAACTTTAGCTCGGTACGTAAACTCTCTCTAATTTGTCATCACTATCTCTCTTGCACTCTCTGTCCTTTTATAGGCAGCCGGCGATCATGGGCATTATATGCAAATAATGCACCGGTCTCGCATATATCTCATTTGCACTGTTTGTCGAACACATGACCTCCTTTTATAGGCTAGTGTAGCGCTCATCTTTTGGGCTTGCAGTGGTCCCGTGCTATAATTGCGTAGATGCATCTTTCTCGTTGGTAATTGCATCTTTCGGCAGTGTGCGTTGCGGTCATTCATTTACAATACTTCAGGACAAAACGCTTTCGGCGTATTATTTGTGATCAAGGACAAAACACTTTTGGGGCATTATTTTTGATTTAGGACAAAATGCTTTCGGCGCCACGATTCCCACTTTCGGCTTTGTCGTCCTGAAGTGCTGCTCTCACTATCCTCTGCCCTTTATAAACCATTGGTTCGAATAGATGAGCCACACAACTCATTGCAAGCACTGATTGTAAACGCTCTGATACACTTGCAAAATACCAGACCAGGTTCTTGAGCAGAAACCTTATGCAGTTCACATCTCTCATAAAGTTCCTGCTGCAAGAATCTATTTTGAGAATCTGCAAACGTGGTATTGGTGAGGTTATCTACAAAGGTGAATTTATTCATGCAAATATTATGTGCCATTTGATGACATCTAAATTCCGTTTGCCAGTTTGAAATGTCATTAATTCGGTCAATGCAACCACTGAGTTCAGGATTTAGTTATGCGATTATATGTACAAGTACGATGATGGCATTTAGACGTTAGGGACATGAACATCCTGACTGGAGGAGGGATCCGTTCAAAGGACTTATCCCACCTTGGGCGAACCATCCATTGTGCCACTGCAGTGATCATTGTCAACTTGAAACAGCCATGTTGCTGAGCATTCGTGGGAGGAGATTCATCCTGTGTCCAAATAGGAACGAGGAATGGATTGTATGTCAGACCTTTTTTAACGCTTCGTTTAGGTGTATAACATAGTTTGAACACAACTAATATATTTATTTGCAAAATGACATAAGAATGTGTGTATACATTGAATGGATTGACACGGAGAATCCACAATTCGATGGAACACGGTGGTACACACCTATTGAAACAGGAGCTCAATACATGCATAGAGATCGATGCCAGGTGATGACATCGTTTGCAGAAGGGATGTACATGAGGAGATAATTTATTTGCCCAAACATAGATGACGATTTCGTTGTACATCTTGCTCGTACTTTCACACGATCTTACCTACTTCAAACATTATTAAAAGAATGCTATTTACACAAGAAAATACAAGAGTGTGTGGGTTCACTTCGTGGATTGATGTAGTGAAGCCCAACTATGAAGGTGGAAGGGTTAACGAGGCTGAAACAATAGCGGAGTACACTCGGAGGAAGAATGAGAACAATCGAAACAGAGTCTAACGACAGAGAAGGCATCGGTAGCAGCCCAATCTTCTTGGATATTGCCAACGTCACCAAACGTTGGCCTTTTAGTAATTCTTTCTAAACAGCAAAGATGTACTCGTATGAAATTCCACAACCCTTCTATTCCACAATAAAATAATTGTACGTTGATCATGTTATTAATTATGCTGCATTTCACAAACCTTTTAAAATAAATAATTGAAAGGTTAAAAAAACCGCCTGCATGTCGAAATTATGCTCACAAATTGTTGGAGTACAAAACAAGGTGCAACAAATAACTTACAAGTCTGGCGTAGCAAGAATTGATTGGTTTCAGCGGAACAACATATTAAAATTAAGATACAAGCATGCTACTCGTTGTCGTCCTGATCAAAACTCGTCGATGTACCACCCGCTTTTTTCCTGCTCTTTCTTCTCGCACCTAGTGGGGGTTTCCATCCTGAGAGCAACAATCTTTTAGGAGAACGTCGATCACGGGTGGACCTTCATGCCTATACATCTCTGGTGACATCAACGGCTCCATAATCTTGGATCAGCTACATAATTGGAGGTGGTTCGTCAATCTATAATGGTCCTATCTCGTGTTGTGCTGTTGACGACCCCCACCGTAGCTACATAGGTCACCATACTTCCCCCATACACCGCCATTTGTTCGAAGGCATACATCCCTACCAAACATGCAACCCAGATGAGTACCTCGCCGCCCATACAAGATGTAGTGCTTAAGGCAAATTGGAGTTTTTACCTGTTGCTGGAGGCCGCATGGAAGGATGTGAACTGAACAACCAGTCTCCATGTTCTAACAACTTCATAAATCCCGAGCCCTATGGTTGGATGCCTTTGCCCATGGAGAGCTAGTACATCCACCGCACTTGCATCGTGAATGTATTGCACCATCTGTATCAGCTACAAAAAAATAAACTTGCGATGCACAATCGAAATAAATGGAATAAAATAGATATGCACCAGTGTACTGATTGAAAGCTCCCTGCTGCTGAGCGCTATAACCTATTGGATGCATGGGCAGATTAACTTGGGTATCACCTGCATACAGGAAAATAAAAGGTTGGTTCATGCCAAACCAGAAAAATTAAAAACAACAACCATACTATTAATCAGTACCGGTAAACTCTCCATGCCATTGCGAGCTTCCGACCTCTGTATGCATAGGAGGCAGCATTTAGCTAGAGCCTGCAAAACGCGCGAACCCTCCCTGCCACTGAGTGCTGCTGCCTATTGGAGGAATGTGTAGGATCAAACACAAGAACCAAGCCTACTAGAGGTGTGTGGGGGACGGGGGGGGGGGGGGGAGGGTGAATGTTAGGGACACCAATAACGAAAATCTTTTGCGAAATAAAAGAAACCCCTGACCTGGATGGAGTGCGCCGGTTAAACCGTTCCTGTTGTATCGGTCTGACCGCCGTATACACACCGGTTAGACTGCTACTCACCCGCTGGTTGGATCGCCGCCTCCATGTTGGTTGAACCGTCGGGATCTAGAAAAACACAAACCGAAGATGCTCTTCAAAGTAGATCGACTTTGTTGCATCAAGATGTGTTTTCAAAGTGCAACTACAACACTCCTCTCTCAACTTTAGTACACAGGTCGTGGCTCTAGACTAAACCCTAATTTTTCTCTTCTCAAAACTTGTCTAACTAGAGCCTCAACCCCACTTCTATTTATACCGATGAGTGGCTGCTCAAAAGCCACGAATCCAACTAGATTTAGGACTCCTATTCCCTTAGAAAACCTCTCCTACAGATATACATGTTATCATTTTACAAATTCGGACTCAAACTTTCCATATGCACACTGTCAATGTTTTGTATCAGCAATATTGAATATAGGGCTATTCGTCAGACCTAAACTCGATGGATTCAAAAGAACATGAAGGTTTATACTGGTTTAGGCTCTCAGGATGAGGTAATACCCTACTTCCAGTTGTGGTGTATTGCTTTTGCTGTATGCGGATTGATCTCTGCCCCAGGGGGCACCCTACCTCTCCTTGTATACTGGAGGGATGAGGGTTACAAGGTAGAAAACCCAGTCAGATACGACCAAGGGCTTTTCCTATTAGTAAATAGAGTATCCGGCTAGTATTATATCCCTTTCCTTGTCTTGCAACGTAACATGAAGCCAAGTCCTACTCTATCTTCAATTGTAGGGGCTAGCCAACCCTCTGTCCGAGTGGCCGTAATTGCCTTTCTTGAGGTACCCGAGGCCCATGGCCTCCACAATAGCCCCCGAGACCTTCGTAGTCAAGTCACAGCTCAAGCGAGTGCTCGTCCTCCACGGTGAAGAAATACCAAGTGCCTTGCTCCCGAGTGCACTTTGTCCAAGTGCTTCTTCTCCTGAGTCCTGCTTCATGTTAGCTGGCAACGAGGCGATGAAGGGCTTCATGGAAATAACTAAATAGTGTGTGCTGAATAGGCACACTTATTAGGTGTCGATGTTTTGTATTGGCAATAATAATATGGGGCTACTCGTGAGACCTAAACTTGATGGATTGCAAAGGAACACGAAACAACTGGTTCAGGCCCTTGAGATGAGGTAATACCCTACGTCCAGTTGTGGTGTATTGCCTTTGAGATTTCTCTAGTGAGATTGCGCTATGATTCAGATCTACCCTCAGGGGGCGCCCTGCCTCCCCTTATATACCGGGGGATAGGGTTACAGAGTAGGAATCCCAGTCAGACACCGACCAAGGGATTTCCTTCTAGGAATACAACGTGCCCGACTAGGATTATATCCTAACCTTGTCGTACAAGGTTATGTATGTTGAGTTCTATTATATCCCTAATTACAAGGTTGGGCTCATCCTCTGTCCGAGTGGCCCAAATGCTTCTGATGAGGTACCCGGGGCCCATGGCCTCCACAACAGCCCCTGAGACCTTCATAGTTGAGTCACAGCTGATGTCGAGTGCTCATCCTCCATGGTGAAGAATTCCCGAGTGCATTGCTCTCGAGTACTCTTTGTCCGAGTGCTTTTTCTCTCGAGTCCTGCTTCATGTCAGCTAGCAACGAGGCTATGAAGAGCTTTATGTAAAAATATGAATAGTGTGCGCTGAATAGGTGCACCTATTAGGTGCAACCCCCAACTTTGTGCTTAACCTTTTAGTTATTCTCGAGTAGTATACTACACGGTATTTAGACTCTTCAGCATCATGTCAGCTGGAAGAATTTTTTCTCAGGGCAATTGTTAGCTAAGCATGTAAGCCGAGCACCACGTCATGGATTTTAACCCAATATGTGGTCAGGTGTACTTGAGAGATACCTACATCCCCAATTTTAATGGAGACCAGCTGTCGATTCTTATAAGAATGTATCCTCAATACCTGGTAAATAATGCAGATACTTGAACACATGTGTCCAACAATTAGGCTTTCATGAAGCATATCTAATTATTTAATTGGTTTCTATAAATAGCTGCACTGTGATTTTAACACAGCCAGCAATCGGCCCACTAGAGCATGCCATTTAGAAACTCATATCTGTGGCCCAGTACTGAATTTGTCGGCCCAAGCCCACTTATCAGCACAGACTCTATAAAAGTGGGGTGAGAGAGAAAAGATTCCCTCATCTTCTCCAATCCACCAATCATTTCATTTTCCAGCCTCCGCGCCCAACTTTTCGCACTTCTCCTCACTAGGGTTCGCCATAGCCTGCTCCCCCGTTAGAGACTCGCACGATCCCGCTCTGCCTCATTCATTCCAAGCCTCCACAAGCATTTCCCCCAAATCTTCTCACTCCCAGCAATGCGAAGAGCCCCGTTGGAGATCCCAGAGATGTTTGCGGGAGCTTGCTCGATTTTGGACTGCGGTTCGTTGAAGCTGAAGTACTTGGAGAAACATTTGAGATTGCAGCGTTATGATGTCATTCATTGGCATGCCGCTAAAGGAGAATCCATGCTAGCGCCCCAATCTGGTGAGACTGTTGTCTTCACTTCTTTTTTCGATCGCGGTCTTGCCATCCCTTCATCGGATTTTCTTCGCCAACTTCTTTTTTTTATCAAATAGAGTTGGTGAATCTGAATCCCAACTCTATCCTGCAAGTCTCCATCTTCACCACCTTGTGTGAAGCTTTTTTGGGGGTTAAGCCCCATTTCAATTTTTTCCAATATCTTTTCCATATCAAGCCCCAGCCATCCAAAAATAATGTCCAGGTCATTAGGGGAGCCGGTCTCCAACTTAGGAATGAAATGAAGAAAATCTATCTCCATGTTCCTTTGAAAACCTCCCTCAAGGGTTGGCATAGAGAATGGTTCTACTGTTCCAATCTTGAACCTTCTCTGCCCCCTTTCACTGGCTCTCCACCAACAATTCTGCCTAGTTGGTCTTCAGTGCCAAACTATGAGGAGCTGGGCCAAGTATACCAATTGATAGAGAAGATTGATCTGTTTAAGAGCTCGGGGTTGACTGGTCCCTGGGTGGCGAGATGTTTCTTGAACCTCCACACCAGGCCTTTGAAGCTTAGGAGCCACTTCGGTTGGGATTATCAGGGCAAAGCTGATCCTAGCCGAGAATACCTTGATTTAGCCGATAAGAACAAGGTCACTGATACCTTGCTTGGCTTTTTTGTTAATGGGGTAGTGGAGACAGAAGACGCAGAGTGCGCCACCACGCCCCATAGCCAGAATAGGCCTCGGCCACAGGTAATCTTGAGAAACTGATATTGGATCTTTATCCTTCTGTGATGAATGTCTGTGGATGTCTGTCTGGGATTGTTCTGTAATGCATGATATATGTCTTTGGAACACCTGCAGGATTTTGAGGAGTTTGATGATGACTCCCAGAACCAGCCGGCCACCAAAACAAAGAAGAGGCCAGCCAGCTCTTCTGCTGGCCAACCCAACTCCAAGAGGGCCAGGAAGAAACCAATTGAAGATTTGGGCAAGAAGAAGACAAGCACGCTGAGTGTAGCACCGAGGAGCTTGAGGATCAAGGACCCCACTAGTTTAGCTCCCAGGCCGCCAAGCCCAAGACCAGTGTCTCCAAGCCCGAGGCCAGCAACATCGAGCCCAAGGCCAGCACTGCCGAGTTCAAGATCAGCAACATCGAGCCCAAGGGCTGCTCCCTCAAGTACAAGATCAGCTACATCGAGCCCAAGGGCAGTACCGCCGAGTACCTTGACACCCCAGTCGGTTGTGCCAGGAACAGAGCCGATTGGAGCTAAATTGCCACCGTCGACCGTCGCACCAACTGGCTTGACAGCTGGCAGCTCTTTGCCACCAATATCTTCTAGAGCCCCTTTGTGGAAGTTCAAGACCTCCAAGAGGTAATCAATCTTCAATCTTCTGAGAGTCTTGAGCGATGTGATAGTGTCTTGATATCTGGCATTTTGTGCAGGAAACGAGTTGACATAGATCCCAAGGGGACTATGCAAGCAGCTCATATCACTGAGCCAATCCTAGTCGAGCCAGCTTTAGCAATTGCACCTGCCGAGCTAGAGACTGCTCCAGTTGCTGAAGCTAAAGCAGTCTTGACAGTAGGATCACCAGCTCTGGCCAACCAGGAAGCAAGTGCTGTAGTTGTTGCTCCAGCCCCTGAGCCGATCCCTGAAGCCCCTACGGCCGCCGAGTTCAGAGGCAGGACCCCATCGCCATCAATTTCGTCATCTTCTGATGAAGTAGACATCCCGAGGCTCGAAGCCCCTCCTCACAACTTCCCAAGAACATTTCATTGGGTCTCCCCCGAGGGAGTTGCGGAGAGCTACGAGTATGATGAACAAGCAACATCGAGGGAACGCGAAGTTCTTCTACGTGCTGCAATTGCTGCATCCAGGGGAGTCCAGGTATATAGCAAATCTTGCCATGTTGAGTTCTTGACAGTTTCCCTTGATCTGGTACTCTGCCATCTGACTCTGTTTTTCTCTATTTTGCTCTGAGCAGAAGATCATCGACCGCTCCGAGAAGATAAATAAGGTCCTGACTGAGCTCGCTCCCCATCTCCAACGACTAAATCAGTTGATAAACTCAGGGATGAAAACTGGGCATTAGCCAACAAGATCAGAAGTAAGTCTTCTGTGTTATTCTCCTGAGTAGATTTCTCCAACTTTGTTGATTCTGACTGCCTTGTTGAGTTTTGACTGCAATCTTGAGTTCTTGACTGTTCTGATTTGCAGCCCTCGAAGCCGAGTTAAAGGCCTAGGCCGAGGAGAAGAAACAAAAAGATAACAAGCTGAAGGAGATAGAGATGGCCAAAGCCAAGGTGGAGGGCAACTATGCTAGTAAGTCTCTTGCCTGACAATGATCTTAATCCGTCTTCTTGTTGCTCTGACTACATGTCTTGGCTAACAAGTATACTTGTTGATGCATCTAAACAGCTTCAAAAGCCAATGCCCAGATCCAGTTTAACGCCTTTGTAGAGGAGATTAAGATTGTCAAGGAGTCACGGGAAATCCTCGTTAGATCCATGAAAGGGCTCCTGGACATTGTAGAACCTCATCATGCTGGGACCAGCTCCAGTACCGTCTCCAAGGTATAGGCACGCCTAAGCGAAGCCCCAAGTATCTTGAAGAAGTACTCGGATGAGTGTGTAGCTATCGGCGTCGCCCAAACTCTTGCCATGACCAAGTCAATATACCTTAGGGTTGATATTAAGGCCATTGGTGAGGGCTTTGCCGAGGAGACGACTCCTGAAGAGGCACTGGAATTGATTAGCCAGGCGAGGCCTACTGCAGAGGCAATAGCTAAGGACCTAGGTATGTAAGAGCAAAACAATTATGCAATCGGTGTATATAACTTTTGTGAAAACTTGCATATATCTGTACAATGCTACTGAGTACTTGCTTATTCTTAGTCATCATTAGCTTTACCCGACTATGTAGTTTTGTGCTGAGTAGATTGATAGGAACTTAAGAAAAAACGTTCTCCTCTAAAAGCTATACTCGGGCAAACTTAACATAATCATTGTAGAACTTCATGACTTAGATAAAACAAGCTCGGATTTTATTAACAAGGCACATAATACATGCAGCCCCCGACTCACTATTCGGTTGGAACAAGCGATGTAGTGAGTCAGAGAAAAAAGCTATATACATATGTATAGAGAAAATACAAGACTCAGGTATAGAAAGGACGTAGCTGTTCTATATTCCATGAGTTACTGACGAGGGCACCGTCTTTAGTCTTTAGTCGGTAGGCGCCCGGACGTGTCACCTCAGTGATAATGAATGGCCCTTCCCACAAAGGGGATAGTTTATGCTTTTCTTTGGTGGTTTGCATTTTTCTCAAGACGAGATCTCCCACCAAAAAGATGCGGCCATGAACATTTCAATTGTGATAACGACGCAGGCCATGAAGATATCTTGCCAACTGGATAGTTGTGATGTCCCTCGCTTCCTCCAACTGATCGAGTTTGACTAATTGGTCTTCGTTTGATTTGTCTTCTGAGTAGGCTCAAACTTGCGGAGAGCTGAACTCTAACTTGGTTGGTAACATAGCCTCAGCACCATAGACTAGGAAGAAAGGGGATTGCCTAGTTGCCCGACTAACCGTGGTTCTTAATAACCAGAGAACGGATGGGAGTTCTTGTACCCACCGCCTTGCATATGGTTGTAGTCAGTCGAATATCCTAGCCTTGATACCTTGTAAGACCATACCATTGGCATGCTTGACCTGTCCATTGCTCTGTGGGTGTGCCACAGAAGCATAACATATCTTTATGCCGAAATCGTCACAGAAACCTTGAAATACGCCGCCAGTGAACTGAGTACCGCTGTCCATTATGATGTGGTTAGGAACTCCAAATCGGTATAGAATACTCATGATGAAGTCCTTTGCTCGTGTCGCTGTTATGATAGTAACGGGTTTTGTCTCAATCCACTTTGTGAATTTATCCACCGCGACGAATAAGTGTGTGAACCCTCCTGGCACTTTTTTGAACGGCCCGACCATGTCAAGCCCCCAAACCACAAAGGGCCAAGAGATTGGAATTGTTTGATATTCTTGAGCTAGAAGATGTATTTGCCTTGCATAGAATTGGCATCCCTCGCATGTGCGAACTATGTCTTTAGCATCTATTATTGCAGTTGGCTAGAAGAAACCCTGTCTGTAAGCCTTTCCGACTAACGTCTTGGAAGCAGCGTGGTTGCCACAAATACCCGAGTGGATCGATTACAGAATCTGCTTGCCCTCCTCGGGTGTGACGCAGCGCATGAGGACTCCAGATGCCCTTCTTCGGTACAGGTCTTCTCCGACCACAAGGAAACTTTTGCTTCGACGTTTGATCCGTTCGGCTTCACTGTGATCTTCTAGGAATTTGTCATCCAAAAGGAATTTAAGAACTGGAGTCTGCCAATCTTGAGAGATGATTAGCACTTCATTTGTTGCCGGGGTATGTTCAGCCCCCGACTGTTCAAGCACTAGTTTCTTCTTGACTGATGGCTCTAGTAGTTTCTCAACAAAAATCCCAGTCAGGAGCACTTCTCGTTTGGATCCCATATTGGCCAATTCGTCTGCAGCTTCGTTGTGCTGTCGCAGTACATGAGTTATCTCCAGCCCGTCGAACTTGTTTTCCATCTTTCGGACCTCCTGACAATACGCCGCCATAGTATCGTCGAGACATATCCAGTCTTTCATGACTTGGCTGACCACGAGTTGAGAATCCCTACGTTTGACCAATTGGTGGATGCCGAGTGATATGGCAATACGAAGCCCGTGGATAAGTGCCTCGTACTTGGCAATATTGTGAGAAGTCGGAAAGTAGATCTGGAGAACATACTTGAGTTTTTCGCCAATAGGTGACGTCAGCATGACGCCAGCCCCTATGCCGCTGATCTGTAGAGAACCGTCGAAGTACATCATCCAGTACTCTAGCTTATCCGTGTTTGTAGTCGTCTGGACTTCTGTCCACTCGGCTATGAAGTCGGCTAGAGCTTAAGATTTGATTGCTGTCCGTGGCTGAAAGATGATGTCAAATGCCTTCAACTCGAGTGCCCATTTAGTGATTTGGCCGGTGGCCTCGTGATTGTGTAGGACGTCCCCAGTAGATACGATGTGACAACAGTGACTTGATGTGACTGAAAGTAGTGCACCAACTTCCGGACAGTGATGAGTAGGCCATATAATAGCTTCTGGACTTGAGGATATCTCATCATGGAGGAGGATAGGACTTCATTGATGAAGTATACTGGCCTTTGTATTTTCTGTAT
Source organism: Oryza meyeriana var. granulata (assembly GCA_003991445.1). Classification (NCBI taxonomy): domain Eukaryota; kingdom Viridiplantae; phylum Streptophyta; class Magnoliopsida; order Poales; family Poaceae; genus Oryza; species Oryza meyeriana. The sequence continues at coordinate 49,495 of RYFJ01002381.1, forward strand.
ATGACCTATCTCTGATCGCTCGACTGCCAGCACCGTGCTGACAACCTGAGTGGTTGCCACCAAGTATAACATTAGTTGTTCCTGGGGCATAGGTGATGCCAACACTGGTGGTGATGTGAGAAATCTTTTGAAGTCTTTGAAGGCTTGCTGGGCTTCGGGTGTCCATTGAAAATTGTCTGCTTTCTTCAATAATTTGAAAAAGGACATGCCCTGTTTGTCAAGTCGGGAGATGAATCGGTTGAGTGCCGCCATGCAGCCTGTCAGCTTCTGGACATCCTTCTGACTAGTTGGGGGTGCCATGTTCATGATAGTGTTGATTTTCTCTGGATTGGCCTCGATGCCTCGATGTGATACGATGAAGCCGAGTAGCTTTCTGGATGGTACACCGAAGGCACACTTTTCTAGATTCAACTTCATCTTGAATCTCCGAAGGCTTTGGAAAGTTTCTTCCAAGTCAGCGATGAGGTCTCCTTGGATTTTGACTTGATCACCACGTCATCGACATATGCCTCCACGTTGCACCCGAGTTGAGTGTGTAAACACCACTGAATTGCTCATTGATACGTTGCTCCTGCATTTTTCAACCTGAACGACATAGTGATATAGCAGTATGCTTCGAATGGCGTGATGAACGAAATCTTCAAGCAGTCCTCCTCCTTCAAGCTGATTTGGTGATATCCCGAGTAACAGTCGAGAAAGCTGAGAAGTTTACTCCCCGCAGTTGAATCGACCACCTGATCTATTCTGGGTAGACCAAATGGGTCTTTGGGGGCACGCCTTGTTTATATCGGTGTAGTCGATGCACATGCGCCATTCACCGTTCTTTTTCCGGACCAAGACTGGGTTTGCCAGCCAATCCGGGTGGGTGTCCTCTTTGATGAACCTGGCTACGAGGAGATTGGTTGTCTCCTCTCGAATAGCATCTTTGCGGTCCTGTGCAAAGCGCCTTAGCCGTTGTTTGACTGGCTTGGCATCCGGCTTGACGTTGAGGGAATGCTTGATCACCTCCCTTGGTACCCCAGGCATGTCGGAAGGTTTCCAAGAAAAGATATCCCTGTTCTTGCCGGACTTCTTGCTGGACCAAGAGGGATCTTCTTCGTTTCAGAGTTCGCTAAAATTCCCGACTTGGCTGCTTTTCTTGCCAGACCTTGATCGTCCTCGCTTGCTGTTGTAGCGGTTAGTCAGATGCTGTTGCGCCTGACTGCCGTTTCTTGAGATTGAGCCAGCTCGCAGCTCTCCTTGTCGCAGGTAAAGGCTTGCTTGACATCGCTGCGAAGAGAAAGAACTCCGACTGGTCCTGGCATCTTGAGCATCATGTAGGTGTAATGCGGCATTGCCATGAATATGGCTAGTGCTGGCCATCTGAGTATCGCGTGATACGCGGTCTCGAAGTTGGCAACCTCGAAGCAGATATTCTCGGTGCAGAAATTATCTCGCGCGCCAAAAGTGACTGGCAGAGTTATCTGTCTGAGGGGGATGGAAGACAGGCTGGGGATTACCCCATGGAAGGGTACTGTGCTCGGCCGTAGCATGGAACGAGGAATCTTCATCTCATCGAGCATCTTGGCGAATCAAATATTGAGAGCACTTTCTCCATCGATGAGAACCTTCTTCAGCTTGATGCTTCTGATGACCGGGTCCAGGATGAGTGGATAACGCCCTAGATGAGTAACCCGATCGGGGTGATCTGCGCAGTCAAACGTGATTGGCGTTTCTGACCAACGCAGGTAGTGGGGGGCGTCTGCTGCAGAGACCAAGTTGACTTCATGTGCTGTTAGCTTCTGCTTCCTCTTGGACTTATATGCAGTCGGCCCTCCAAAGATGTGGTTGAGCTTAGCCTGGGGATCTTGGTAATCACCGGCTGCGCCCGAATCTAGCTTGTCCTTGTCTTTATTGGCGCCAGATGTTGAAGCCAGCTCAGAAGCATACTTTTTGAGCATGAAGCAGTCCTTGGCCGCGTGCTTGCCCTTCGGATGAAAGGGGCATGGCCCGTTCATCACTTTTTGGTACTTATTTGTTTTCGGGGGTCACGACTGAGTACGCTCCACGTTAGGCACCACGTTATCCAACTTTCGCTTGCGGTTGCCGGACTTGTTCTGTGCTTGCTCATTGTTGTCTTTTCTGCTAGGGCTCCTTCTTGTCCTCTAGGGCCTCTGCAACTACGTCGACTGAGTCAGCGTATTTGTTTGCCATGTCAAAAAGAGCCTTGACAGAAGTGGGAGGTTTTCGAGTGAACTTGGCAATGAATGGGGTGTCTTTGACTCCCTTATAGAAGACGGTGATGACGACCTCGTCCTTGATCATTGGGATAGAGTTCCACTTCTCAGAAAACCTCTTGATGAACTCATGAAGAGACTCGTCCTTCCTTTGGTGCAACTAATAGAGATTGTGCTCAGAAGATGGCCTCTTGTAAGTTCCCTGGAAGTTGGCGATGAAGCGTTCCCGGTGTTCTCCCCAGGAGCCAATTGATTGCTTGGGAAGTCCCGTTAGCCATATCCTCGCCGAGTTGGCTAGAGCGATTAGGAGGTAGTTAGCCATGGCTTTGTGATCTCCTCTAGCTGCACGGATCGCTAGAGTGTAGACCGTGAGCCAGGACTCAGGGTTGGTCTTCCTGTCGTACTTTTCGATTCCAGTCAGCTTGAAACCTAATGGCCAGTCGACTTATTGCAGCTCCTGGGTGAAGGCCAGTACTCCTTCATCTGCATGAGGACTCTGGCTCCGACTACGATGGTGAAACCGCTTGTGGTGGAGGCCGAAGCGCTCGTTCTCATTTTCCAGTCGACGATGCTCATCGTCCTCGCGTTCGTGGCGTCGTGCATTGATGTCTTGCCGGAGATCATGTTGTAGTCGGCCTCGGAGGTCCTGGTTGTCCCGACGGTCGTTTTGATGTCGATGCCGCCTGTCGTTGTTGGGGTTGCCGAGTGACGTCTGGCGTGACTTCGTGTGCGGCTGACTAGAGTCGGCCGCTTGGTGTCGTGTCGAGGCAGACGACACCGCTGTTGGAGAAGCCGACCTGTTGGTCAGTATGAGAGTGTCGCCCGACTGTTGATGCTGCTGACATGCAGCAGCGGTGATCATGGCTTTTATCCTTGCTATCGTCGGGGTGGCCTGATGATCAGGCCCAAACTGGAGTGTGTCCAGTAGGGTTGCAGCGGCCACAACGTTCTGTTAAGGAGTTACGAAAACATCGTGGTCACCGACTCGGGTTTGGAGGATTTGCTATTGAGCAGTCCGCCCAGCCCTGCGTAGATCGTCGTTGCGGGCGTCGCGCTCAGTGTTGCAGGTGTCTTGCTTCTTCCTCCTATTGTTCTCACAGTCGGCGGGCCTCCTCTTCATGCTGCTCGCGTAGTCGACATGCCTCTTGAGTGGGAGTTGAGCCCTTGGACGTGATGAAGACTTTGCGTGATGGAGAGAAGCTTGCCAAACTGCTGTCCTACTTAGAGTTGGAATCAGAGTAGTTGATGGGGTAATAATGACTCCAACCTCCATAGATCCGATCTCGAGCAGCTCTGGGCCGTATTTGAGTCGAACTCCAGGGGATCGGGTTTGCCGTATCGGATGTTGATTGAAGATATCCACGGCGTCGTCGAGTCCGAACGGGAGATTGATGATCTCCTCCTTTCTTAGCCCGATCTCGGCTGGCTTGAGGCTGAGTTCGAGTCGAACACTGAAAGAAAGAGTTGTCCCAAGACCCGGGCATGTTGAAGATTGCCACAGCAGGTCGACGAGGATTGCTGTAGCATCACGTGGGCCGACCAGCGCAGAGTCGGCTTGGTCCCTGGCCGACCGGATCGGATCCGAGTCGGACAAGGTGAGGTTCCCGAACCTGTTGGCGACGAAGTCGAGGCCCCTGAAGGTGATTGTTTCCCCGGGGAAGAAGTTGATGCTGTCGACTCCGGTGGTCGAATCCATCAGGCTTGTCGAAGATGATCTCGCCGATGCCCCTACCTGGCACGCCAACTGTCGATGTTTTGTATCGGCAATAATTATATGGGGCTACTTGTGAGACCTAAACTTGATTGATTGCAAAGGAACACAAAATAATTTATACTAGTTCAGGCCCTCGAGATGAGGTAATATGCTATGTCTAGTTGTGGTGTATTGCCTTTGAGGTTTCTCTGGTGAGATTGCGCTATGATTCAGATCTGCCCTCAGGGGGCGCCCTGCCTCCCGTTATATACCGGGGGATAGGGTTATAGAGTAGGAATCCCAGTCGGACTCTGACCAAGGGATTTACTTCTAGGAATACAACGTGCCCGATTAGGATTATATCCTAACCTTGTCGTACAAGGTTATGTATGCCGAGTCCTATTGTATCCCTAATTACAAGGTTGGGCCCATCCTCTATCCGAGTGGCCCAAATGCTTCTCATGAGGTACCCGGGGCCCATGGCCTCCACATTAGGTGTAGCCCCCGACTTTGTGCTTAATTGAGAAACAATTAAATATGAAGTCAAAGATCTTTAACCTTGAAGTCTTTCTCGAGTGATATTTTTTTTAGAAATTGGACTCTCCAGCCAAATACTGACCCGAATTTTGCTCATGGTAATTTGGCTAAGCATGTAAGTCATGTATCACTATGGACCAAGCCCAATGCGTGATGAGGTATACCTTAGAGATACTTGCATCCCCAATTTATAAAGATATACTCTCAATACCTGAGAATAATCAAGATACCTGAATGTATACACCCTGCTGTAGGCTTAGCATGAAGCGCATCTGATTATTTAATCGGTTCTTGTAAAATAGCACTTGTATCACAATTTTAATGCGACCAGCAAGTGACCCTATGGGGCATGCTATTTAAGAACTCATATCTTCGGCCTACTACCGAATAAGTTGGCCCAAACCGACCTACCTACTGCAGCCCTATAAAATCTGAAAATTTTGATCATTGCTCAAGCTGCCCATTGCTCTGGGGTTGTGCCACCGAAGTGTAGATTTTGATGCTGAAATCGTCGTAGAAATCTTTGAATATGTCTCCCGTGAACTGAGTGCATTTTCTGTAATGATGCGATTGGGGACTCCAAATTTGTAGATTATACTCAGTATGAAGTATTTTGCCTTGGCTGCAGTGATGGTAGCAACGGGTCTAGCCTCAGTCCACTTTGTGAACTTGTCCACCATGATGAAAAGATGTATAAACCCTCCTGGCGCCTTCTTGAACAGCCTGACCATGTCGAACCCCCAGACTGTAAAGGACCATGATATTGAAATAGTTTGCAACTCTTGAGCCGGGAGATGTGTTAGCCGAGTAAAAAATTGACATCCTGTGGAGGCCATGGGCCCTAGATACCTTAAGGAAGGCAATACAGCCACTTCGATAGAGGGTGGGCCAGCCCATGTAATTAGGGATATAGTAGAACTTGGCTTCATGTAACCTTGCATGACAAGGAAAGGGATATAGTCCTAGCCGGTTACTCTATGTCCTGAGAAGGAAATCTCTTGGTCGAGGCCGACTGGGATTCATACCTTGTAACCTTGCCTCCTCGGTATATAAGGAGAGGCAAGGAGTCACCTGGGGCATAACCAATCTCGCCAGAGAATACAGCGAAAGCAATACACCACAACTGGAAGTAGCATATTTCCACACCCCGAGGGCCTGAACCAATATATACCGTCTTATCTTTCGAAGTCCATCGAGTTTCGGTCCGACGAGTAGCCTTATGTGGAGGCCATGGGCCCCGGGTACCTCATCACAAGCATATGGGCCACTCGGATAGAGGATGGGCCGAGACTTGTAATTAGAGATATAGTAGCACCTGGTAGACTTTGCCTTGTATAGAAAGGAATATATAGTCCTAGTGGGTAAGATGTATCTCTAAGAAGGAAATCCCTCGGCCGGTCCGGCTGGGACTCCTACCTTGTACCCTTGTCCCCCGGTATATAAGGGGAGGCTGGGTGCCCCCTGAGGGCAGAAGATCATTGATCGACACAAATCCTCAAAGGAATACCACACAACTAGACATAGGGTATTACCTCACATCGAGGGCCTGAACCAGTATAAACTTAATTGTGTTCCTTTGCAATGCACCGAGTTTCCATCTGCCGAATAGCCCTATAATCATATTGCCGGTGTAAAACATCGACAGTTGGCACGCCAGGTAGGGGCTTTGGCGAGATCTACATCTACAAGACTCGATGGATCCAGCAACCGGAGTTGACGGCAGCAAATTCTCCCCTGGAGATACAATCTCATTCGGAAGCCTTGACTTCATCGCCGACTAGATCGGTAATCTCACCTTGGCCGACACAGATCCAATCCAATCGGCCTCGGAATCAGTTGACTTCATGCCAGTCGGCTCACAAGACGCTGCGCCAACTATTATCAATCTAATGCAGCAATCTTCTACTTCGCCGAGCTTTGGGACAACTCTCTCCTTCGGCGTCCGACTTGCGCTAGGCCTTGAGCCAGCCCGGGTTGGGCAGGAAGGGGAGAGATCATCAATCTCCCATATAGATTCGGCAGCACCGCAGATCTACACTTTATGCGGTAGACCCGATCCCCCACGGTTCAGTTTGGACATGGCTCAGAGCCACTTCAGATTGGATCCAGGGAGGTCAGAGTCGTTCTCACTCCGATTAATTACTCGGATTCCGACTCCAAGTCGGACAACAGTTCGGACACTAGTTCGGATACCAGTCTGGCGAGTCTCCTTATCCCCCACGAGATCTTCATGGCTTCAACCCCTCCACCAGAGGTGCGTCGACTACAAGAGGAACAGCAAGAGGAGGCACGCCCACTACGGCAACAGGAGGAGGCCGATCGCGAGGCTCGCAACGACGAGCTACCCAAGGTTGGGCGAACCGCTCAGCAACAGATCCTCCAGACAAAAGTCGGCGACCACGACGACTTTGTCACGCCACAACAAACGTTGTGGCTGCCGCAACCCTGTTGGACACTCTCCAGCTCGAGCCTGATCACCAGGCCACCCTGATTATCGCCAAGATCAAGGCGATGATCACAGCTACTGCCTGTCAGCAGCAACAGCAGTCGGGCGACACAATTATACCGACCAACCGGTCGGGTTCTCCGGCAGCAAGCTCGTCTACATCAGCACGACATCGGGAGGCTGGCCCAAGTTGGCCACACGAGGAGTCGCGCCAAACGTCACTCGGCGACACCAACAACAATAATCGGCGGTGTCCCCAGTACGATCGCCGACCCAACCAAGACCTCCGAGTTCATCTACAATGCGACCTTCAATACGACATCAACACCCGGCGCCGACAACACGAAGAGGACGAGCGCCACCGACTGGAGGACGAGAATGAGCGTTTTGGCCTTCACCACGAGCGGTTTAACCGCCGTGGTCAGAGCCGGAGCCCCCACGAAGACGAAGGCGTTCCAGCTTTCACCCACGATCTACAGGACGTCGACTGGCCGTCGGGCTTCAAGCCTACGAGGATAGAGAAATATGACGGCAAAACCAACCCCGAGTCCTGGCTCACCGTATACACCCTGGCAATACGAGCTGCCGGGGGTGACCACAAAGCCATGGCTAACTACCTCCTAGTCGCACTAGCCGACTCGGCGAGGACATGGCTAATAGGGCTCCCGAGGCGGTCGATCGGTTCCTGAGGAGAACTTAGGGAGCGATTCATCGCTAACTTTCAGGGAACCTACGAGAGGCTGTCTTCTGAGCACGATCTATATCAACTACACCAGAAGAAGAATGAGTCTCTACGTGATTTTATCAAAAGGTTCTCCGAGAAGCGCAACAAGATCCCAATGATCAAAGACGAGGCCATCATCGCCGCCTTCCGCAAGGGAGTAAAGGACGCCCCGTTCATCGCGAAATTCACTCGGAAGCCACCATCATCTATCCGGGCTCTTTTCAACATGGCAAACAAGTACGCCGACTCGGCTGAAGCAGTCGTAGAGGCCCTCGACGAGAAGAAGGAGTCCCGACAGAAAGAACAAAAGGCGAAAGCTGACGAGCCATCTCAAAACAAGACCGGTGGCCGCAAGCGGAAGTCGGACAACAAGGTGGGCAACATGGAGCGTACTCGGTCGTGGCCCCAGCGGAATAACGACAACCAGAAAGTCATGAGCGGGCCATGCTCCTTCCACCCCAAGGGCAAGCACGCGGCTAAAGAATGCTACATGCTTAAGAACTTTGCCTCTGAGCAGGCTTCATCGTCTGGCGCCGACAAGGGCAAGGACAAGCCAGACTCAGGCCCGGCCGACGATTTTCAAGATCCTCAGGCCGAGCTCAATCACATCTTCGGAGGGCCGCTTGCGTACGAGTCCAAGCGAAAACAGAAGTTATCTACACGTGACGTCAACACGGTCTCTACGGCGGACACCCCCCAGTACCAGTGCTGGTTAGAGATGGCCATTACATTCAATCGCACAGATCACCCAGATAGGGTCTCGCACCCGGGACGCTATCCACTCGTCCTGGACCTGGTTGTCAAGAATATCAAGTTGAAGAAGGTGCTCATAGACGGAGGCAGCGCACTCAACATCCTATTCGCCAAGACCCTGGATGAGATGAAGATTCCTCGTTCAGATCTGCGGCCGAGTACGGCGTCCTTCCACGGGATAATTCCCGGCCTCTCTTCAACACCACTCGGGCAGATTACCTTGCCGGTAACCTTCAGCACGCGGGATAACTTTCGCACAGAAAACATCTGCTTCGAGGTCGCCGACTTCGAGACTGCGTACCATGTCATACTTGAACGACTGGTGCTCGCCAGATTCATGGCGGTACCGCACTATACATATATGGTGCTCAAGATGCCAGGGCCAGCAGGAGTCCTCTCCCTATGCAGCGATGTCAAGCAAGCCTTCACCTGCGACAAGGAGAGTTGCGAATTGGCTCAATCACAGGAGGCGGCAGTCGGGCGGGACAACATCCGGCAAGCCGTCACAGCAGAAGTCGAGCAAGATCCAGTTCCGGCCAAGAAAGCAGCGAAGTTGGGAATTTCAGCGGACTCGGACACAAAGAAGATCCCCCTGGACCCTTTCGACCCCTCCAAGACTGCCCTAGTCGGGACCGGACTCGACCCTAAATAGGAAAACGTGCTCGTCACCTTCCTCCAAGCCAACAAGGATATCTTCATGTGGAAACCGTCTGACATGCCGGGCGTACCAAGGGAGGTGATCGAGCACGCCCTAAACGTGAAGACAGACGCCAAGCTAGTCAAACAACGGCTGCACTGCTTCGCTCAAGACCGAAAGGATGCTATCCGGGAGGAGATTACAAAGCTTCTCGTAGCCGGGTTCATCAAAGAGGTCTATCACCCGAATTGGCTGGCAAACCCAATTCTGGTCAGGAAGAAAAAGGTAAATGGCGCATGTGCATCGACTACACCGATCTCAACAAGGCGTGCCCCAAGGACCCGTTTGGTTTACCAAGAATAGACTAGGTGGTGGACTCAACTACAGGGTGCGACCTTCTTAGCTTTCTCGACTATTACTTGGGATACCACCAAATCAGCTTGAAAGAGGAGGACTATCTCAAGACATCTTTTATCATGCCGTTTGGAGCGTACTGCTACATCACCATGCTGTTCGGTTTGAAAAATGCTGGAGCAACGTATCAACGGGCAATTCAGCGGTGTCTGCACACTTAGATCGGACGCAACATGGAAGCCTACGTCGACGACGTGGTGATCAAGACGAAGTCCAACAAAGACCTCATTGCTGACCTGGAAGAAACCTTCATCAATCTTCGAAGATTCAAGATGAAGTTGAACCCGGAAAAATACGCCTTCGGTGTGCCATCCGGCAAGCTACTCGGCTTCATCGTCTCAGATCATGGCATCGAGGCCAACCCTGAGAAAGTCAACGCAATAATGAACATGGCTCCCCCGACTAACCAGAAGGACGTCCAGAAGCTGACAGGCTGCATGGTGGCACTTAGCCGGTTTATTTCCCGACTGGGCGAACGGGGTATGCCCTTTTTCAAATTGTTGAAGAAAGCCGACGACTTCCAGTGGACTCTTGTGGGAGCCATGGGCCCCGGATACCTCATTACCAGCACATGGGCCACTCGGATAGAGGATGGGCCAGATCATGTAATTAGAGATAAGATAGCACCCGACAGGCTGTGCCTTGTACAATAAGGAAACCTAGCCTTAGTCGGATAGGATTTTATCTCTAAGAAGGAAGTCCCTTGGTCATATCCGACTGGGATCCTTACCATGTATCCTTGTCCCCTAGTATATAAAGGGAGGCAGGGCGCCCCATGAGGGCACGCAAGATCATTGATCACAAAAACCACCTCAGAGGAATAACACCACAACTGGACATAGGGTATTACCTCACATCGAGGGCCTGAACCAGTATAATTCTCTTGTCTTCCTCTGCAATCCACCGAATTCCAAGTCGCCGAGTAGCCCCATAGTATTATTGCCGGTGCAAAGCATCGACAGTTGGCGCGCCAGGTAGGGGGCCGGCGAATTCTTCATCAACAGATTCGATGGATCCCATCAACGGAGTCAAGGGCAACAAGTTCTCCAATGGAGACACCATCACCTTCGGGAGTCTTGACTTCGTCGCCGATCAACTCGGCAATCTTTCCTTGGCTAAAGCAGATCCAATCTCGCCAGCCGAGGAGCCAGCCGGCGTTGCGCCAGTCGGCCCCAGGGACGTCGCCATCTCCTTCGACGATCTACTACGACAGTCCCTCACATCGCCGGACATCGGGACAACTCTCTCCTTCGGCGTCCGACTCGCGCTAGGCCTTGAGCCAGCGCGGGTTAGGCCAAGAGGGGGAAAGATCATCAATCTCTCGTACGGATTCGGCGACGCTGTGCATCTACAACCCGCGCAGCAGACCCGACCTCCAGCGATTCAGTTTGGACACGGTCATGAACCTTTTCAGATTGGATCTAGGGAGGTCGGAGTCGTCCTAACTCCGATAAACTACTCGGAGTCCGACACTAAGTCGGATGGCGGTTCGAGCACCAACTCGGACTCAACCTTAGCAAGCTTCCTCCTCCCCCGCGAGATCTTCATGGCTTCAACGCCACCTTCCGAGGTGCGCCGACTGCAAGAGGAGCAGCAAGAGGAGGCGCGCCGACTACAACAACAAGAGGAGGCCAACCGACAAGCTCGCAATGACGGGCTTCAACAGGCTGGGCGAGCCGCCCAGCAGCAGATCCTCCAAACCAAAGTCGGTGACCATGACGTCTTCATCACGCCACAACAGAACGTCGTGGCCGCCGCAACTCTGCTGGACACGCTCCAGCTTGGGCCGGATCATCAGGCCACACCAACTATCGCCAAGATCAAGGCGATGATCACTGCTGCCGCCTGCCAGCAGCAAGAACAGTCAGGCAACACTCGCATACCGACCCATCGGACGGGCTCTCCAGCGGCGGAGTCATCTGCATCAGCGCGACGACGGGCGGCCGGCTCCACCCGGCAGCACGAAGAGTCCTGCCAAACAACGCTCGGCAACACCAACTACGACAACCGGCGGCGTCACCAATACGACCGCCGACCCAATCAAGACCTCCGAATGCGATTACAACGCGATCTTCGCCACACCCTAAGGGCCCGGTGCGAAGAACGCGAAGAGGATGAACGCCGCCGACTGGAGGATGAACACGAGCGCTTCGGTCTCCACTTCGAACGGCTACACCGCCAAAACCGAAGCCCAAGTCCTCACGATAACGAAGGCATTCCAGCCTTTACTCGGGAGTTACAGGACGTCCGCTGGCCAGTCGGCTTTAAGCCTACCGGAATCGAAAAGTACGATGGCAAGACCAACCCAGAGTCCTGGCTCACCGTTTACGTCCTAGCAGTTCAAGCTGCTGGGGGCGACAGCAGAGCCATGGCTAACTACCTCCCAGTCGCATTAGCCGACTCGGCGAGGACATGGCTGACAGGCCTCCCAAGGCGGTCGATCGGTTCCTGGGGACAACTCAGGGAGCGGTTCATCGCTAACTTCCAGGGGACCTACGAGAGACCGGCTTCTGAGCACGACCTTTACCAGCTGCATTAGAAAAAGAACGAGTCTCTACGTGAATTCATCAAAAGGTTTTCCGAGAAGCGCAATCAAATCCCAAGCATCAAAGACGAGGTCGTCATCGCCGCCTTCCGCAAGGGAGTAAAAGACGCCCCGCTTATCGCGAAGTTCACTCGGAAGCCACCATCCACTGTCCGGACTCTCTTCGACATGGCCAACAAATACGCCGACTCGGCTGAAGCCGTTGCTGAGGCCTTCGACGAGAAGAAGGAGCCCCGACAAAGAGACAACAAGGCGAAAGCCGACAACGAGCCGCCTCAGAACAAGCCTGGCAGTCGCAAGCGGAAGTCGGACAACGAGGTGGCCAACATGGAGCGCAGTCGGCCGCGGCCCCAGCGGAACAACGACTATCAGAAAGTCATGAGCGGGCCTTGCCCCTTTCACCCCAAGGGCCGCGACGCGGCCAAGGACTGCCACATGCTCAAGAAGTTTGCCTCCGAACAAGCTTCATCGTCTGGCGCCGACAAGGACAAGGACAAGCCAGACTCGGGTCCGGCTGAGGATTTCCAGGACCCCTAAGCCGAACTCAACCACATCTTCGGGGGGCCACTCGCGTACGAATCCAAGCGTAAGCAGAAGCTATCAGCGCGGGACATTAACGCGGTCTCCACAGCCGACACCCCCCAGTACCTGCGCTGGTCGGAAACGGCCTTCACCTTCAATCGCGCAGATCACCCAGATCGGATTTCCCACCCGGGACGATATCCACTCGTCCTGGACCCGGTCGTCAAAAATATTAGGCTGAAGAAAACCCTCATCGACGGAGGCAGTGCGCTCAACATCCTGTTCGCCAAGACTTTGGACGAGATGAGAATTCCTCGTTAAGAACTACGGCCAAGCACTGCGCCCTTCCATGGGATAATTCCCGGCTTGTCATCAACCCCACTCGGGCAGATAACCTTGCCGGTGACCTTCGGCACGCGGGACAACTTCCGTACAGAAAACATCTGCTTCGAGGTCGCCGACTTCGAGACCGCGTATCACGCGATACTCGGACGACCGGCCCTCGCCAAATTCATGGCGATACCGCACTATACGTACATGGTGCTGAAGATGCCCGGGCCAGCAGGAGTCCTCTCCCTCCGCAGCGACGCTAAGCAAGCCTTCACCTGCGACAAGGAGAGCTGCGAACTGGCTCAAACACAAGAAGCGGCAGTCGGGCGCGACAGCATCCGGCAGGCCGCTACACCTGAAGTCGATCAAGATCCAGTTCCGGCGAAAAAAGCAGCGAAGTCGGGAATTTCAGCAGACTCTGACACGAAGAAGATCCCCCTGGACCCTTCCGACCCCTCCAAGACTGCCTTAGTCGGGACTGGACTCGACCCCAAATAGGAAGACGTGCTCGTCACCTTCCTCCAAGCCAACAAAGATATCTTCGCGTGGAAACCGTCCGACATGCCGGGCGTACCAAGGGAGGTGATCGAGCACGCCCTACATGTCAAGCCAGACGCCAAGCCCGTCAAGCAACGGCTGCGGCGCTTCGCTCAAGACCGCAAGGATGCTATCCGGGAGGAAATCACCAAGCTCCTCGCAGCCGGGTTCATCAAGGAAGTGTACCACCCGGACTGGCTGGCAAACCCAGTTCTGGTCCGGAAGAAAAACGGTAAATGGCGCATGTGCGTCGACTACACCAACCTCAACAAAGCGTGCCCCAAGGACCCATTTGGTCTTCCCAGGATAGATCAGGTGGTTGACTCCACGGCGGGGTGCGACCTACTCAGTTTTCTCGATTGCTACTCGGGATATCATCAAATTATCTTGAGGGAACAAGACTGTTTAAAAACATCTTTCACCACGCCGTTTGGAGCGTATTGCTATATCACAATGCCGTTCGGTCTGAAAAACGCAGGCGCAACTTACCAACGTGCCATTCAGCGCTGTCTGCACACCCAGATCGGGCGCAACGTGGAAGCCTACGTCGACGACGTGGTGATTAAGACCAAGTCCAGAGAAGATCTCATTGCCGACTTGGAAGAAACCTTCCAAAACCTTCGAAGATTCAAGATGAAGTTGAACCCGGACAAGTGCGCCTTCAGGGTGCCGTCTGGGAAGTTACTCGGCTTCATCGTCTCGCACCGCGGCATCGAGGCTAACCCGGAGAAAGTCAACGCCATCAAGAACATGGCGCCCCCGACCAACCTTAAAGACATCCAGAAGCTGACAGACTGCATGGCGGCACTCAGCCGGTTTATCTCCCGACTGGGCGAACGGGGCATGCCTTTCTTCAAGCTCCTCAAAAAGGCGGACACCTTTCAATGGACTCCGGAAGCCCAGCGAGCCTTCGAAGACTTCAAAGAATTCCTGACCTCGCCCCCCGTGCTGGCATCACCCCTGCCCCAGGAACCACTAATGCTTTATCTAGCGGCAACAACACAGGTAGTCAGCACGGTGCTGGTAGTGGAGCGATCCGAACAGGGTCACATTCAGAAAATACAACGGCCAATCTATTTCGTCAGCGAGGTCCTTGCCGACTCCAAAACGAGATACCCGCAGGTCCAGAAGCTGCTATACGGCCTACTCCTCACAGTCCGAAAGCTGGTGCATTACTTTCAAGCACATCAAGTCACGGTGGTCACAGCATTTCCACTCGGGGATGTCCTTCATAATCGCGAGGCCACCGGCCGGATCGCTAAATGGGCACTCGAGCTGATGGCGTTCGACATCACCTTTCAGCCACGGACAGCTATCAAATCTCAAGCTCTAGCCGACTTTGTGGCCGAGTGGACAGAAGTTCAACTCCCAACACCAACAACAAAGCTAGAGTACTGGACAATGTACTTCGACGGTTCCCTACGGATCGGCGGTGCCGGGGCTGGAGTCATACTGACATCCCCCACTGGCGAAAAATTGAAGTACGTACTACAAATCCACTTCCCGGCTTCCCACAATGTCGCCGAGTACGAGGCACTTGTTCATGGGCTCCGCATCGCCATATCACTCGGCATACGTCGACTGGTTGTGCGCGGAGACTCCCAACTCGTCGTCAACCAAGTCATGAAAGACTGGACCTGTCTCGACGACACAATGGCGGCATACTGTCAGGAGGTTCGCAAGTTGGAAAACAAGTTCGACGGGCTGGAAATCACACACGTCCTGCGTCAATACAACGACGCGGCGGATGAGCTGGCAAACATGGGATCCAAGCGAGAAGCGGTTCCGACTGGAATCTTTGTCGAGCAACTTATGGAGCCATCAGTCAAGAAGAAACCGGCACAAGAGCAGTCGGGAGGCGAGCCTACCCCGACCATCGACGAAGTGTTGCACATATGTCAAGACTGGAGGGGTCCTGTTCTCAAATTCCTCCTGGACGACGAACTCCCAGAAGATCGCAGTCAAGCCGAGCAGATCAAGCGTCGAAGCAAAAGATTCCTGCTAGTCGGAGAAGACCTGTACCGAAGGAGCGCATCCGGTGTCCTCATGCGCTGTGTCACCACCGAGGAAGGCAAGCAGATCCTGCATTCAATCCACTCGGGCATATGTGGCAACCACGCTGCATCCAGGACGTTAGTCGGAAAGGCTTACCGGCAGGGATTCTTCTGGCCCACCGCAGTCACAGACGCCAAAGACATCGTTCGCAAGTGCGAGGGTTTCCAGTTCTTCGCAAGACAGACAAATCTCCCCGCCCAGGAACTCCAGACTATCCCTATTTCCTGGCCATTCGTAGTATGGGGGCTCGACATGGTCGGGCCATTCAAGAAAGCGCCAGGAGGGTTCACGCATTTATTCGTCGCAGTGGATAAATTCACCAAGTGGATTGAGGCTAAACCCGTTGCAACAATCACAGCGGCACGAGCAAAGGACTTCATCCTGAGTATACTTTACCGGTTTGGGGTCCCTAACCGCATCATAACCAACAACGGCACTCAGTTCGCGGCGGGCCTATTCCAAGATTTCTGCGACGACTTCGGCATCAAGATCTGCTATGCATCTATGGCACACCCGCGGAGCAACGGGCAGGTTGAGCGAGCCAACGGCATGGTCTTACAAGGCATCAAGGCCAGGATATACGACCGACTACAACCATATGCGGGTCGGTGGGTACAAGAACTACCATCCGTCCTCTGGTCTCTCAGAACCACGGTTAGTCGGGCAACAGGGCAATCCCCTTTCTTCCTGGTCTACGGTACCGAGGCCATGCTACCGACAGAGATACAGTTTGGCTCTTCGCGAGTCCGGGCCTACTCCGAAGACGACTCCAACAGCACCCGACTGATCAAATTAGATCAGCTGGAAGAAGCAAGAGACGCCGCAACAATCCAGTCGGCAAGGTATCTTCAAGGCCTGCGTCGCTACCACAATCGCAATGTCCGTGGCCGCGCCTTTTTGGTCGGGGATCTCGTTCTAAGGAAGATACAAACCACCAAGGACAGGCACAAACTATCCCCCATCTGGGAAGGGCCGTTCATTATAGCCGAGGTCATGCGGCCAGGCGCCTACCGACTGAAGACCAAAGACGGCGTCCTCATCACCAACTCATGGAACATAGAACAGCTACGTCCTTTCTATACCTGAGTTTTACATTTTCCATGTGTACAGTTTTTCCTGACTCACTACGCCGCTTGTTTCAACCGAGTAGTGAGTCGGGGGCTGCATGTATATATGTGTTCTGTCAATAACATACAAGCTTATTTCACCCCGGTTATGAAGCCTTGCCACGACTGATGCGTTCGCCTGAGTATAGCATCTTACTCCAAACATTTTTTATCAAGTTCTATCGGACTAACTCGGCGCATGCTACATGGTCGGGTAAAGCTAATGACAACCGAATAATAAGCTTGGCGGCACGACACATATATTTACACATGATCGTATATGAAAGCATATATATATCCCGACTATAAAATGTATTGCCTTTACAGACCCAGGTCTCGAGTAATCGCTTCAGCAGTCGGCTTCGCCTGGGCGATCAGCTCCAGCGCTTCCTCGGGCGTCGTCTCCTCGGAAAATCCCTCCCCGATGGCCTCAATGTCCGCCCTCGGGTAGATGGACTTGGTCATTGCTAGGGTCTGGGCCACGCCGGCGGCAACCCGCTCATCTGAGTACCTTTTCAGGGCACTCGGCGCGTCCTCGAGACGCCCCATTATCTGAGGAATTCTGCTACAGCTAGTCCCCTCTGGGCGGGGATCTACAAGGTCAAGGAGCCCTTTCACGGACCCGACGAGGGCCTCCCGTGACTCCCTGATTGATATTATCTCCTCCGTGTAGAACCGGTACTGGGCCTGGACGTTGGCTCTCATGCCTGCCTAGATTGGTCGGCAAGTAAGCTTGTCAGAATTCGGCTACACGCAGGGTGACTAATGGATTGGCTGAGATCACAGTCGGGTTGAGGACTTACTTTCGTAGTCAGCCTCCCACCCGGCCACGGTCTTCTCCAGTTCGGCCTTCTCCTTACCGAGCTTGACGACGGCCTTCTCCAACTCGGACTTCTCCCGGTCAAGCTCGGTGTTGGCCTTTGTCAGGTCGGCCTTGACCCTTTCAAGCTCGGCCTTGGCTTCTTCGGCCTCCTTCAGCTGCGACTCCCTCTCCGCTCGGGTCTTTAACTCCGCTTCGAGGTCTGCACCACAGATTAGCCAAGAGCTCAACCGTGCAGTCATGACACCACCGAGCAGTCGGGATCGACGTAGCTGGATGAATACATCAACGGTCCAGTCGGGAAGATATACTCGAGGATCTTACCTCTGATCTTCTCGGCTAGGGCCCATGTCTCCGCCCTGAGCTGATCGGCGCCGCTCTTCAGCCAGGCCTCCCTCCTCGAGTGACGCGCCTCCATCTCGGCCTTCAATGCCCGGAGCTGTTGCAATTCCGTGAGGTGGGGAGCCATCTCGACCAGGATCTCCGTCATCGCCTCGTTGCGGTCAACGAGCTTCTGCTCGGGACAAGGAACAAACCGACGATAGAGTCAAACATCAAGACAAGAAGATTGCTGGAGCTTCACTACAAGAATCATACCGTGACCCCTTGGGACCCGTTGATGGCGGCACGAAGCAGGCTCTCGCGCTCTCTCCTTGCGACGACTTCATCGAGCCTGAAGCTTTTCATAGTGCCGTCGCGAGTGGTCCATGTAAAGGTCCGGGGCATCACACGTGGGGGAGCTTCGATCCAAGGCAAATGAGGGATCTCCGGCGGTGGCGGTAGCGGCGACGATGGCGATGACGATAACCACGATGGCGACGGTGTCCTGGCCTCGGCACTGCCTTCCTCTACAACATCGGGGACCGGCTCGGGGGCTCCGTCCCCCGCTTCTGCGGCATACGGTGCCTCGGGGGCTGGGGCCTTGGTTTCAACAGCCACCTCTCGGTCGGGTGGCGGCAGTGGCCCTGTAGTCGGAGCCACCTCGGTCTCAGCAACCGGGCTGGCCGTCGGCTCAACAGGTGTGTTCGCCGCCGCTGCCTCGGCTGGGGCAGGCTCATCAAGTGGAGCAGATGGATTGACCTTTTTAAGATCGATATCGGCCCGCTTCCTGCACGACGAAGCAAGACATCAGGACTGTACTCTAACGTACAACGACTACAGAAGACCCGGAATAACGCACCTCTTGGAGAACTTCAGCTTCCTGCCAGCCTACCCGCTCCCCGGCGAAGCGCTAGCATCGGCAGTCGCCCCGGTCGGTGTCATCGATGGCAGAGGCGTATCAGCCTGAGTCGGCCCCGACTCTGGTATGGTTGGTTCGGGTTCCTTCGCCCCAATCGGCCTCTGCTCTGGTCGGCCCCTTGGTGGTGCTGTTGCTGAGTACGACAATGTCAGGCCCAAGCCTGCTGATCTCAGCTTGGGACTCGACCGCGTGGGCGTTGTGGCAGCGGTGTCCTTTATTTTCAAGCTGCCGCTCACGACGCGCGCTGTCATGGCCCCCTCGCCCCGATATAAAATCGGCTTCTTCCCCACTCTCTTGGAGTCGGGTTGGGCAGCAAAGGGACTCCTTGGCCTCTTCCTCGACGCGACCGCCGACAATGGACGAGAGTCTTCATCAAATTCCTCATGCCACTACAAGCAAGTCGACAAGATTCCATCACGCCAGGTTGAACAATCACCGTTCCACAAGCGTTCACCACAGAAGAAGGTAGAAGGTTACCTTGGTCCGCGGCCGGATGAAGCTATAGGCAGCAACTCGGCGGTTATCGTCTTCGGTGGCAACGACCCCTTCGGAGAAGTAGCCAAACAAGGTATCGGTCACTGCCCCCTTGTCCGCCGTCTCGCTGCTCACTCGGTCGGGATCGTGTTTACCTTTGAAGGCCCAGCCGAAGGCGTTTCTCAACTTCAGCGGCTGGACGCGCCTCGTCAGAAAGCGAAGAGCCACCCAAGGCCCTGTCAAGCCGGCCCTCTTGAGGTCATCTATCTTCGTCAACAATATATGTGCCTGGCCCAGTTCTTCAAAGGTTGGCTCCGAGGACCAGCTTGGCAATACCGCCGGCGGCATACCAGTAAACGGGCGTAAGTAAGGAGCCAGATCGGCGCAATAAAACCACTCCTTGTGCCAGCCCTTCAGAGAAGATTTCAAGGGCAAATCGATATATGTTTTCTTCCCATCGCTCCTCAGTTGAAGACTAGCCCCTCCAATCACACTGATATTACTCTTGGAAGGCTGGGGCTTGACATGGAACAGGTGTCGGAAGAGGATGAAGTGGGGCTCAACACCCAGAAAGCACTCGCAAAGAGTGACGAATATGGAGATCTGAAGGATTGAGTTGGGATTTAAATGCACCAACTCCAGCCCATAGAAATCAAGGATGCGGCGGAAGAAATCAGACGACGGAAGACACAAGCCCCGATCAAAGAAAGAGGCGAAAACTACCGTTTCACCAGGCCGGGGGTTGGGGCTCGATTCATCACTTGCCGACCGCCAACGGATCACTTCTTGGCTGGGCAACTTCAGCTCGCTCTCTAGCCGTCTCAGCTTCACCGAGCCGCAATCCGAGATCGGCCAAGAACTCCCTGGCGCACCCGCAGGATTCGTCGCCTTCGGCATGACTGGAGGTGGTGAGATTTGGGGGAAAGCAAATCGGGGGCTTGGAATAAACGAAGAGGATTGAAATCGCCCGAGTCCGGGTGGGGAACGGCTGCTGCTAACCCTAGCCGGGCGGGAGGCGAAAAGCTAGGCGCGAAGGTGGAAGACGAAGAGATTGGCTGCTTTGGGGAAGACGACGGAATCTTTTTCTCTCTCCCCATCTTTTTATAGCCTGTACCGACTAGATGGGCCCAGGCCTACACAGGCGGGATTGGGCCGACAAGATATGAGTTCCTACAGTAGCATGCTCCATGTGGGCCGCCCGCAGGCTGAGTTGAAATTATAGTGCTGGTGCTACCCACAGGAACCGATGAGGTAAACAGATATGCTTCATGAAAGCCTTACTGCTAAACATATATGTTTGGGTATCTGTTTTATCCACCAGGTCTCGAGGATATATCCTTACAAGGATCACAAGCTGGTCTTCATTAAAATTGGGGATGCAGGTATCTTTCTCGGGAACACCTGACCATGTAATGGATTTATTTTCATAAAGTGGTACTCGGCCTACATGCGTGGCCACCAGTTGCCATGAGTAACATTATTCCAGCCGACATGACGCTGAAGAGTCTAACTTTTGAGTAGTGCACTACTCGGGAGAGACTATAAATTTCTCATTCCCGCTGACATGATGCGGAGGAGTCTAACTTCCGGGTGGGACGCCACTCGGGAAAGACTATAAACCTCTTTTCCAGCTGACATGAAGCTGAAGAGTCCCATATACGAGCAACATCTTACTCGGCAAGACTATAAACGCATATTCCGACTGACATGAAGTCGAAGAGTCCTATATACGAGTAGTATCCTACTCGGCAAGACTATAAATTATATTCCGGTTGATATGATACCGAAGAGTCTCATGTACCAGTAGTGATCTACTCGGGAAAGACTACAAGGTTAAAGATCTTTGACTTCATGTTTAATTATTTTCACAATTAAGCACAAAGTCGGGGGCTACACCTAATAGGTGCGCCTATTCGGCGCACACTATTCATATATCTACATGAAGCCCTTCATAGCCTCGCTGCCAGCTGACATGAAGCAGGACTCGGGAAGACTTACTCGGACAAAGAGTACTCGGGAGCATTGCACTCGGGTAACCTTCACCGTGGAGGATGAGCACTTGGCATCAGCTGTGACTCAACTATGAAGGTCTCAGGGGCTACTGTGGGAGCCATGGGCCCCGGGTACCTCATTACCAGCACATGGGCCACTCAGATAGAGGATGGGCCAGATCATGTAATTAGAGATAAGATAGCACCCGGCAGGCTGTGCCTTGTACAATAAGGAAACCTAGCCTTAGTCGGATATGATTTTATCTCTAAGAAGGAAGTCCCTTGGTCGTATCCGACTGGGATCCTTACCATGTATCCCTGTCCCCTAGTATATAAAGGGAGGCAGGGCGCCCCATGAGGGCACACAAGATCATTGATCACAAAAACCACCTCAGAGGAATAACACCTCAACTGGACGTAGGGTATTACCTCACATCGAGGGCCTGAACCAGTATAATTCTCTTGTCTTCCTCTGCAATCCACCGAATTCCAAGTCGCCGAGTAGCCCCATAGTATTATTGCCGGTGCAAAGCATCGACAACTCTCGAAGCCCAGCAAGCCTTCAAAGACTTCAAGAAATTTCTCACATCACCCCCCGTGTTGGCGTCACCCATGCCCCAAGAACCGCTAATGCTATATCTGGCGGCAACTACTCAGGTAGTCAGCATGGTGCTGGTGGTCGAGCAATCCGAACCGGGTCACATCCAAAAAATACAACGGCCAGTTTACTTTGTCAGTGAGGTCCTTGCCGGCTCAAAAATGAGATATCCGCAGGTTCAAAAGCTACTTTACAACCTACTCATCACTGTTCGGAATTTGGTGCATTATTTTCAAGCACGTCAAGTCACGGTGGTCACATCGTTTCCACTCGGGGACGTCCTACACAACCGCGAGGCCACCGGCCGAATCGCTAAATGGGCGCTCTAGTTGATGGCGTTCGACAACACCTTTCAGCCACGGACATCAATCAAATCACAAGCTCTAGCTGAGTGGACAAAAGTTCACCTACCTACATCAACAGAAAAGCTAGAGTACTGGACAATGTACTTCGACGGTTCTCTACGAATCGGCGGCGCCGGGGCTAGCGTCGTACTGACATCGCCCACCGGTGAAAAACTCAAGTATGTTTTACAGATCCACTTCCTGGCTTTCCACAACGTCGCTGAGTACGTGGCACTTATCCATGGGCTCCGCATTGCTATATCACTCAGCATTCGCTAACTGGTTATGCGCGGGGATTCTCAACTCGTGGTGAACCAAGTCATGAAGGACTGGACATGTCTCGACGACACCATGGCGGCATACTGTCAGGAGGTCCGCAAGCTAGAAAACAAGTTCGACGGGTTGGAGATAACACACGTCCTACGACAATACAATGATGCTGCAGATGAACTAGCAAACATGGGATCCAAGCGAGAAGCAGTCTAGACTGGAATCTTTGTCGAGCAACTTATGGAGCCATCAGTCAAGAAGAAACTGGTGCCCAAGCAGTCGGGAGGCGAACCTACCCTGGCTCCAGATGAGGTGCTGCACATATGTCAAGACTGGCAGACTCCTGTTCTCAAATTCCTTCTGGACGATGAACTCCCAGATGACCGCAGTTAGGTCGAGCAAGTCAAACGTCAAAGCAAGAGATTCCTGCTAGCTGGAGAAGACCTGTACCGAAGAAGCGCATCCGGTGTCCTCATGCGCTATGTCACCACCGAGGAGGTGTTAACGCCAAAATTTGGTAAGGCCCTTATCAGATTCGGTCAAAGGAGAAATTGCAGTCAACTAACAGAAATTGATCCGGGAGAGACCGATTCCGGGAAGGAGCCGTGAAGACCGCTGCCTGGCAGTTATTTACTGTACCTATTAATTAGGCAGGTGTTTGTATTTAGGAAACCTGACCTCGTGTCTGGTCAGGATTTATTAGCGTTTTCCGTTGTAATTAGGAAATCATGTACCGTGTCCTATAAGGACTTGTGTAACTCGGGATATAAATACGTGCGCCCGAGGACCTTGTAAATCATCACTCGATCAATACAATTTCGGCGCATCGCCACCCTTCCGACGGGATCTTGCTTCTCGAGCTGGGCTGCATCGGTTAGGTCCGACCTCCTGCGAGAGGGTAAGTCTCGTCACCCCGGCTACCTATCGGCTAGGACTTCCTCGGTTAGGTCCGATATTCTAGTCGATTTATGGTAGTCGGCTTACCACGATATATTTACTTTATCTATGGCTGCATCAGTTCAGTTTGATCTCATAGATTGATTAGGTATATCACATCACGCGTGCATAGATCGTATCGGCTTACTGGGAGCGATTTATCATCAGTTTGTGCTGCATCGGTTAGGTCCGACCTACTAAACTGTTAGTGATAAATCGTTCCTGCTAGGTTGATACTTTATGTGCAAGCGTCTTATCGGGGTGTATAGTCGATAAGTTATCACGTTTTAGCATCACGATCGCATTAGATCTATCGGCCTATCGAGATCTCGTTATTATTATCAGTCTGTGCTGCAACGGTTGGGTCCGATCTACTAGACTGAATAATAACATTACCCTTAATAAGCCAATGGGTTTTATGCGCTGTTGTTATCGGAGTGCTTAGCTGATAAGTTATCCCTTATCAAATATAGCCGATTATGCTGCTTGCCTCGTTATGCATTCTTGCCTGCATTACTGTTACAATCGGCTAAGGGCTAGCCGATCGGTTTATTCTGCCGATCCGAATGCGAGCACAAGCAAATTCCCGGGCACGACCTCAGTCAAGTTCCCGGGCACGACCTCAGGTAAGGACCCAGGCACGAGCATAGGTAAGAACCTGGGCACGGGCACGGACAGCGGATGAAGATCTCGGGAGCCAATGTGAGCAAGGGCCCGGGCACGAGCGCGGGCAGTATCTTCACAGCAATACCAGTAACTTTAAACTATGATCGGCTGGAGTTCATTTAATTTATTTACTTATGCATTCTGCTCGTTTATTTCACCAAGTTTATAGCCGGTTTTTGAGCATCCCTTCGATGATCGGCTAGCGCTATACTTGTTTATTATTATGTTATTACTCTTGCCGTCATCGGCTTTCAGCCGATGTATAAGTGCTACAGTGCGTATCGGTCATTGGCCGATGAGATGAATCCAAGCCGGCTTCCAACCGATTGGCTCACGAATTTGACATCTTCTCTCCTTGTCAATTGCAGGGTCAAATTGACTGGCATGCCTACGAACCTCAAGATTTTAGGACCTGCACTGGAGTGAAGCAAATCTCCCAGGCCTTCGCGTGTCTCCCAGACGCCGAACGGCCCCCGGCGGGTTTTTGGCGTCAAGACGTTTTTGGCACGCCTGGTGGGACGTGAAGTTTCAACCCGAAGTTTCAACGCGGAGTTTTCAACAATCAGATTCGCAACATGGCCGGGAAAGAAGTCAAAACAGATAACATAATTCCGGTTAGCTTGGAAGATTTAACAGAAGAACAAAAACAACAAATTGAGCAGACTATGGCCAACTTTCAGAAGCTGTGCTTAGAATCCTTCAGCATGACGAGGCAAGGGCCGATTCAAAAATCCCAGTTTCCGAAGCCAGTATTGGTTGGAGAATCGAGCCGTACGCCATTTGAGAGTCCACCAGTAAAACCCTTACAAGAGATGGTGAATGAAGCAGTTCATCACGCGCTCATTAATCAGTCCAGAATTCTGGTGAACACACTTCATAATCTTATAAAGAAGACGGTGGATGGAACAATTATTCGAGAGCCTGCTCGGGGTCCTGTTTACCTCCCACCAAAGGTTGAACCAACTCAGATTGCTTACAACATCAGCAGAGATATACCAGAAAACATGTTTACACAGAACCAGGCTGGGGGGCAACAGGATATTCCTGCTGGGTACCATCGGACTTCTTACTATGGAGGGTATCAGCAAAATTACCCAGGAGGCGGGGCCGATCCAGGTACTTACCAGAGGGAATATAATAGACAGAACCAGCAACAAACTCCACCCGTGCAGTATCAACAAGACAACCTAAGGGAAGAAGATCTATCAACTAAAGTTGCTGAAATAGTGAGGGAGCAGTTCGGGATCAAGCCCAAGGAACAAACATTCATGTATCGGCATCCATATCCTGAGTGGTTCGACAGGGTTCCATTACCACACCGATACAGGGTTCCGGATTTTTCTAAGTTTTCAGGGCAGGACAACACGTCTACAGTGGAACATGTCAGCCGATTCCTGGCACAGTGCGGGGAGACATCGGCTGAAGAGGCTCTGAGGGTTAGGTTTTTCCCCTTATCACTATCGGGATCGGCTTTTACATGGTTTTCTTCATTACCACCGAATTCCGTTCGGGGGTGGGCCGATCTAGAAAAACAGTTTCACAAATATTTCTTTGCTGGAATTCATGAGTTGAGACTGTCAGATTTGACATTGGTTAGGCAACGACCAGATGAAACAGTACCGGAATACGTTCAGTGATTTAGGGATATCAGAAACCGATGTTACAGTTTGAACCTGAGCGATGGGCATCTGGCCGATCTGGCTTTCCAGGGTCTCTTGGCGCCGATTAAGGAGAGATTTTCTTCGCAAGAGTTCGAGTCCCTGGCGCACCTGGTACAGAAGGTATCGGCTCATGAAAGCCGATTTCAAGAGGCGAAAAAGGATAAGTACCAGAGAAGGGTTGCTCAAGTACAGGTCTATTCATCGGACTCAGACGATGAGGAATCCGATGCTGAGGTTGGATTGGCGGAGTGGGTCAGGAACAAGAAATCAGTATCATGCCCATGGGTCAAGGATATCGGCAAGGAGGAGCGGTATGATTTTGATGTTAGTAAGGCCGATAAAATCTTTGATTTGCTGTTACAAGAGAAGCAGATACAATTGCCGCCAAATGACGTGATTGCATCAGCCGAAGAACTAAAGAAGAAAAGATATTGCAAGTGGCACAATACTATATCGCATCATACTAATGAGTGCAAGGTTTTTCGGCAACAAATTCAGTCAGCTGTCGAACAGGGTAGAATCAAATTTGAAGACAAGAAGCCGATGAAGATTGATGGACACCCATTCCCCGTAAACATGGTCTATGCGGGGTCATCATCAAGGGATCAGGCCGATGGAGCAAGACGTCAAAGGTATAAGTCAAAAATTACTTCATCGGACATGATAGAGAGATATTCGAGATATGAGAAACAGAGGGATGAAACAGAAAGATATAATCCGCATTGGGACTACCCGTTCTTCCGATTCTGCTGGGATCAAGGGATGAGACTACCATCAGTTGAAAATTGCCCCGAGTGCAGCAGTACAGGGAATCGGCATGATCAGCGGTAGGGGTTTTCACTGGATCGGTTGCTTGGAAAAAGAGCATCGGTTCATAGCTGATTAGGGCCGATCCGTGAAGAGTTCTTCGAAGAGGACGAAGAGGAAGTATGTGAGAAACAAGTCCAGAATCCTCAATGGTGCCCTAGTGGGATATTCACAAAAAATCAGAAGAGAAGGGCCCAGCGACTACGACACCGAGAGCAACAGGAAGAACAGAGTAGGGATCAGGAAGAGGCCGATCATCGTCACAAGAAAACTAAACAGGTTTGGCGCGTGAAGAGAAAGGACGATGAAGCTGATCAATCGGCCCCAGCAAATATGGTGTTCTTTTTACCTCGGGAATATAAAGCATTTTCATCAGATGAAGAAGGCGATGAGGAGATTTTTGCTCAACTGGCGTTGCAACCCGATCAGGCTATATTTGATAAGCCTGAAGAGTCAGAGCATCGGCACCTAAAACCGTTGTATATCAAGGGCTATGTGAATGGGAAGCCGATGACAAAGATGTTGGTTGATGGGGGAGCAGCAGTTAATCTCATGCCTCATGCCACATTCCAAAAACTGGGGAAGATTGCCGGAGATCTGATCAAGACAAATATGGTGTTAAAAGACTTCGGTGGGAATTCATCAGAAGCGAAAGGCGTATTGAACGTGGAGTTGACAGTGGGGAATAAGACATTACCCACTACGTTTTTCGTCATCGACGGAAAGGGGTCGTACAGTTTGCTTCTCGGCAGGGACTGGATTCACGCGAACTGTTGCGTGCCTTCGACAATGCATCAATGTTTGATACAGTGGCAGGGAGATCAAGACGAAGTGGTCTTAGCAGATCGGTCAACCAACATTGCAATGACCGATCTACCAGTCTGGGAAGCTGATGGTGTTGATTGCTTATCCGGAAAGATATGGGAAGGAGACTAACTTAAGGTCACTAGCCAGGGGATACAGCCGATCCAGCAAGTCGGCTCTGAATTGTTACTCTGATGGGCTGCATTGAAGACTTTGAGGGGAAATTGGGGCAAGGATTTACGTCGGCCGATGAGTTGGAGGAAATTGACATAGGACCAGGAGATAAGCCAAGGCCGACGTACATAAGCAGAAAACTAAGTCCTGAACTTCGAGAAGAATTGATAGCACTGTTGAAGGAGTATCGGGATTGTTTCGCCTGGGAGTACCATGAGATGCCAGGATGTACTTTGCAATATCCGAATGTGGGTCCGTTCAGTTGGAACACGACTTCGAAGCGTTCTGACGAAGGTGGAGATAAGATTACTCGAATGTTAAGCCGATCAATTGTTGAACATCGGCTGCCCATTAAACCAGGATATCGGCCATTCAAGCAGGCTCCAAGGAGATTCAAGGCAGAGTTATATGAGCCGATCAAGGCAGAGATCATAAGGTTATATGACGCCAAATTCATAAGGCCATGCCGATATGTTGAGTGGGTTTCTAATATCGTCCCGGTGGAAAAGAAGAACGGAAAATTGAGAATATGTATTGATTTCCGGGATCTGAATAAAGCTACCCCCAAGGATGAATACCCAATGCCGATAGCGGATTTGTTGGTGGATGCAGCCTCAGGCCACAAGATTATCAGCTTCATGGACGGCAATGCAGGATATAATCAAATTTTTATGGCTGAGGAAGATATACATAAGACTGCGTTTCGGTGTCCAAGAACTATCGGCTTGTATGAGTGGGTAGTAATGACTTTTGGATTGAAAAGTGCCGGTGCAACTTATCAAAGAGCGATGAATTATATATTTCATGATCTCATCGGCTTGTTGGTAGAGATTTACATTGATGATGTGGTGGTTAAGTCTAAAAGTGAGGAAAGCCATATAGCTGATCTGCGAAAAGTGCTGGAGAGAGCCAAGCAGTACGGACTAAGGATGAATCCCAATAAGTGTGCTTTTGGTGTGTCGGCTGGGCAATTTTTGGGTTTTATGGTTCATGAGCGAGGAATTGAAGTTAGTCAGCGAAGCATCAGAGCCATTAAGACTACAGAGCCACCAAGTGATAAGACGGAGTTGCAATCATTGATCGGCAAGATTAATTTTGTGAGAAGATTTATATCGAATTTGTCAGGGAGGATTGAGTCTTTTACTCCATTATTGAAGCTGAAAGCCGATCAAGAGTTTGTGTGGGGGGCAGCATAGCAGAAGGCATTTGACGAGATCAAGGATTATCTTGAGTTCCCCACCTATTTTAATTCCGCCGCAGAAAGGAGTGCCGTTCAGGTTGTACTTGTCAGCCGATGAGAAGTCCATCGGGTCCGTTTTGATACAGGAGTTTGAGGGAAAAGAGCGAGTTGTGTTTTATCTGAGCAGAAGGCTTTTGGATGCTGAAACGAGATATCCTGCGGTGGAGAAGTTGTGCCTGTGCTTATATTTCTCGTGTACAAAGTTAAGGCATTACATCCTATCGGCTGAGTGTACAGTAGTTTGCTAGGCCGATGTGGTCAAATATATGTTGTCGGCTCCAGTCTTGAAAGGGCGAGTTGGTAAATGGGTTTTTGCTTTGATAGAGTTCGACTTGAGATATGAATCGGCTAAGGCAGTCAAGGGACAAGCGGTGGCCGATTTCATTGTGCAGCACAGAGGGGCTCATGAAGATTATGTAGAGCCGATCCCATGGACTTTGTTTTTTGATGGATCGGTTTGCAAGCATGGATCTGGTATCGGTTTAGTTATCATATCGCCTCGGGGGGCAAGTTTTGAGTTTGCTTTTACAATTAAGCCTTATCGGACTAACAATCAGGCAGAATACGAGGCGGTGCTAAAAGGGCTTCAACTCTTAAAGGAGATCGGGGCCGATGTCATAGAGATAATTGGCGATTCTTTATTAGTGGTCAAGCAGTTGTCTGGAGAATATGAGTGCAGAGATGTTGTTTTGAGGTCATATTATGAAGAATGTACGGATTTGTTAAAGGATTTCAAGATAGTATTAATAGATCATGTTCCCAGGGAGCAGAATTTGGAAGCCAATGATCTTGCGCAGGTTGCTTCAGGGTATCGGCTGAATAGGCAGGTTGAGGTTGAGATAGCCGATATTGATATCCAGAACAAGGCCGATGACTGGAGACAGGAGATAATTAATTACTTGCAGAATCCGTCGCAATCGGTTTCCAGGAAAATTCGGTATAAAGCTACTAAGTATGTGCTACTTGATGGGGAGCTGTATTATCGGACTTTTGAGGGAGTTCTGCTTAGGTGCCTGGATTTGGAAGAAGCCAAAGTGGTTATGTGTGAAGTGCATGAAGGCGTCTGTGGGACTCATCAATCGGCTCATAAGATGAAGTGGTTGCTGAGAAGAGTAGGATATTTTTGGCCGACAATGCTGGAAGATTGCTTCAGGTACTATAAAGGATGTCAAGATTGTTAGAAATTCGGGAATGTGCCACGAGCACCAGCGTTGGCTATGAACCCTATCATCAAACCGTGGCTGTTCAGAGGATGGGGAATTGACATGATCGGCCAGGTTTTTCCTCCATCAAGTAAGGGACATAAGTTCATATTGGCGGCAATGGATTATTTTACCAAATGGGTAGAGGCAATTCCTTTGAAGAAGGTTACGTCCAGGGAAGCGATTGAGTTTGTAAAGGAGCATATAATTTATCGGTTTGGGATTCCTCAGATGATAACTACTGATCAGGGGTCTATCTTCGTATCTGATGAGTTTCAACAGTTTGCTGCCAGTATGGGGATCAAGTTATTAAATTCATCGCCTTATTATGCTCAGGCCAATGGACAGGCGGAAGCTTCTAACAAGAGTTTGATCAAGTTGATTAAGCGGAAAATTGATGAGCAACCCGCGGCGATGGCATACTACATTAGCCGATTCATTGTGGGCCTATCGGATGGCATGTCATGGATCTACTCGGGTGCCGCCATATCAGTTGGTATATGGACATGAGGCGGTTTTACCGTGGGAGACTAACATCGGCTCTAGGAGAATTTCTTTGCAGGATCAGTTGACGGCCGATGATTATTATAACTTAATGACAGATGAACTTGAAGATTTGGCTCAGAATCGGTTAAGGGCGTTGGAAAGGATCAAGGAAAATAAGGCTAAGGCAGCTCGGCATTACAACAAAAAGGTGGTGAATAAGTCATTTGCCGAGGGAGATCTTGTGTGGAAGTTGATTTTGCCGATCGGGACCAGAGATAATAAGTTTGGAAAATGGTCGCCTAATTGGGAAGGGCCCTATCGGATTAATCGATGTGTGCCTGGTAATGCCTATGTATTAGAAGATCTTGATGGGACGGAGTTTGCTAAAGCGCTTAACGGGAAATATCTCAAGAAATACCATCCCAGCGTTTGGATCAGTTCTTAAATCGGTTAAGTGGCCGATTTCTAAAATAGTACGGAAAGCCGATGTTTTGCATCGCCTAAAGACAGCCGATATCGATCGATGTCGCCTTTAGATCAAGCAAACAGAAATATTTACAAGGGAGGAGGAAGCAGGCAGCAGAGCCGATCAGGACATATTACAGCACAATTAGTGTTTCAGGAGGCTATCGGTCATTAATTTACATGAATTTTTGGATCGTTTTGATTGCGTGCAGGGGGATTTGGTCAATTTCATTGATGGCCCGGATGTCGTCTTCATCGGAGCCAGGGATGGTTTTCAAGTTCTTGTGCCGATGAATGACTTGACGCACCGTCGCTGCGACCTTAGCCTCTTGGTCTTGGATGGCTTGCGACAGGCCGATAAGCTGGGATTCTGTGGCTTCAAGATCCTTGCGAACTTTTTCAAGTTCTACCAGCAAATCGGCCTCCTTCTTCTTCTGTTGATCTAGCTTGGGTTGGAGCTCTTGGGGGGCAGCTGCCATGTCATCAAGTCTTTTCTTCTCTATCTGGGCTAGCAGCCGATCGGCTTGGATGTCTTCGGTAATCTTCTGTTGATCAGCGCGATCGGCTATGCGCCATCTAAGCTTGATGAGTTTAAACCTATGAGACTCTAGGTATGCTGCAGGGGTTAACGCGTCGACGAGTTCTTCGGGCAGATGGTGTTCAATTTCTGTGAGTCTTGCCCAAATCGGCCCACAGTCTTCCACTAGCGCATCAATTGGGTTTTCCAGCCGACTGTTGATGCTTGTTAAATAATCACGCACATTGGCTGGGAACGATGGTTTGGTTGCTGCGCTAGTGGCTGTTTCGTCTTCTGCCTCCAAGTACTTGCCGATGTCAAAGGAGAACAAATCGGCTAAGGACTGCAAAATTGGCATCGGTAATTTTTTGGATCAGTAAAAGGTTAAAAGTGAAGTATGGGCGTGAGGAGATTACCTGAGGAAGGACATCGGCAGATCGGGTGACATCGGCTTCAGTGAGATGAGTAGGATGTTCTTCAGAGGGGCCGATGTCAGCCGATGGAATAGGAGCAGTCTCGTCGATGGTTGGAGGACTTTGTACTGAGAGTGGGGTAGCTGGAGAAGCCATCGGCTCAGTGATTGGAGGGATGTCAGAGGGGTGTTGAGGTTCTAGAGCCGATGACTCGAGCTGAAAATAAAAACTGGTAAGATAAGTGGAAAGCGGGTAATAATATTGAGACTTGACACATACCTGAGGAGATGAAGGAGCCGATGTTGTTTGAGGAGAAGGTGGCGTCGGGGCAACGACATCGGCATCGGTTTTTTACTTCTTTGAGGAGGGGCAATGCACTAACTTCTTCCGTTTTTGACCTATCGGCCGAGGTGCCTTGAGGAGAGCCGATGGAGATGGAGCGTCGCGCCCTAAGTTTGGAGTGGCCGATGGAGGTTGATACAGAATCGGCCGACCACTGTTGCTTCTTGTTGGGGGCTCGACACTGGCAACCTGCGAGGTGAGAGTGAGAGATGATTGGAGGTGATGGTTAAGGCTTGCGGATGTTACCTCTTCATCGGATTCGATATACTCGGTGTCAAGGCGGGAGCAGTAGCAGGTGGCCGCTAGGCTGAATATATGTTTTTTCCATTCTGACCACCATCGAACAAAAAGCTTGGTATTGGCAGTGCAGATATACACCTCGGTGGCGGCACCTAGAAGAAGGGGGTTTGTCAAATTCCGCATCCGATCATATTCCAGGGCGTTGCTGACCGTGCCCCGGGCATGAAGTTTTTCGATGAAGAATAGGCCGATCGGAAGCTGACCAAGGCCAAGCTGGCAGGAGCCGACCGATGGATGGTAAAACTCGTATGATGGTTGCGATCGGCCCAGAGAAAAGCCAGTTGGCAGCAGACGAGGGGTGATGGCCGATAGGAATATGGCCTTGGACTCCTCACTTTCCAGAGTGTTAAGCGGGTCAAAATTGGAAGGCATCTCAAATGATGATGCGTCATTATACGCGAACCAGAGAGTGGCCTCCCTGGTGAAACCATAATAGAACCCCTTGAACCACTGACTGAGTCCAGTGGGGGTTATCTTGCCGCCGGAGAGGGCCAATGCAGCTTCGCCCATGGAAACGCATCGGCGGTAAATGGGATCTTGGTCTTCTGTGTGGTCAGCTGGAAAAGATTGATTGAGAAGAGAAGTCCCCGAGAAGGCCTTGGAGGTGTAGACATTGAGCCAGAGCTGTACAAACCACCAAGGACCCCCGATATGGCCGACGGGCTGGCCGACCGATAGCTTGGTAGCCACTTGGTGAAGCAGGTGATAAGTGGCGCCAAGGAGGAATTGACCCAAGGGGATCTGTTTCCGATCAACCAAGCATTCTGCTAAACACTGCATGTTGATCGTTGGACCGAGGGTTGCGCCACCAAAAACAAACCGCTCCAGCCATAAGTTCAGAAAAGCAACATGTTCCCGGTCATCAACCGATCCAGTTCCCTTATTGTGAATGGATATGTACCTGGACCAGCCGCCGATGTTCTTTGCTTGGAGCCGATGAGTAGGTTTGAAGCGGAGCTTGAAGGGGTCGATGTATCTTGTCGTATCCAGGCAGGTGAGCATAGTAACATCCAGCAAAGTAGGGGTCATCGGCCCGTGCCCGAACAGGAAGGCATTGAGGGCATCGGGCCAGAAATATGAGGCTGATGCGAGCAGGGGTTCATTTCTTTCCATATCGGCTAGAGAGAGATTGATGCAGTGGCCGATATGAGATTCTTCCCAGTAGGTTCGCTTCACAGCCGACACCCTGGTGTACCAGTCCCTCCACCCGGGCAGCTTGCTTGGCCATGACCTGAAGCTATTGGTCCAGTCGCTGATTAGCATGGCCGAGTTTTTGAAAGGGATACGCTGGGTCTCGGCGCATATAAAATCGGTGGGATCTTCGCTACCCATGGGGCCATGATAGAAAAAGTTTGGGTAATCGGCGGCCGGGATCAAGATCTGGTCTCTAAGATGCTACAGTAAACAAGAACATAACGAAGAATAGATGAAGAACATGGCGGATTGGATGCATCTAGGCCACAAAATTGGGGGAAACAATCGGTTAGGAAGATTACCTCAGGAACTGCAGATGCCGATGCCATCGCGAGAGGAAGAAGATGCAGGAATCGACGGCCGAAGAAGAGGGCTACGACGGTTCATTTGGATTCGCTGGAGCTTGACGGGGATTTGGAAGATGAAGCGGTGGCGCTCTGGTGATGTGAAAGAGTAAAAAAGGGCTAGGGAGACGAAGCGTATTATAGAGATATGATGACCGGGCGGGAATCGAAGCCGTTGGCACTGTTTCAAACAATTATGGCAAGTGCGCTACCTTGGGCCGCCTCGGCATGGAAGAAATATGGAGGCCCAAAACGAAAGAATTTTGAAGTCCTATAAAGAACTCCGAAATTGGGGGGCATGTGTTAATGCCAAAATTTGGTAAGGCCCTTATCAGATTCGGTCAAAGGAGAAATTGCAGTCAACTAACAGAAATTGATCCGGGAGAGACCGATTCCGGGAAGGAGCCGTGAAGACCGCTGCCTGGCAGTTATTTACTGTACCTATTAATTAGGCAGGTGTTTGTATTTAGGAAACCTGACCTCGTGTCCGGTCAGGATTTATTAGCGTTTTCCGTTATAATTAGGAAATCATGTACCGTGTCCTATAAGGACTTGTGTAACTCGGGGTATAAATACGTGCGCCCGGGGGCCTTGTAAATCATCACTCGATCAATACAATTTCGGCGCATCGCCACCCTTCCGACGGGATCTTGCTTCTCGAGCCGGGCTGCATCGGTTAGGTCCGACCTCCTGCGAGAGGGTAAGTCTCGTCACCCCGGCTACCTATCGGCTAGGACTTCCTCGGTTAGGTCCGATATTCTAGTCGGTTTATGGTAGTTGGCTTACCACGATATATTTACTTTATCTATGGCTGCATCAGTTCAGTTTGATCTCATAGATTGATTAGGTATATCACATCACGCGTGCATAGATCGTATCGGCTTACTGGGAGCGATTTATCATCAGTTTGTGCTGCATCGGTTAGGTCCGACCTACTAAACTGTTAGTGATAAATCGTTCCTGCTAGGTTGATACTTTATGTGCAAGCGTCTTATCGGGGTGTATAGCCGATAAGTTATCATGTTTGAGCATCACGATCGCATTAGATCTATCGGCCTATCGAGATCTCGTTATTATTATCAGTCTGTGCTGCAACGGTTGGGTCCGATCTACTAGACTGAATAATAACGTTACCCTTAATAACCCGATGGGTTTTATGCGATGTTGTTATCGGAGTGCTTAGCTGATAAGTTATCCCTTATCAAATATAGCCGATTATGCTGCTTGCCTCGTTATACATTCTTGCCTGCATTACTGTTACAATCGGCTAAGGGCTAGCCGATCGGTTTATTCTGCCGATACGAATGCGAGCACAAGCAAATTCCCGGGCACGACCTCAGTCAAGGACCCGGGCACGACCTCAGGTAAGGACCCGGGCACGGGCACGGACAACGGATGAAGATCTCGGGAGCCGATGTTAGCAAGGGCCCGGGCACGAGCGCGGGCAGTATCTTCACAGCAATACCAGTAACTTTAAACTATGATCGGCTAGAGTTCATTTTTTCTATTTACTTATGCATTCTGCTCGTTTATTTCACCAAGTTTATAGCCGGTTTTTGAGCATCCCTTCGATGATCGGCTAGCGCGGTACTTGTTTATTATTATGTTATTACTCTTGCCATCATCGGCTTTCAGCCGATGTATAAGTGCTACAGTGCGTATCGGTCATCGGCCGATGAGATGAGTCCAAGCCGGCTTCCAGCCGATTGGCTCACGAATTTGACATCTTCTCTCCTTGTCAATTGCAGGGTCAAATTGACTGGCACGCCTACGAACCTCAAGATTTTAGGACCTGCACTGGAGTGAAGCAAATCTCCCAGGCCTTTGCGTGTCTCCCAGACGCCGAATGGCCCCCGGCGGGTTTTCGGCGTCAACAGGAGGGCAAGCAGATTCTGCAATCAATTCACTCGGGCATATGTGGCAACCACGCCGCATCCAGGATGTTAGTCGAAAAGGCTTACCAGTAGGAATTTTTCTAGCCAACAGCAGTAACAGATGCCAAAGACATTGTACACACATGCGAGGGTTGCCAGTTCTACGCAAGACAAACCAATCTCCCAGCCCAAGAACTCCAAACAATCCCAATATCTTGGCCCTTCGCAGTATGGGGGCTTGTCATGGTCGGGCCTTTCAAGAAAGCGCCAGGAGGGTTCACACACTTGTTCGTCGCAGTGGATAAATTCACCAAGTGGATTGAGGCCAAACCCGTTGCAACCATAACAGCGGCACGAGCAAAGGACTTCATCATGAGTATACTATACCGATTCGGGGTCCCCAACTGCATCATCACCGACAACGGTACTCAGTTCATGGGCGACGTGTTTCAAGATTTCTGTGATGACTTCGGCATCAAGATCTACTATGCATCTATGGCACACCCACGGAGCAATGGGCAGGTTGAACGAGCCAACGGTATAGTCTTACAAGGCATCAAGACAAGGATATTTGACCGACTACAACCATACGCGGGCCAGTGGGTACAAAAACTCCCATCTGTTCTCTGGTTTCTCAGAACCACGGTTAGTCGGGCAATAGGGCACTCCCCTTTCTTTCTGGTTTATGGTGCTGAGGCTATGCTACCAACCGAGTTAGAGTTTGGCTCTCCATGAGTTCGGGCTTACTCAGAAGACATCTCCAATGATACCCGATTGGTCGAACTAGATTAGTTGGAAGAAGCGAGGGATATTGCAACAATCCAGTTGGCAAGGTTTCTTCAGGGCTTGTGTCGCTACCACAATCACAATGTTCGTGGCCGTGCCTTTTTGGTCGAAGATCTCGTCTTGAGAAAAATACAAACCACCAAAGACAGGCACAAACTATCCCCAATCTGGGAAGGGCCGTTCATCATAGCCGAGGTCACGTGGCCAGGCGCCTACCGACTAAAGACCGAAGACGGTGCCCTCATCAGCAACTCATGGAACATAGAACAGTTACGTCCTTTCTATACCTGAGTTTTATATTTTTCCATGTGTACAGTTCCTCTCTGACTCACTATGCTGCTTGTTTTAGCCGAGTAGTGAGTCAGGGGCTGCATGTATCTTATGTGCTTTGTCAATAATATACCAGCCTATTTTACTTAAGTTACGAAGCTTCACTATGACTTTGTTATGTTTGCCCGAGTACAGCTCTCTGCGGTGAACAATTTTTTTAAGTTCCTATAGACTAACTCGGTGCAGGACATATAATCTAGTAAAGCTAATGACAACTGAGTAATAGTTTAAAGCTTGGCAGCATTGCACATATATTTACACATGTTTTTACAAAAATCCACAATACACCGACTGCATGATGTTCTGTTTTTATAGACCTAGGTCTCGGGTGATAATCTCTGCAGTCGGCCTCGCCTTGGCTATCAGCTCCAACTCCTCCTCAGGAGTCGTGTCCTCGGCAAACCCCTCCCCGATGGCTTCAACATCTGCCCTTGGGTAGATGGACTTGGTCATTGCTAGGGTCTGGGCCACGCCAGCAATAACATGCTTATCCGAGTACCTCTTCAGGGCACTCGGTGCATCCTTATGGCACTCCTCTAGTTGGAAGATTGTGCTGGAGCTAGTTCCCACAGGACGAGGATCCATCAAGTCAAGGAGCCCTTTCACGGACTCAGCAAGGGTTTCCCGTGACTCCTTGACTACCCTGATCTCCTCTGCGAAAGCCTAAAACTGGATCTGGGAATTGGCTCTTACAGCTACCCAGGTCCACCAACAAGTAAACTTGTTAAAGAAAAGCTGCAGATGGAGTAATTACCGGATTGGCTAAGGTTATTGTCAGTGTAGAAGCTTACTTTTGTAGTTAGCCTCCCACTTGGCTATGGCCTTCTCCAGTTCAATTTTTTCCTTCTCGAGGTTGGTGTTGGCCTTCTTCAACTCGACCCTCTCTTGCTCAAGCTCAGTTTTGGCCTTTGTCAGGTTGACCTTGTCCTTTTCAAGTTTGGCCTTGGCTCTCTCGGCCTCCTTCAGCTGGATTTCTCCCTCCGTTCAGGTCTTCAGCTCGACTTCGAGGGCTGCACAACAGATTAGTCAAGAACTCAACGTTGCAGTCAAGACACAACTAGGCAGTTAGGAACAAGACAACTGGAGAAATACACTAAGGGATTTGGTCAAGAAGAGGTATTCGGGAGGCTTACCCCTCATCTTCTTGCTTGGTCCCAATTTTCAGCCCTGAGCTGGGTGACGGCACCCCTCAGCCAAGACTCCCTTTCTTGGCTGCGCCCTTCCACTTCAGCTTTTAAAGCCCGGAGCTGGTCCAACTCTTGGAGCTGGGGGGCAACACAGGTCAGGACCTCGCTCATCTTCTTCGAGCGATTAACAAGTTTCTGCTCAGAAAAACTAGTCAAAGCAGAGTCAAGCGTTAGAATACTCGGGCAAGGAAGACCACCAACATACCAATACAGCGAGAATCATACCCGAATCCCCTGTGACACAACAAGTGTGGCACGAAGCAAGTCCTCGCGTTCTTTCTCCGCCACGGCTTCGTCATGTTTATAACTCTTCACAGCTCCGTCGGCGGCCGTCTAGTGGAACGTCCTCGGGAACTTGCGGGGAGGGGCCTCGAGTTTGGGAAGATTCAGCCTTTCTGAAGGTGGTGACGGCACTGACGACGGCAACGACGACGGTGACCAGGATGGCGACGGGGTCCTGGCCCCCAACTCGGCGGCCTCCGGGGCTTCAGGGGCTGGCTTAGGAGCCGTGGCGATGGCTTCGACAATGGGTGCTGGCTCAGGAGCGGCAGCAGCGGCTTCGATGACGAGCACCGGCTCAGGGGCTGGAACAGCGGCTTCAACAACCGCCTCTTGGTCGGCCGGGGTCGGTGGCCCTGCGGTCGGGGTGGTCTCAGCTTCTGCGGCTGGGGCCGCTGCCGGCTCAGCAGGTGTGCTCGCCGACGCTGGATCAGCTGGGGTGGGCTCAATAACAGGGGCAGTCGGCGTGGTCTCCTTAAGATCAATGTCGGCCTGCTTCCTACGTAACGAGTCAAACATCAAGACGCTTCAATGCTGAACATGTTTTTCAGAAGACCCAGAATGACCTACCTCTTGGAGAACTTGAGCTTTTGTCTAGGAGATCCAGAGGGCGGCACTGGAGGGCTGCTGGTTGTCGGGCCCGAAGGCGCGGCAGTCGGTGGTGGCATTTCTGTCCTAGTTGGCCCTATTCGCGGTGTGGCCGACTAGGGCGTTCGGGTGCTTGGCAGCGTAGGAGTCAGCCGCGCACTCGACGGCGCTCGTGTTGGGCCTGAGGATGCTGAGCTTGACCGCGCTGGTCTCGGTCTGGGACTCAATGGCCTGGGCACAGTACTAGCAGGCTCTTTTATTTTCAGACTCCCAGCTTGGGCACTTGGCCTCATGGCCTCCTTCTTGCCCTGATCTACTATGGGTCTCTTGCCCGTTCTCTTGGAGTCGGGCTAGGCGGCAGAAGGACTTCTCGGCCTCTTCTTCTACTTCGTGGCCGACAGCGGACGGGAGTCGTCATCAAACTCCTTGCACCACTGCAAACGGTTCAACAATATACATCACATAATGCTGGGCAATTATGGATACATGTCTACAGGCATTCATCACAGAAGAAAAGCAAGGGTTACCTCGGGACGAGGCCGGTTTTGGTTATAAGTCGCGATGGAGTGCTCTGCGTCCTCGGTTTCGACCACCCCACTAGAGAAATAACTAAACAATGTTTCGGTTACCTTTTGCTGGTCAGCCACCTCTCGGCTTTCTCGGTTGGGGTCATTTTTCCCTTGGTAATCCTAGCAGAATTCGCTCGTCAGCTTCAATGGCTGGATGCACCGGGTCAAAAAACGCTTGGCTACCCAGGGGCTAGTCAGGCCGGCTTTCTTAAATTTCTCCAACCTCGCCAGCAACTGATACACTTGGCCCATCTCTTTGAAGGTTGGATCCGATGACCAATTGGGCGAGACCGTCGACGGCGAGCCGGAGAATGGAGGCAGGGAGGGTTCCAGATCAGAACAGTAGAACCACTCCTTATGCCAACCATTCAAGGAGGATTTCAAAGGAAGATTGATATATATTTTCTTCATTTCACTCCTCAACTGAAGGCCAGCCCCCCAATCACCTAGACCCTATTCTTGGAGGGCTGGGGCTTGATGTGGAATAAGTGCCTGAAGAAATTGAAGTGGAGTTCTACACCCAAGAAGCACTCACAAAGAGTCACGAATATAGAGATTTGCGGTATCAAGTTGGGATTCAGATTCACCAACTCCAATCCGTAAAAGTTAAGAAGACGGTGGAGGAACTTGGAAGAGGGAAGAAACCAACCCCGGTCAAAGAAAGAGGCAAAAACAACAGTCTCGCTGGCTTGGGGATTTGGAACCGACTCACCCTCAGCTGGGCGCCAGCGGATAATGTTGCGGCTTTGCAGCCGCAGCGACTTCTCCAGACTCTCCAGCTTCGACCGGCTGCAATCCGAGGTCAGCCACGCCTCGTCTGACACCCTGACGAAATCTAGAACCCTCGGCATGGTTGGGGGCGACAAGAAATTTGGGGGAAATGTGGTCGGGGGCTTGGAATGGACAAAGGACAGCGGAATCGCTCAAGCTTCGATGGGGAGAGGCAAGCAATGGCAAACCCTAGCAGAGCGGGAGGCGAAATTTTGGCGCGGAGCTGGGAAGACGAAACAATTGGTCACCTGGGGAAGATGAGGAATCTTTTCTCTCTCCCCCAGCCTTTATAGAGCCTGTACTGACTCATGGGCTTGGGCTTACACAGTCAGTACTGGGCCATCAAGATATGAGTTTCTACAGTAGCACGCTCAATATGGGCTGATCGCTGGCTGCGTTAAAATCGCGGTACAGGTGCTACCAACAGGAACCGATGAGGTAAACAGATATGCTTCATGAAGGCCTAATTACTAAACACATGTGTTTGGGTATCTGTTTTATCCACCAGGTATTGAGAATATATCCTTATAAGGATCACAAGCTGGCCTTCATCAACATTGGGGATGCAGGTATCTTTCAAGTATACCTGACCACGCAATGGATTTATTTTCATAAAGTGGTACTCGGCCTACATGCTTGGCTAACAGTTGCCATGAGCAACATTATTCCAGCCGATATGACGCTGAAGAGTCTAACTTCCGAGTAGTGCACTACTCGGGAGAGACTATAAATATCCTTTCCAGCTGACATGACACTGAGGAGTCTAACTTCCGAGTGGGACGCCACTCTGGAAAGACTATAAACCCCCTTTTCCAGTTGACATGAAGCTGAAGAGTCCCATATATGAGTGGCATGCTACTCGGCAAGACTATAAATCATATTCCGGTTGACATAATGCCAAAGAGTCTCATATACCAGTAGTATACTACTCGGGAAAGACTATAAGGTTAAAAATCTTTGACTTGATGTTTAATTGTCTTCACAATTAAGCACAAAGTCGGGGGCTACACCTAATAGGTGCGCCTATTCGGCGCACACTATTCATACATCCACATAAAGCCCTTCATAGCCTCGCTGCCAGCTGACATGAAGCAGGACTTGGGAAGAAGAAGCACTTCGGGACAAAGAGCACTCGGGAAGCAATGCACTGTTCGGGCAATCTTCACCGTGGAGGATGAGCACTCGGCATCAGCTGTGACTTAACTATGAAGGTCTCAGGGGCTACTGTGGAGGCCATGGGCGCCGGGTACCTCATCACAAGCATATGGGCCACTCGGATAGAGGATGGGTCAAGACTTGTAATTAGAGATATAGTAGCAGCCGGTAGACTTTGCCTTGTACAGAAAGGAATATATAGTCTTAGTCGGGTAAGATGTATCTCTAAGAAGGAAATCCCTTGGCTGTATCCAGCTGGGACTCCTACTTTGTACCCCTGTCCCCCAGTATATAAGGGGAGGCAGGGCGCCCCTTGAGGGCAGAAGATCATTGATCGACACACATCCTCAAAGGAATACCACCACAACTGGACGTAGGGTATTATCTCACATCGAGGGCTTGAACTAGTATAAAATTCTCCCTATGTTCCTTTTGCAATCCACCGAGTTTCCCCTTGCAAGTTTAGCCCTATATTCATATTGCCGGTGTAAAACATCGACACCCCCAATTTGCTACTTGGTTGAAACAAGCGGCGTAGTGAGTCAGAGTAAAAATTTTATTTATATATATAAAAGGAGTACAAAACTCAGTATAGAACAGACGTAGCTGTTCCATGTTCCATGAGTTGTTGACTAGGACACCGTCTTCCGTCTTTAGTTGGTTGGCACCTGGACATGTCACCTCAGCGATAATGAATGGCCCCTCCCATAAGGGAGATAATTTATGCCTGTCTTTGCTGGTTAGAACTTTTCTCAGAACGAGCTCTCCCACCGAAAAGGCGTGGCCACGAACATTCCGACTATGATAACGACGCAAGCCTTGAAGATATCTTGCCGACTGGATAGTTGCGATGTCCCTTGCTTCTTCCAACTGGTCTAGCTCGACCAGTTGGTCTTCGGTTGATTGTGCTTCTGAGTGGGCCCGAACTCGCGGGGAGCCAAACTCTAGCTCAGCTTGTAACACAGCCTCAGCACCATAGACTAGGAAGAAAGGGGATTGCCCTGTTGCCCGACTAACCGTGGTTCTTAAAGACTAGAGAACAGATGGGGCCTCTTGTACGCACCGCCTTGCATATGATTGTAGTCGGTCGAACACCCTAGTCTTGATACCTTGTAAGACCATGCCATTTGCCCATTGCTTCGTGGGTGTACCACAAAAGTGTAATAGATCTGGATGCCAAAGTCGTCATAGAAATCTTGAAAAATGCCGCCAGTGAAATGAATGCTGTTGTCTGTTATGATGCGGTTGGGAACTCCAAATCGGTATATGACACCCATGATGAAGTCTTTTGTCCTTGTCGTTGTGATGGTAGCAACGGGCTTTGCCTCGATCCACTTTGTGAATTTATCCACTGTGACGAACAAGTGTGTGAATCCTCCTGGCGCTTTTTTGAACAGCCTGAGCATGTCAAGCCCCCAAGCTGCGAAAGGCTAAGAGATTGGAATTGCTTGTAGTTCTTGAGCTGGAACGATATGGGTCATTGCTGGGTAAAGAAACTGGCATCCCTCGCACGTCCAAAACAAGAACAATGTCTTTAGCGTCGTGTAACTACAGTCATGGCCAGAAAAAACACCTCCTTGTCTGTAAGCCTTCCCGACTAACATCATTGACATGCAGTATGGTTGCCACAGATGCCCGAGTGGATGGATAGCAAAATCTACTTGCCCTCCTCGGGTGTGACGCAGTGCATGAGGACTCCAAATGTGCTTCGACAATAGAGATCTTCTCTGACTACAAGGAAATATTTGCTTTGACATTTAATCCGCTCGGCTTCACTGGGATCTTCTGGGAGCTCGTCTTCTAGGAGGAACCTGATGATTGGAGTCCGCCAATCCTGAGAGATGATTAGTACTTCATTTGTTGCCAGGGCAGGTTTAGCCCCCGACTGCTCGAGTAAAGGCTTCTTTTTGACTAACGGCTCCAATAAGTGCTCGACAAAAATTCCAGTCGGGACCACTTCTCATTCGGATCCCATGTTGGCTAGCTCATCTGCAGCTTCATTGTATTGTCGTAGCACATGTGTAATCTCCAGCCCTCAAATTTCGTTTTCTAGCTCTTCGTACCCCTCCCGACAATATGTCGTCCCATGCAATTGTGTCATCGAGACACGTCCAGTCTTTCATGACCTGGTTCACCACGAGTTGAGAATCCCCGCGTACTACCAGTCGGTGGATGCTGAGTGATATGGTTATGTGGACCCTGTGGATGAGTGCCTCGTACTCGTCGACGTTGTGGGATGTAGGAAAGTGTATCTGAAGGACATATTTTAATTTTTCTCTGGTAGGTGATGTCAGGACGACACCAGCCCCTGCTCTGCCGATCCGGAGAGAACCGTCGAAGTACATCATCTAGTATTCTAGCTTGTCTGTTGATATAGCCGTCTGAAGCTCTGTCCACTTGGCTACGAAGTCGGCAAGTGCTTGTGACTTGATTGCTGTCCGAGGTTGAAAAGAAATATCAAACGCCATCAACTCGAGCGCCCATTTAGCGATTCTGCCAGTGGCTTTGCGATTGTGTAGGACGTCCCCGAGTGGATACGACGTGACGACTGTAACTTGATGCGACTAAAAATAGTGCACCAACTTCAGACAGTTATGAGCAAGCCATATAGTAGCTTCTAGACTTGGGGATATCTTATCTTGGATTCACCTAGGACTCCGCTGACAAAGTAAACTGGTCTTTGAACTTTTTGTACGTGTCCTGGCTCCGCCCACTCAATGACCAGCACCATGCTGACTACCTGAGTGGTTGCCGCTAGGTACAACATGAGTGGTTCCTAGGGTATTGGTGATGCCAACACAGGTGATGTGAGGAACTTCTTGAAATCTTCGAAGGCTTGATTAGGCTTCTAGCGTTCCACTGAAAATTGTCAACTTTCTTCAGTAATTTGAAAAAGGGCTTTGGGAAACGAATTGGCTCAATGCCGCCATGCAGCTAGTCAGCTTCTGTACATCCTTCTG
This sequence comes from Oryza meyeriana var. granulata, assembly GCA_003991445.1. Lineage (NCBI taxonomy): Eukaryota > Viridiplantae > Streptophyta > Magnoliopsida > Poales > Poaceae > Oryza > Oryza meyeriana. The sequence continues at coordinate 93,797 of RYFJ01002381.1, forward strand.
GCTAGTCGGGGGTGCCATGTTCATGATAGCGTTGATCTCTCTGGATTTGCCTCGATGCCCCGTTGTGATACGATGAAACCGAGTAATTTTCCTGAAGGTACTCCGAAGATGCACATTTCCGGGTTTCAAAGCTTCATCTTGAAGTCCTCCGAAGGCGTTGGAAAGTTTCCTCTAAGTCGGTGACGATTTGAGCTCTTACTGACTTTCGTCTTTAGATCACCACGTCATCGACAATAGGCCTTGACATTGCGGTCGAGTTGAGTGTGAAGACACTGCTGGATAGCATGTTGGTACATTGCGCCAGCATTTTTCAACCCGAACGTGTGGAGGCCATGGGCCCCGGGTACCTCATTACCAGTATATGGGCCACTCGGAATAGAGAATGGGCCGAACCATGTAATTAGAGATAAGATACCACCCGGCAGGCTTTGCCTTGTATAACGAGGAAACATAGTCTTAGTCGGATAGGTCTTTATCTCTAAGAAGGATATCCTTGGCCGATCCGGCTGGGATCCTTATCATGTACCCTTGTCCCCCTAGTATATAAAGGGAGGCAGGGCGCCCCTCAGGGCGGAAGACACAAGATCATCGATCATCAAACACCTCAGAGGAATAACACCTCAACTGGACGTAGGGTATTACCTCACATCAAGGGCCTGAACCAGTATAAAACCTTCTCTTTGTGTTCCTCATGCAATCCACCGAATTCACCTTCGCCGAGTAGCCCCATAGTTTTATTGCTGGTGCAAAGCATCGACAGTTGGCGCGCCAGGTAGGGGCCCCGGCGAATTCTTCATCAACGAATCCAATGGATCCAACAAGCGGAGTCGAAGGCAACAAGTTCTCCCCCAGAGACAAGACTTCTTTCGGAAGCCTCGATTTTGTTGACGACCAGATCGGAAACCTTACCTTGGCCGGAATAGATCTAATCTAGCCGGCTGAGGAGCCAGCCGGACGTAGTGCCAATCGGCCCCCCGCAAGACGCCGCAATCTCCTTCCACGGACTTATTGCGGCAGTCCTTCACATCGCCAAGCATAGGGACAACTCTCTCCTTCGGCATCCGACTTGCGCTAGGCCTTGAGCCAGCCTGGGCTTGGGCCGAGAAGGGGGAGATCGTCAATCTTCCCCACATGGACTCGGCGATGTGGCGGATTTTTACACTCCCACACATAAACCCGATCTCCTATTGATTCAGTTTTTTGGACAGCGGCCAAGCGCCGTTTCAGATTGGAGATCTAGAGAGGTTGGGGTTGTTCGTGTCTCACTCCGGGCTAAATTACTCGGGGTCCGACTCCAAGTCGGATAATGGTTCGAACGCCAGTTCGGACTCCAGTCTGGCTAGTTTTCTCCTCCCCCGCGAGATCTTCATGGCTTCAATACCACCCTCCGAGGTGTGCCGACTACAAGAGGAGCAGCAGGAGGAGGCGCGCCGACTGCAACAACATGAGGAAGCTAATCGCGAGGATCGCAACGACGGGCTGCGCAGAGCTGGGCGAGCAGCCTAGCAGCAGATTCTCCAAACTAAAGTCGGCGATCACGACGTCTTCGTCACGCTGCAACAGAACGTTGTGGCCGCCGCAACTTTACTGGACACGCTCCAGCTCGGGCCTGATCACCAGGCCACCCCAACCATCACCAAGATCAAGGCGATGATCATGGCTGCTGCCTGCCAACAACAACAACAGCAGTCGGGTGACACCCTAGTACCGACTAACAGGTCGAGATCTCCAGCAGCGGGCTCGTCCACATCAGCCCGGCGTCGGGCCGCCGGCTCAAGTCGGCCACGTGAGGAGTCTAGGCAAACGACACCTGGCAATATTAATAACAACAACCGGCGCCGTCACCAGTATGATCGCCAGCCTAATCAAGACCTCCGAGAGCGCATACAGCATGACCTTCGCCATACTATTAGCGCCTGGCGCCACGAGCGACAAGAGGACGAGCGCCGTCGACTAGAGGACGAAAACGAGCGCTTTGGCCTCCATCACGAGTGGTTCAACCGCCGTGGTCGGAGCCCGAGCCCCCATGAAGACGAAGGGATCCCAGCTTTCACTCGGGAACTACAGGACATCCACTGGCCGACTGGCTTTAAGCCCACGGGGATCGAAAAGTATGACGGCAAGACAAATCCCGAGTCCTGGATCACTGTATATACCCTAGCAGTTCGAGCTGCTGGGGGCGACAACAAAGCCATGGCTAACTACCTCCCGGTCGCACTAGCCGACTCGGCGAGGCTATGGCTGACAGGCCTCCCGAAGCGGTCGATCGGTTCCTGGGGAGAACTCAGGGAGCGGTTCATCGTGAATTTTCAGGGGACCTACGAGAGGCCATCTTCAGAGCACGATCTTTATCAGCTGCACCAGAAGAAGAACGAGTCTCTGCGAGACTTCATCAAGAGGTTTTCCGACAAGCGCACAAGATCCCAACGATCCGCGACGAGGCTGTCATCGCCGCCTTCCGCAAGGGAGTAAAGGACGCCCCATTCATCGCGAAGTTCACTCGAAAACCACCGCCGTCTATCCGAGCTCTGTTCGACATGGCCAATAAATACGCCAACTCGGCTGAAGCGATCGCAGAGGCCCTCGACGAGAAGGAGTCCCGGCAGAAGGACCAAAAGACGAAAACCGACAACGAGCCGTCTCAAAACAAGTGTGGTAGCTGTAAACGGAAGTCGGACAACGAGGTGGCCAACATGGAGCGCACTCGGTCGCGGCCCCAGCGGAATAACAACTACCAGAAAGTCATGAGTGGGCCATGGCCCTTCCACCCCAAGGGCAAGCACGCGGCCAAAGACTGCTACATGCTCAAGAAGTTTGCCTCCGAGCAGGCTTCATCATCTGGCGCCGACAAGGACAAAGACAAGCCAGATCAGGGTCCGGCCGACGATTTCATGATCCTCAGGCCAAGCTCAACCACATCTTTGGGAGGGCCGTCCACATACGAGTCCAAGCGCAAACAAAAGCTAACAGCACGCAACATCAATACGGTCTCTACGACGGACACCCCCCAGTACCTGCGCTGGTCAGAGATGGCCATCACCTTCAATCGCGCCGATCACCCAGATTGGGTTTCCCACCCTGGATGCTATCCACTCGTCCTGGACCCGGTCGTCAGAAACATTAGGCTGAAGAAAACCCTCATCGACGGAGGTAGCGCGCTCAATATCCTGTTCGCCAAAACTTTGGACGAGATGAAGATTCCTTGTTCAGAACTATGGCCGAGCACTGCACCCTTCCATGGGATAATTCCCGGCCTGTCATCAACTCCACTCAGGCAGATAACCTTGCCGGTAACCTTCGGCACGCAGGATAACTTCCACACGGAAAATGTCTGCTTCGAGGTTGCTAACTTCGAGACCGCGTACCACGCGATACTCGGACGACCGGCACTCGCCAAATTCATGGCGATACCTCACTATACATACATGGTGCTGAAGATGCCTGGACCAGCAGGAGTCCTCTCCCTCCGCAGCGACATCAAGCAAGCCTTCACCTGCAACAAGGAGAGCTGCGAACTGGCTCAATCACAAGAGGCGGCAATTGGGCGCGATAGCATTCGGCAAGCCATCACAACAGAAGTCGAGCAGGATCAAGTTCCGGCGAAAAAAGCAGCGAAGTCAGGAATTTTAGCGGACTCTGACTCGAAGAAGATCCCCCTGGACCCTTCCGACCCCTCCAAGACTGCTCTAGTCGGGACCAGACTCGACCCCAAATAGGAAGACGCGCTCGTCACCTTCCTCCAAGCCAACAAGGATATCTTCGCGTGGAAACTGTCCAACATGCCCGGCATACCAAGGGAGGTGATCGAGCACGCCCTAAACATGAAGACAGACGCCAAGCCAGTCAAGCAATGGCTACGGCGCTTCGCTCAAGACCGCAAGGATGCTATTCGGGAGGAGATTACCAAGTTCCTCGAGCCGGGTTCATCAAAGAGGTCTATCACCCGGATTGGCTAGCAAACCCAGTTCTGGTCTGGAAGAAAAACGGTAAATGGCGCATGTGCATCGACTACACCAACCTCAACAAAGCGTGCCCCAAGACCATTTGGTCTTCCCCGGATAGATCAGGTGGTTGATTCCACGGCAGGGTGCGACCTACTCAGCTTTCTCGACTGCTACTCGGGATACCATCAAATCAGCCTGAGGGAGGAAGACTGCTTTAAAGACATCTTTCATCACACCGTTTGGAGCGTACTGCTACATTACAATGCCGTTTGGTCTAAAGAATGCTGGAGCAACCTATCAACGGGCCATTCAGCGGTTTCTGCACACCCAAATCGGGTGCAACGTGGAAGCCTACGTCGACGACGTGGTGATCAAGACCAAGTCCAAAGAAGACCTCATCGCTGACCTGGAAGAAACCTTCCAAAACCTTTGATGTTTCAAGATGAAGTTGAACCCAGAAAAATGCGCCTTCGGTGTGCCATCCGGAAAGTTACTCGGCTTCATCGGTCTCACACGCGGCATCGAGGCCAAACCTGGAGAAAGTCAACGCCATCAGGAACATGGCACCCCCGACTAACCTCAAAGACATCCAGAAGCTGATAGGCTGCATGGTGGCACTCAACCGGTTTATTTCCCGACTGGGCGAACGGGGCATGCCCTTCTTCAAGCTACTAAAAAAGGCAGACAATTTCCAATGGACTCCGGAAGCCCAGTGAGCCTTCGAAGACTTTAAACAATTTCTCACATCACCTCCCGTGTTGGCGTCACCCATGCCCCAGGAACCGCTAATGCTATATCTAGCGGCAACCACTCAGGTAGTGAACACAGTATTGGTGGTGGAGCGATCCGAACAGGGTCATATTCAGAAAATACAACGGCCAGTCTACTTTGTCAGCGAGGTCCTTGCCGACTCCAAAACGAGATATCCGTAGGTCCAGAAGCTGTTATATGGCCTACTCATCACAGTCTGGAAGTTGGTGCATTATTTTCAATCACATCAAGTCACGGTGGTCATAGTTTTTCCACTAGGGGATGTCCTTCATAATCGCGAGGCCACCGGCCGAATCGCTAAATGGGCACTCGAGTTGATGGCATTCGACATCACTTTTCAGCCACGGACAGCAATTAAATCTCAAGCTCTAGCCGACTTCGTTGCCGAGTGGACAGAAGTTCAACTGCCAACACCAACAGCAAAGCTAGAGTACTGGACAATGTACTTTGACGGTTCTCTATGGATCGGCGGCGCCAGGGCCGGAGTCATATTGACATCCCCCACTGGCAAAAAACTGAAATACGTTCTACAAATCCACTTCCCGGCTTCCCACAATGTCGCCGAGTACGAGCACTTGTTCACGGGCTCCGCATCGCTATATCACTCGGCATACGTCGACTGGTTGTGCGCGGGGATTCTCAACTCGTGGTAAACCAAGTCACGAAAGACTGGACTTGTCTCGACGATACCATGGCGGCATACTATCAGGAGGTCCGCAAGCTGGAAAACAAGTTCGACGGGCTGGAAATCACACATGTCCTGCGTCAATACAACGACGCGGCTGACGAGCTAGCAAACATGGGATCCAAGCGAGAAGCAGTTCCGACTGGAATCTTTGTTGAGCAACTTATGGAGCCATCAGTCAAGAAGAAACCGGCACCGGAGCAGTCGGGAGGCGAGCCTACCCCGGCCACAGACGAGGTGCTGCACATATGTCACGACTGGAGGACTCCTGTTGTCAAATTTCTCCTGGACGATGAACTCCCAGAAGATCGTAGTCAAGCCGAGCGGATCAAGCATCGAAGCAAAAGCTTCCTACTAGTCGGAGAAGACCTGTACCGAAGGAGCGCATCCGGTGTCCTCATGCGCTGCGTCACCACCGAGGAGGGCAAGCAGATTCTGCATTCGATCCACTCGGGTATATGTGGCAACCATGCCGCATCCAGGACGTTAGTCGGAAAGGCTTACCGGCAAGGATTTTTTTGGCCCACAGCAGTAACAGACGCCAAGGACATTGTTCGCAAGTGCGAGGGTTGCCAGTTCTACGCAAGACAAACAAATCTCCTAGCCCAGGAACCCCAAACTATCCCTATTTCCTGGCCATTCGCAGTATGGGGGCTCGACATGGTCGGGCCTTTCAAGAAAGCGCCAGGAGGGTTTACACATTTATTCGTCGCGGTGGATAAATTCACCAAGTGGATTGAGGCTAAACCCGTTGCAACAATTACAGTGGCACGAGCAAAGGACTTCATCATGAGTAAACTATACCGGTTCGGGGTCCCTAACCGCATCATCACCGACAACGGTACTCAGTTCACGGGCGGCGTATTCCAAGACTTCTGCGAAGATTCGGCATCAAGATCTGCTACGCATCCGTGGCACACCGCGGAGCAACGGCAGGTCGAACGAGCCAACCGTATGTCTTACAAGGCATCAAGGCCAGGATATTTGACCGACTACAGCCATACGCGGGCCGGTGGGTACAAGAACTCCCATCGGTTCTCTGGTCTCTTAGAACCACGGTTAGTCGGGCAACAGGGCAGTCCCCTTTCTTCCTGGTCTACAGTGCCGAGGCTATGCTACCGACAGTGTTACAGTTCGGCTCTCCGCGAGTCCGGGCCTACTCAGAAGATATCTCCAACAATACCCGACTGGTCGAGTTAGATCAGTTGGAAGAAGCAAGAGACACCGCAACAATCCAGTCGGCAAGGTATCTTCAAGGCCTACGTCGCTACCATAATCGCAATGTCCGTGGCCGTGCCATTTTGGTCGGGGATCTCGTTCTGAGGAAAATACAAACCACCAAAGACAGGCATAAATTATCCCCAATCTGGGAAGGGCCGTTCATTATAGCTGAGGTCACGTGGCCAGGCGCCTACCGACTGAAGACTAAAGACGGCGTCCTCATCAACAACTCATGGAACATAGAACAGCTACGTCCTTTCTATACCTGAGTTTTATACTTTTTCATGTGTACAATTTCTCTGACTCACTACGCCGCTTGCATCAACCGAGTAGTGAGTCGGGGGCTGCATGTATATATGTGCTATCAATAATATACGAGCTCGTCCTACTCAGTCACGAAGCTTTATTACAACTATCTCGTTCGCCCGAGTTCAGCTTCTTACTTTGAACAATTTTATTAAGTTCTAACAGACTAACTCGGCACAGACCGCACGGTCGAGTAAAGCTAATGACGACTGAGGACATAAGCTTGGTGGCGTCGCACATATATTTACACATGTTTCTTCACAAAAGTGTATACATATCGACTGCATAACATGTTGCCCTCACAGACCCAGGTCTCGGGTAATTATTTCAGCAGTTGGCTTCGCCCGGGCAATCAGCTCCAGCGCCTCCTCGGGCGTCATCTCTTCGGCAAATCCCTCCCCGATGGCTTCAATATCTACCCTTAGGTACATGGACTTGGTCATCGCCAGGGTCTGGGCCACGCTGGCGACAACATGCTCATCTGAGTACTTTTTCAAGGCACTCAGTGCATCCTCAAGACGCGCCTCTATCTGGGGGATCCTACTGCAACTGGTTCCCACAGGGCTGGGATCTATGAGGTCAAGGAGCCCTTTCATGGACCCGACGAGGGCCTCCCGTGACTCCCTGATCACTCTTATCTCCTCTGTGTAAAACCGATACTGGGCCTGGACATTGGCTCTCATGTCTGCCCAGGTCCGCCGGCGAGTAAACTTGTTAGACTCGGCTACAGATAGAACGACTAATGGATTGGCTAAGATCACGGTCAGGTTGAAGACTTACTTTCGTAGTCGGCCTCCCACCCGGCCACGGTCTTCTCCAGTTCGGCTTTTTCCTTACCGAGCTTGACGACGGCCTCCTTCAACTCGGCCTTCTCCCGCTCAAGCTCGGTGTTGGCCTTTGTCAGGTCGGCCTTGACCTTCTCAAGCTCGGCCCTGGCTTCTTCGGCCTCCTTCAGCTGTGATGTCTTCAACTCCGCTTCGAGGGCTGCACGACAGATTAGCCAAGAGCTCAACCGTGCAGTCATGACATAACTGGGCGGTTGGGAACAACGCAGCTGGATGAATACATCGACGGTTCGGTCGGGAAGATATATTCGAGGATTTTACCTCTGATCTTTCCGACTAGGGCCCAAGTCTCCTCCCTGAGCTGATCGGCGCCACTCTTGAGCCAGGCCTCCCTCCCCACATGACGCTCCTCCATCTCGGCCTTCAATGCCCGGAGCTGCTCCAATTCTGCAAGGTGGGGAGCCATCTCGACCAAGATTTCTGTCATCACCTCATTGCGGTCGACAAGCTTCTGCTTAGGATAAGAGACAAATCAAGGACGGAGTCAGACGTCAAAATGAGAAGATTGCCAAGACTCTACCACAAGAATCATACCCCAACTCCCTTGGACCCACTGATAGCGGTGCGAAGCAAGCTTTCACGCTCCCTCCTCACGACGACTTCATCAAGCCTGAAGCTCTTCACAGTCCCGTTAGGAGCCGTCCATGTGAATGTCCGGGGCATCACACATGGAGGAGCTTTGATCCGAGGCAGGTTTGGGATCTCTGGTGGCGGTGACGACGACCACAACGGTGATGGGGTCCCGGCCTCTGCACCGCCATCCCCCACGGCCTCGGGGACCGGCTCAGGGGCTCCGATGGCAGCCTCCACAACAGGCGGCGCTTCAGGGGCTGGGGCCTCAACCTCAGCAGCCGCCTCTTGGTCGGGTGGCGGCGGCGACCCTGCAATCGGGACCACCTCGGTCTCCGCGACCGGGCTGGCCACCGACTCAGCGGGTGTGTTCGCGGCCGCCGGCTCGGCTGGGGCGGGCTCTTCAAGGGGAGCAGCCGGGTTGCTCTCCTTGAGATCGATATCGGCCCGCTTCCTGCACGGTGAAACAAGACATCAAAACACTACTCCGGCACACAAAATTTTAGAAGATCCGGAGCAGCGCACCTCTTGGAGAACTTCAGCTTCCTGCCGGGCGACCCGGGTCCCGTCGGAGCGCTAGCTCCGGTGGTCAGCCCGGTCGACGTTACAATCGGCGGCGGTGCATCAGCCCAAGTCGGCCCCGATTCCGGTGTGGTTGGCTTGGGCGCCTCCGTCCTCGGCGGCGTCTGCTCCGGTCGGCCCCTCGACGGCACGGATGCCGGGCTCGGTAATGTCGGGCTCAAACCCGTAGGTCTCAACCTGGGACTTGATCGCTGGGCGCGTAGCGACGGTGTCCCTTATCTTCATGCTTCCCGCCACGGCGTGCGGAATCATGGCCCCCTCGCCCCGATACAAAATGGGCTTCTTCCCCGCTCTCTTGGAGTCGGCTTGGGTAGCAGAGGGGCTCCTCGGCCTCTTCTTCGACACGACGGCCGACAACGGGCGGGAGTCCTCATCAAATTCTTCATGCCACTATAAGTGAGTCAACAAAATACGTCACGCAATGCTGAACAATCACAGTTCCACAGGCATTCATCATAGAAGAAGATCAAAGGTTACCTTGGTCCGGGGCCGAATGAAGCTATAGGCCGCGACCCGGTGGTTATCATCTTCGGTCGCGACCACCCCTTCGGAGAAGTAGCCAAACAGGGTCTCAGTCACCGCCCCCTTGTTCGCCGACTCGTTGCTTACTCGGTTAGGATCGTTTTTGATTTTAAAGGCCCAGCCAAATGCACTCCTCAGCTTCAGCGGCTGGATGCATCGGGTCAGGAAGCGACGAGCCACCCAAGGTCCCGTCAGGCCAGCCTTCTTGAGGTCATCTATCTTCACCAACAGTTGATGTGCCTGGCCCATCTCTTCAAAGGATGGCTCTGCTGACCAGTTTGGTGAAATCACGAGCGGCAAGCCGGTAAATGGGCACAAGGAGGGAGCCAGATCTGCGCAATAGAACCATTCCCTGTGCCAACCTTTCAGAGAAGATTTCAAGGGCAGATCAAGATATGTCTTCTTCCCATCGCTCCTCAGCTGAAGACCAGCCCCCCCAATCACATTGATATTGCTCTTGGAGGGTTGGGGTTTGATGTGGAACAGATGTCAGAAGAGGGTAAAATGGGGTTCAACACCCAAGAAGCACTCACAAAGAGTAACGAATATGGAGATATGAAGAATCGAGTTGGGGTTCAAATGCACCAACTCTAGCCCGTAGAAGTCAAGGATGCGGCGGAAGAAATCAGAAGACGGAAGGCACAAGCCTCGATCGAAAAAAGAGGCGAAAACTACCGTTTCACTAGGTTGGGGATTTGGGACTGACTCACCCTTAGCAGACCACCAGCGAATCACCTCTTGGCTGGGCAACTTCAGTTCGCTCTCCAGCCACTTCAGCTTCACTGAGCCGCAATCTAAAATCGGCCAAGAACTTCCCGGTGCACCCACAAGATCCGAAGCTTTCAGCATGACTGGAGGCGGTGAGATTTGGGGAAAAGCAAATCGGGGGCTTGGATCAAACGAAGAGGATTGGAATCTCCCGAGTTCGGGTGGGGAATAGCAGCAGCTAACCCTAGCCGGGCGGGAGGCGAAAAGTTGGGCGCGAAGGAGGAAGACGAAGCGATTGGCTGATTTAGAGAAGATGAAGGAATCTTTTTCTCTCTCCCTGCTTTTATAGAGCCGATGCCGACTAGATGGGCTTGGGCCTACATAGTCAGCACTGGGCCATCAAGATATGAGTTCCTACAGTAGCATGCTCCATGTGGGCCGCCCGTAGGCTGAGTTGAAATTATAGCGCTGGTGCTACCAACAGGAGCCGATGAGGTAAACAGATATGCTTCATGAGAGCCTTATTGCTAAAATTATATGTTTGGGTATCTGTTTTATCCACCAGGTCTCGAGGATATATCCTTACAAGGATCACAAGCTGGTCTTCATTAAAATTGGAGATGCAGGTAACTTTCTCGGGTACACCTGACCACGCCGTGGATTTATTTTCATAAAGTGGTACTTGGCCTACATGCATGGCCATCAGTTGCCATGAGCAACATTATACCCGCTGACATGATGCGGTAGAGTCTAACTTTCGAGTAGTGCACTACTCGGGAGAGACTATAAATATCTTTTCCCGCTGACATGATGCGGAGGAGTCTAACTTTTGAGTGGGACGCCACTCGGAAAAGACTATAAACCCCCTTTTCCAACTAACATGATGCTGAAGAGTCCCATATACGAGTAGCATCCTACTCGAAAAGACTATAAACACATATTCCGACTGACATGAAGTCGAAGAGTCCTACATACGAGTAGTCTCCTACTCGGCAAGACTATAAAGTTTATTCCGGTTGACATGATACCAAAGAGTCTCATATACCAGTATTAATCTACTCGGGAAAGACTTCCAGGCTAAAGATCTTTGACTTTATGTTTAATTGTCTTCACAATTAAGCACAAAGTCGGGGGCTGCACCTAATAGGTGCGCCTATTCGGTGCACACTATTCATACATCTATATGAAGCCCTTCATAGCCTCGCTGCCAGCTAACATGAAGCAGGACTCGGAAGAAGACTTACTCGGACAAAGAGTACTCGGGAGCACTGCACTCAGGCAATCTTCACCATGGAGGATGAGCACTCGGCATCAGCTATGACTCAACTATGAAGGTCTCAGGGGCTACTGTGGAGGCCATGGGCCCCGGGTACCTCATTACCAGTATATGGGCCACTCGGATAGAGGATGGGCCGAACCATGTAATTAGAGATAAGATAACACCCGGCAGGATTTGCCTTGTATAACGAGGAAACATAGTCTTAGTCAGATAGGACTTTATCTCTAAGAAGGATATCCCTTGGCCGTATTCGGCTGGGATCCTTATCATGTACCCCTGTCCCCTAGTATATAAAGGGAGGCAGGGCGCCCCTTAGGGCGGAAGACACAAGATCATCGATCATCAAACACCTCAGAGGAATAACACCTCAACTGGACGTAGGGTATTACCTCACATCGAGGGCCTGAACCAGTATAAACCTTCTCTGTGTTCCTCTGCAATCCACCGAATTCACCTTCGCCGAGTAGCCCCATAGTTTTATTGCCGGTGCAAAGCATCGACAGAACGGCATAGTGACGTAGCAATATGCCCCGAATGGCGTGATAAAAGAAGTCTTCAGGCTGACCTCCTCCTTTAGGTTGATTTGATGGTATCCCGAGTAACAGTCAAGAAAACTGAGTAATTCACATACCGCAGTTGAATCGACCACCTGATTTTTCCTAGGTAGACCAAATGGATCTTTGGGGCATGCCTTGTTTAAGTCGGTATAGTCGATGCACATGCGCCATTTACCATTCTTCTTCTGGACCAAGACTGGGTTTGCCAGCCAATCCGGGTGGTAGACCTCTTTGATGAACCCGATTGCGAGGAGTTTGGTTATCTCCTCCCGAATAGCATCTTTGTGGTCTTGTGCGAAGCGCCATAGTCGTTGCTTGACTGGTTTGGTGTCTGGCTTGACATTGAGGGCATGCTCGATCACCTCCCTCGGTACACTAGTCATGTTGGAAGGCTTTCAAGCAAATATATCCCTGTTCGCCTGGAGGAAGGTGACGAGCGCGTCTTCCTATTTGGGGTTGAGTCCGGTCCCGACAAGTGTAGTCTTGGTGGGGTCGGAAGGGTCTAGAGGGTTCTTCTTTGTTTCTGAATCCGCTAAAATTCCCGACTTGGCTACTTTCTTTGCCAGAACTTGATCGTCCTCATTTGTAGGTATTGCAGCTAGTCGGATATTGTTTCGTCCGACTACCGCTTCGTGAGACTGGGCCAACTCGCAACTCTCTTTGTCATAGGTGAAGGCTTGCTTGACATCGTTGCACAAGGAAAGTACTCCTACTGGTCCTAGCATCTTGAGCACCATGTATGTATAATGGGGCACTACCATGAATTTGGCTAGTGCAGGCCGACCGAGTATGGCGTGGTACGCGGTCTCGAAGTCGGCAACCTCGAAGCAGATGTTCTTGGTGCGGAAGTTTTCCCTCGTGCCAAAAGTGACTAGCAGAGTGATCTGTTCGAGTGGAGTGGAAGAGAGGCCGGGGATTACCCCATGGAAGGGAGTTATACTCGGCCACAACTCAGATCAAGGGATCTTCATCTCGTCGTGCGTCTTGGAGAACAAAAAGTTGAGTGCGCTTCCTCCGTTGATGAGAACCTTCTTCAATTTGACAGTTCTGATGACCAGGTCTAGGACGAGTGGATATCGTCCTGGATGCGTGACTCGGTCGGGGTGGTCCACGTGGTCAAAAGTGATTGCCGTCTCTGACCAACGCAGGAATTGTGGGGCGTCTGACGAGACTGAGTTGACCTCTTGGGCCGTTAGCTTTTGTTTTCGCTTGGACTCATATGCAGATGGCCCTTCGAAGATGTGATTGAGCTCAGCTTGGGGATCTTGGTAGTCGCCGGCTACACCCGAATCTGGCTTATCCTTGTCTTTGTTGTCGCCAGACGTTGATGTTTGCTCGGAAGCGAATTTCTTGAGTATGAAGCAGTTTTTAGCCGCGTGCTTCCCCTTTGGGTGGAAAAGGCATGGACTGTTCATAACCTTCTGGTATTCATCCATCCTCGAGGTCACGGTCAGCTACACTCAATAGCCACCACAACGTTATCCGACTTGTGCTTGCGATTGCCGGACTTAGTTAGGGCCAAATCATCAGTATCCTTCCGCTCCTTCTATTGGGACTCCATCTTGTCTTCCAGGGCCTCGGCAATGGCATCGACCGAGTCGGCGTATTTGTTCGCCATGTCGAATAGAGCTTTGACAGAGCTTGGAGGCTTTCGAGTGAACTTAGCGATGAACGGGGTATCCTTGACTCCCTTGCGGAAAGCGGAGATGATGACCTCATCCTTGATCTTGGGTATTGAGTTCCTCTTCTCGGAGAATCACCTGATGAAGTCGCGGAGGGACTCATTCTTCCTCTGGTGGCACTGATATAGATCGTACTCGGAAGATGACCTCTCATACGTTCCTTGAAAATTTGCAACAAAACGCTCACGGAGTTCTCCCTAGGAGCCAATTGACCTCCTAGGAAGCCCTGTTAACCATGTCCTCACTAAGTCAGCCAAGGCGACTAGGAGGTAGTTAGCCATGGCATTGTGATTGCCTCCCGTCGCGTGGATTGCCAAGGTGTAAACTGTGAGCTAGGACTCCGGGTTGGTCTTCCCATCATACTTCTCTATGCCAGTCGGCTTGAAGCTAGACGGCCAGTCAACCTACTATAGCTCGTGGGTGAACGCCAGTACTCCTTCATCCAGGTGAGGGCTCCGACTCCGACTACGGTGATGAAATCTCTTGGTGGAGGCCGAAGCGCTCATTCTCGTCTTCCAGTCGACGGCGCTCATCCTCCTCATGTTCTTGGTGTCGAGTGTTGATGTCATGGCGAAGATCCCGCCGTAGTCGTCCTCGAGCATCCTGGTTGTCACGCGATCATCATGATGGTGCCACCGTCGATCGTTGTTCTAATTGCCGAGTGATGTATGACATGACTCCGAGCGAGGCTAACTAGAGCCAGCTGCACGATGCCATGCCAAGGCAGATGAGATCACCGTGTCTGAAGCTGTCTTGTTTGACAGTATGAGGGTGTCTCCAGATTGTTGTCGCTGCTGACAAGCCGCAGCGATGATCATTGCTTTGATCCTTACAATGGTCGGGGTGGCCTGGTGGTCGGGCCCAAACTGCAAGGTGTCGAGTAATGTGGCAGCGGCCATGACGTTTTGTTGTGGGGTCACGATGACGTCATGGTCGCTTACTCGGGTTTGGAGGATCTCTTACTGAGCTGTTCGCCTAGCCTTGCGCAAGTTGTCATTGCGAGCATCGCTCTCGGCTTGCAAGCGTCGTGCGTGTTCCTCCTGTTGCTCATGCAGTCGGCGAGCCTCCTCCTCTTGTTGATCGTGCACTCAGCGTGCATCTTCAATGGGGGTTGAGCCCTTGGATGCCATGAAGACTTCTCGTGGTGGAGAAAAGCTTGCTGAGCTGCTGTTCGACTATGAGTCCGAGTTGGAGTAGTTTCGGGGGGTGATTACAACTCCAACCTCCCTAGATGCGATCTCGAACGGCTCTGGGCCGTATCCGAGCCAAACTCCAAGGAATTGGATCTGCCACATAGGAGTGAGATTGAAATTGTTTGTGGCATTGCTGAGTCCAAACGGGAGATTGATGATCTCTTCCTCCCTTAGCCCAAGCTCAGCTAGCTCGAGGCCGAGTCTGAGTCGAACACCGAAAGAAAGAGTTGTCTTTGGACTCATGCATCTCGGGGATTGCCACAGCATGTCGCAGAAGATTACTGCAACATTGAGTAAGCCGACTGGTGTGAAGCCAGCTTGGTTCCTAGCCGATTGGGTCGAAACCGAGTCGGTCAAGATGAGATCGCCGAATTTGTCAATGACGAAGCCGAGGCCTCCGAAGCTGATTGTCTGCCCGGGGAAGAACTTGACGCCGTTGACTTCAGTGGTTGCATCCGTTGAAGATGATCTCACCGAAGCCCCTACCTGGCGCGCCAACTATCGATATTTTATATCGGCAATAATAATATGGGGCTACTCGTGAGACCTAAACTTGATGGATTGCAAAGAAGCACAAAACAAGTTTATCCTGGCTCAGGCCCTCAAGGTGAGGTAATACCCTACTTCTAGCGTTCTGTATTGCCTTTGAGATTTCTCTGGTGAGATTGTGTATAGTGTTGTTCTCTTCTGCCCCAAGGGGCTCCTTACCCCTCCTTATATATTGGAGGGGTGAGGTTACATGATAGGAATCCCAGTCAGACTCTGACTAAGGGATTCTCTTCTAGGAATACAACGTACCCGACTAGGACTATATCCCTTTCCTTGTCATACAAGGTAATATGTACCGAGTCCTGTTGCATCCCTAATTACAGGATTGGGCCTATCCTCTATCCGAGTGGCCTCAAAGCTCCTCATGAGGTACCTAGGGCCCATGGCCTCCACACTGCCCAATTCCGTGAAAGCTCTATTCAACATGGCCAACAAATATGTTGATTCAGCCGATGCCATCGCCGAGGCCCTCGACGACCAAAAGGAGCCCCGATAGAAGGAGCGACGAGAGACGGATGATGCTGCCCCATTTAAACTCGGGAACCGCAAGCACAAGTCGGAAGACATCGTGGCAATAGTCGACCACTACCCCCAAGGATGGACGACTACTAGAAGGTCATGAATGGGCCATGCCCTTGTCATCCAAAGGGGAAACACGTGGCCAAAAATTGTTTCATGCTCAAGAAGTTCGTCACCGAGCAAACATCCACGTCTGGCGAGCCAAAAGACAAGGACAAGCCAGACTCAGGCCCAGCTGGTGATTACCAAGATCCTCAAGCTGAGCACAATCACATATTTGGAGGGTCGTTGGCATATGAGTACAAGTGCAAGCAGAAGCTAACCGCTCGGGAAGTAAACTCAGTCTCCACCGATGCCCCACAATACCTATGGTGGTCCAAGGTGGCAATCATGTTTGACCGCATAGATCACCCTGACCAAGTGGCACATCTAGGCTATTACCCACTCGTCCTGGACCTAGTCATCAGAAACATGAAGATGAAGAAGGTTCTCATCGATGGAGGAAGCGCACTCGACATCCTTTTCACCAAGACACTCGATGAGATGAAGATACCTCGATCCGAGTTACAGCTGAGTACAGCTCCCTTCAACGGGGTAATCCCTGGCCTCTCTTCAACACCGCTCAGCCAGATCCCTCTACCGGTCACCTTTGGCATGCGGGAGAATTTTTGTACAGAGAACATTTGCTTTGAGGTCACCGACTTCGAGACAGCCTACCATGCCATACTCGAACGACCAGCACTCACCAAATTCATGGTAGTACCCCACTACACCTACATGATTCTCAAGATGCCTGGACCAGCAGGAGTACTCTCCCTACGCAGTGATGTTGAGCAAGCCTTCACCTGCGATAAGGAGAGCTACGAGTTGGCCCAGTCACAAGAAGCTGTAGTCGGACAAAGCAATATCCGACTAGTAGCATCAACCTCAAAGTAGGATGACGAAATCCCGGCAAAAAAGACAGCCAAGTTAGGAATTTCAGTGGAGTCAAAAACTAAGAAGATCCCCTTGGACCCTTCCGACCTTGCCAAGACTGCGCTTGTTGGGACCGGACTCCACACCAAATAAGAAGACGAGCTTGTCACCTTCCTCCAGGCGAACAGGGATATTTTTGGTTGGAAGCCTTCTGACATGCCTGGTGTACAAAGGGAGGTGATCGAGCATTCCCTCAACATCAAGCTAGACGCCAAACCAGTCAAACAATGACTATGATGCATCGTACAAAACCACAAAGATGCTATCTGGGAGGAGATAACCAAGCTCCTAGCAGCCGGGTTCATCAAGGATGTCTATCATCCAGATTGGCTGGCAAACCCAGTCTTGGTTCGGAACAAGAACAGTAAGTGGCGCATGTGTGTCGACTACACCGACTAAAACAAGGCGTTTCTCAAAGAACCATTTGGTCTACCCAAGATAGATCAGGTGGTTGATTCAACTGCGGGATGCAAATTACTCAGCTTTCTCGACTGCTACTCGGGATACCATCAGATCAGCTTGATGGAGGACTGCCTAAAGACATCTTTTCTTACGCCGTTTGATGCATACTGCTATATCACTATGTCGTTCGGGTTGAAAAAACGCTGGCACAACGTATCAATGTGCCATCCAGCGGTGTCTTCACACTCAACTCGGGTGCAATGTGGAGGCATATGTCAATGACGTGGTAATCAAGATAAAGTTCAAAGGTAACCTCATTGCCAACTTAGAAAGAACTTTTCAAAGCCTTCGAAGATTAAAGATGAAGTTGAACCCGGAAAAGTGCGTCTTCGGAGTACCTTCAGAAAAACTACTCGGTTTCATCAACTCACACCGCGGCATAGAGGCAAACCTAGAGAAGATCAATGCAATCATGAACATGGCTCCCCCGACTAGCCAGTAGGACATACAGAAGCTGACCGGTTGCATGGCGGCACTCAGCCGATTTGTTTCCTGACTTGGCGAGCGGGGCATGCCCTTTTTCAAGCTCTTGAAGAAAGTTGACGATTTTGAATGGACGCTGGAAGCCCAACAAGCCTTTGAAGACTTCAAAAAGTTTCTCACATCACCACCCGTATTAGCATCACCAATGCCCTAGGAACCACTCATGCTATACCTTGCTACAACTACTCAGGTGGTTCGCATGTTCTGGTTGTCAAGCGCGAAGAGCCAAGACATATCCAAAAAGTACAATGACCAGTTTACTTCGCCAGCGAGGTCCTAGGTGAATCCAAGATGCGATATTCCCAAGTCTAGAAGCTGCTATATGGACAACTCATCACTGTCTGGAAGCTGGTGCACTACTTTCAATCGCACCAAGTCACAATTGTCACATCGTTTCCACTCGGAGATGTTATTCACAACCGCGAAGCCACCGGTAGAATTGTTAAATGAGCACTCGAGTTGATGGGGTTTGACATTGTCTTCCAACCATGGACAACAATCAAATCTCAAGCACTCACCGACTTCGCGGCCGAGTGGACAGAAGTTCAGTCGGCTGCACCTACGAAAAAGCTAGAGTACTGGACAATATACTTCGACGGTTCTCTGCGGATTGGCAGAGCAGGAGCTAGCATCGTTCTGACATCACCCAATGGAGAAAACTCAAATATGTCGTTCAAATACACTTTCCAGCATCCCACAACGTCGTTGAGTACGAAGCACTAATCAATGGGCTCCGTATTGCCATATCACTCGGTATCCGATGATTGGCGGTTTGCGGGGATTCCCAACTAGTGGTGAACCAAGTCATGAATGACTAGACGTGCCTAGACGACAACATGGCGGCATACTGTCAAGAAGTGCAGAAGTTGGAGAATAAGTTTGACAGGCTGGAAATCACACACGTTTTGCGCCAATACAATGAAGCCACAGACGAGCTAGCCAACATGGGATCTAAGCATGAAGTGGTCCTGACTGAAGTTGTTGTCGAGCAGTTGTCGACGCCATAATCAAGAAAAAGCCTAATCCCGACCAGTCGGGGGCAAAGCAAGCAATAGAATCAACTCAAGTGCTCATTATTTCTCAAGACTGGCGGACTTCAATCATCCGAATCCTACAAGAAGACGAGCTCCTAGAAGATTGCAATGAAGCCGAGCAAGTTAAGCATTGGATCAAGAGCTTTATCGTAGTCGGAGAACACCTTTATCGTCGAAGTGCATACAAAGCCCTCATGCACTGCATCACTGCCACGTCCTGATTTTTCGCTTTATGTTCTTTTGCCTGGTTGCGAAAATTCACCACTGGTTTATTTGTCTAAAATAGCTTAATGAAAATTTTGTCAATTAAAAGTATTTAAAATGACCAAGTTAATTAATCATGCCGTTGGATTTGTTTGAGTCTTAATTGGAGTTTATTTGCATTTTTTGGAGTGGAGCTCATTTCGTAATTTTCTTTCTCCTCAAATCCGAAACACTCCAATTCATATCCTATTCAATTCCAAATTCCCCAAATATTCAATTCAATTCCTAATTCTCCCAATATTTCCAAGAATTCTAAATATTCCAATTTTGCAATTTCCAAAAAAGTCCTAGTCTTTTCATTCTTTTTTCCCTTCCTTCCTATTTCCTTCTCTTTTTCCACTTAGCCCCTGCCTTCCTTTCTTTTTCTCTTTTTCCCCCTCCTTCTACCTTCAGCTAGGGAGGCCGAAGCCTCCCTTCTCCCTCCTGTGGCTAGCCCAAGCTGCCGCTGGCCCGTGCCTCCGCCACAGTCCGGCCCGCACCAAGCCACTGCCCTAGCCGTGCGCCAGCCCTAGCCCTAGCCCTACATACAGCCGCCACCCCGTCGTCACTCTCCTCTTTCCGAAGTCGCCACCACTGCCATCTCCCTCTGTTCACCGGCAACCGACATCGCGCCACCTCCGCACCGCCCTAGCCGCCACTGCCGGTGAGTTCTGTCGCCGCCCGTGCCATTTCCCCTCCCGGCACCCCCTTTCTCTCCCTCCCTCGCCCCAGCATCCTGTCCCCGCCGTCAAAACTGCCGCCGTGCCTTTCTCGCCAGCCGACGCCTGCCGCTGGGGTCACCTCCTACCCCTCATCCTGACGTTGCCGCCGCCTAGGCAACACTTGCCGTCGCCAACGCCGCACGCCCCTGCGCTGCCGATCGGGGCCATGGCAGCCACCCGGCCTTGCCCCTATGCCACCAATGAGTGGGGCCCGTGGCACAAAAGCCCAATGGATTAATTCTCTTCACAAAAATAATCCCTCTTCCGAAAATTAAAATGTAGAGAATATTCCTAGAATTTTCTTTTTCTTTTTCTCCTTGGATTTTCCCTGATTCGACCCGTTCTTCTTCCTAAATTCTTCTAAAATTGAGATCTATCTCTTGGTTCAGTTGATTATTATAATTTATGTTATTTAGGCTACTTGCTTGTCTGTTTATTGTTTTTCGTTTGCCACTATATAGACGCGGGAGCTAAGGAGCAGTTCGCCAAAAAGACGCAATGTAGGGATAGTATTTGGAGCAAGGCAAGTGCACTCCTTGAACATTATAAAATGTTTTGTTTTGAATACCTGCTTGATTTTAGTTGTAAATTATCGGGTTGGGTAGTAGTGACCTAAGTGCTATTTATTTCCTCCTTTGATTTTTATTCACGTACCTGTTATACCTTGTCACCCTAGTCCTTGTGAGTTGAATATAGGGTTCAACCTTCAAGGTAGCAGTAGATATGCTTAGCCCCGCTTCGAAGATTGTTTACAAGCAAAAATATGAATCCTGATTAATGATATACTTGTCATTGTTTTCATATTAAAACTGCTTGTGGCTATGTACTATCTATCCGGTAGCATGTGTTGCACCGTGCAGTAAACAACGGGCGGATAAAATGTTTTGGACCGGGGTGATGGGTGGTTCTATGTGAACCTAGTTAGGGGGTAACATATCTATGTAATCTTTACCGGGTATGGTCTCTGTGTGAGCCTACTTTTAAGCTATGTACAACTCAAACTGCTCTAAGGGCCAACTATGTGCTCTTAAGCGGCTACATTATGCTGTGTGCTACTTTACGTTTGGCAAGTTGACCTGGTCAATCAAGGACATTACTTTATTAGCTATTTATCTGAGCCTAACGTACAACCACATGTCCTAATGGGAAGGACCTGGCCTAGTAGGATTCCGAGTCTTGACACTGCTAGCCCAGGTGGTTAGATGATAGGTTTTACGGTTAGCCATGGGTAGTTTCTTGTCTGTTTGAGGGAAAGGTGTCTCATGGGGGAAGGCAGTGTTGAGGCGGAGTTTCTAAAAAGCTTTGTTACAGATTCCTTGGTTGTACACGACGTGTAGTGTGACATTTGCGCATGGCCGTTAAGAGGATGATGTATCTTGTGGGTAAAGCTGTACAACCTCTACAGAGTGTTAAACTAATATATTCGAATAGCTGCGTCCACGGTCATGGACATGCTTGGTGATTTTAAATGAGGGGTAGTTTACGAAAACATGGTATGGGAGTGAACTGTGTGCAGGTTAATGAATATAGCTATGTGATCCTGTGTGGATTCATCCTGTGTGGACGGTTGGAGGGTAATACCATTATTTATAAATGTTGTTTTAAATACTTGTTTATAAATTGTTTATAACTGCAAATGTTGTGTTATGCAATATGACCATAGCCTTTCTTTGTCAGCTGTGCATACGCATATTTTCCCTATGCACTTGTTGAATATTCCATGTACCCACCTTGCAATTCCCCCCAATTCCATAAGAGAGGTTTCCACTATTCCCGGAGGAGTTTGCAGCTGAAGACGGGGAGTAGGCCATGTGCCCAGTTGACTGCCTATTGCAAGTTAAATGGAGCTTCTACGCATTTATTTTATTTCCGCTGCTACTTTGTTTTCTTTAGGCCCTTCATGGCAGAATGAATGTAAACTTTAGCCATAAGGCTTATCACAGTCATTTTCTTAAATAAATGCTATGTTTCCTTCATGTTGTTGGCTATGATATTACCTTTGTGATTGTGTGTGCTAGCGTGATTCTGGGCTAGTACGTATACACAGAGGATCCTATTTTGGGGTCCCATAGTCACACCTGAGGAGGGCAAGCAGATACTGCAATCAATCCACTTGGGCATTTATGGCAACCATGTTGCATCACGGACATTAGTTGGAAAGGCTTACACACAAGATTTCTTCTGGCTGACTGCGGTTACCGACGCAAAAGACATAGTTCGGACATTCGAGGGATGCCAATTTTTCACTCGGCAAACACATCTGCCAGCTCAAGAGTTGCAGACAATCCCAATATCTTGGCCATTTGTAGTCTAGGGGCTTGAAATGGTCAGGCTGTTCAAAAAGGCGCCAGGAGGGTTCACACATCTGTTTGTCACGGTGGGCAAGTTCACAAAGTGGATTGAGGCAAAACCTGTTGCTACCATAACTGTAGCCAGGGCAAAAGTCTTCATCATGGGCATTGTCTACCGATTTGGAGTCCCCAATTGCATAATAACGGACAACAGTACTCAGTTCACCAGCGACATCTTTCAAGACTTCTGCAATGAATTCGGCATAAAGATCTGTTATGCTTCAGTGGCTCACCTACGGAGCAACGAGCAAGTCTAGCACGCAAACGGCATGGTCTTACAAGGCATTAAGGCTAGAGTGTTCGACCGACTACCACCATATGCAGGGTGGTGGGTACAAGAACTCCCATCCGTCAAGAACTCCCATCTGTTCTCTCGTCACTCCGAAACACAGTCAGTCGGGCAACCGGGCAATCCCCTTTCTTCCTGGACTATGGTGCTGAGGCTGGACTATGGTGCTGAGGCTGTGTTACCTACTGAGTTGGAGTTTGGCTCTCCGCGAGTTCGCACCCACTCTGAAGACAAGTCAAACGAAGACCGACTGGTTGAACTCAATCAGTTGGAGGAAGCAAGGGACATCGCCACAATCCAGTTGGCAAGATATCTTCAAGCCCCACGTCGTTATCACAGTCGTAATGTTTGTGGTTGTCACGCCTGTAAATTCATCAAAATTTCCAAAGCTAATTTGTGCATTAAATCCTCGTTCAGGAATCAGCCAAGGTATACAAATTGACAATTTGATGAACATAACCAAAAACGAAAAACGATAAATACTTACAAAAGAGGAACTTAGTCCTCACATAGAAGAAAACTACAACGGAATGGCAATCCTAGCGAAGCTTCAGCACCAAGCCCACAGGCAGCTCAACTGGGATATAAGCCAAACACCAAAACTTTTCCTTCCACACAAATCTTCACTCTAATGATGGTAGTATCGCAAGACAGAGTACCACCCACCATACTCAACAAGCCACACAAGGAATGCAAAATAATGCAACAGAGTTCCAAAGGAAAGGCATAATATGGCTTGTTTGCATAAACACATAATGTAAATGGTTGCATTTAAAAGCATTACAAAACAGTATAGTTTAATTAATATCAGCATTAACTTATCACTGAGCCGCACTCCAATGCAGTTCAGGCCCAAACCAAAACCCTCCAACCTGGAGCTATCAAGTTTCCATCAAATTATTACCATTAATGAGTAGTGTGGGACTAATCAAATTAACATTACTAGGCCACCCATTAACCGCGGGCATGGCTATTCGAACAGTTTTACTCTGGCCAGAGGTGTACCAATTTACCCACAAGACACAACCTCACAACACGTTATCGTGCGCCTCAATACTACCATGGTACCTCGGAAAGGAGTTGTGACAGGACCATTCATGTAACTTGCAGAATAGGAGAGCCACCCGCTGAACCACCTGTCTCTAGTAGGGTTGGTCAAGTTCCTAGATAGGGAGATAGCCCAGCACCCAAACCATGGACTTATGTCTGCCATGTGTGGACTTATGACTGCCACAACATGCCCAGGTGCCTCCTATTAAACTCATCACACTTCAAACTGCTATTACCCATTCTAGCTTGTGGTTAGTAGGGTATTGCTTCGCAACAAGTAGTCGGCGAACCGGTCCTCAAGTGTCATGAGCACAATTAGCATCATCACCATCCCATGTGCTCACAACCCACCATCAGTCAAAATTTAGTTGGCATATAATTAACCAGCCGATGACCAGACTGTCGTGAAAAAGATAGCTATTAATCATTGATTAAGAATAGTAAGGAATCAATAGTTCATCCCACATAAAATGACGCTAGGGTTTCTTAGAGCATTGGCTAAGTACAGATAGACCTCCTACATAATCTAGCTAGAATCATTAATTAAAACCATCCAACTCGTCAATATTAATTACCCAGCGGTACATGGAAGGTAAAGGTATCAATAGCAAAATGGCCATAATCAAGGAATAAAGGAATAATTACAATTGCCCATAATAATGACATTCACAAAACTTTGTATGCAACAATGTTAAAACAAAATAAGTTTTCACAATTGGGATCAACATGCTCAAGTGTCGATGTTTTACACCGGCAATAAATATATGGGGCTACTCGGCGGATGGAAACTCGGTGGATTGCAAAGGAACACAGGGAGATTTTATACTGGTTCAGGCCAGCCTCGATGTGAAGGGTAATACCCTACGTCTAGTTTATATATATTTCCTTTGAGGAATTTATGGCGTGGCGATTCTGATGAACCATATGGCCGTTTGAGCTTATGAGTGCTCTTCTGCCCTCATGCGGCGCCCTGCCTTCCGCCTTATATATATCTGGGGGACAGGGTTACAAGGTAGGAGACCCCATCGGATTACGACTAGGAAGATCACCCTTAGAGATATAACGCACCACTAGGACTGTATATTCCTTCCTATCCAAGGCGCTCGAAGTCTGCCGAATCTAGGCTATATCTTCTAATTACAAGGCTAGGCCCATCCTCTATCCGAGATAGCCCATATGCGTTGTCATAGGTACCCGGGGCCCATTGGCACACAGTAGCCCCCGAGACCTTAATAGTTAGAGTACACAGCTGAATGCCGAGTGCTCAATCGTCCTACATGGTGAGAGGTGCTATCCCGAGTAGCACTCGCTCAGCCGGTACTCTTTAGTCCCGAGTCCTGCATCATAGTCAGCTGGCAGCCGAGGCTATGAAGGCTCATAGTAAATGTATGCATAGTGTGCACCGAATAGGTGCACCCATGTAGGTGCAGCCACGACTATTGTGTTCATTGAATTGAAACACAATTCACATAAAGTCAAAGACTATTAACCTGAAGTCTTTCTCGACTAGATTACCTACTCGGTATAATGAGACTCTATACGTATCTACGTCACCGGAGTATATTGATAGTCTTGCCGGTAGGGGAGCACTCGATATAGGACTCTCGAACTTCATGAGAATCAGTCGGGCAAATGTGTGTCTTACCTAGTCTTGCTGGTAGAATACTACCTCGTATAATGGACTCTTCAGCCGAGTCATGTCACTCGAAAGAAGAGGTTATAGTCTGCCGAGTGCGTCCACCCAGAGAAGTTAGACTCCATCCGCTCATGTCGCGGAACTGAAATTTAGTCTCTCACCGAGTTCACTAGCTCGACAGTTCGGGACTCTTAACCGCATCCATGGCAGCGGATAAGGATAGTGCGCATGGCAAACTGGATGGCACACGCATGTGAGCGAGTACCACTTTATGGAAAATAAATCCACGGCGCTCGGTCAGGACTGATACGACAGAAAGTTACTGCATCCCTGCAATTTTAATGCAGACCAGCTCGTGCTCCTTATAAGAACTATCCTCAGAGAACCCTGGTGGAATGAAACAGATACCAAAAGCTACTATAGTTTTAGCAATAAGCTTCATAGAGATATACTGTTTACCTCATCGGTCCTGCTATATGGGGGTGGCGACCAAGGCCACCTTATAATTTCAACTCAGCCTCGGGGCGCCACAATGGAGCATGCTACTGTAGGAAACAATCATTATCTTGGTGGCTGCCCTACCAAAAAAGCTGCCTGAGCCAACCTCAGCATGACTCTATGAGAATATCATCCACTGCAAGTCAGATGAGTTTTTTGGTGTCGGACCGCATCAGCAGAGAAATGCCGATCGCAAGCACTTTCCGAGACTACTGGTCATGGATGCAGGCCTGATTGCCACAGCGTGCCGAAGATAAAGTTGTTGCAGGACCTGCTGCCTCATCGGGTGACGCACAAGAATGCATGATGAACTCTGCGATCGCTTTGAGATGTAAGTCTTCTGACTCTCTAGGAGACCGAGCAGGGTACACGCGGCAACCTTTAGTACCTGAGCGAACTTCGGCAGCGACCCGCATAGGCGGCATACCCTGACTCAACAGAGTTAGTGCCTAAGCGAGGTACACCGAACCTTGCATTAGCCTAGGATCTCGCTCGCAACCCCTCACCTGGGGCGTACCAACATGACGAGTTGTGACCCAAATAAGGTACCCGACCAGCCTACGCATTAGCATAGGATTCGGCTGGCGCACCCCCATGGCGTCACCATTCACCCAGCCGAGTGATATACGACCGACTAGTGCCGGAAGTCGGTTGTCCGCTCACAGCGAGCCGACGAGGGCAAGTACCGTCCGCCCTGGGCGGCAATTACTCAGTAAGTAGTCCTCATGGAAGCATTTCCCGAGTGTATATTTGGCGACTTGTCCACAGCCCAAGAGGTAAGAGAACGATAGGCTCGCAGCCTGAGTTCCGTGTCCGCGTATCCGGAGCTGGGCCTGCAGATATAAGATATTCGGCTCTGAGTGGCATCTGATGATGAAAACATCATTCCGAATAAAATGATTTTACATATATGAATACATGTTCTCCTCTTATCTGATATAATTTCCACCGAGTAGTTGACCCCTTACGTTTAAGCACTCATGCCCCGACTAGTCATTAGCCCTACGTCGGGAGTTTGCTCATGGCTCTTTCCGACACGCGTTTTGGGGTGACTTGATTTCGTCTTACAGGAGCAAAGTTTCACGGATCGATGTTGCTACTCAGTACTTTTGCAATCATATTACGAGCAAAAACAGAAACAGCTGTATACCATTAGCCCGGCACTTGTACACCTATTAGGATGTAAGTGGCTGCGGCTGCAGGCCAAGTGAAGAAATCAGAGTGACTTGAGCTGTTTCAGTATTTGGGAAGGATGGGGGATTGCCTCCTTGAAATAAGCTTGATGAGCCCGCCGACGATGTCACTTGTGTTCTGATAATCTTCAGGATGTTAGTCGAAGACGATTGTGACTAAACTGCCACAATGAAGCCATCTGCACTTTGCTTTGCGTAATCCCGGCTTAGTCTGGGACCGCGATCCGTCGGTGCCCTCCCTTCTTCTGTCAGAGCCTTTTTATCATTCAACGGGCACTCAACCCACATCAATAGGCTGATCGGCGTACTTTGTTCAATCCCATTGATGAATAGAGCCTTGATAGAGTTGGGAGGCTTTCGAGTGTTGTCGACTGAAACGAGTGTCTTTGACTCCTTTCGAAGGCGGGGTGGATGACGACCCTGTCCTGATGTCTTGGATTGAATTTTTCTTCTCAGAACCTCCTTGATGAAGTCACGAGAGACTCGTTCTTTCTTTGATGCACTGATATAAGTCGACTCGGAGATGATCTTCGTAAGTTCCCTGGGGAAGTCTGGCGATGAAGCGCTTCTCGGAGTTCTTGCCATGAGCGTTTGATTGCATTGGAAGTCCTGTTAGCCATTGTCCTCGCTGCAGTCGGCGCATGAAGCAATGCGGAAGGAAGTTAGCACAGACTTTGTGATTTCTCAGCTGTTGAGATGCCGTAGTATAGACCTGTGAGCCAAGACTCGGTTGGTAACCTGCCGTCGTATTTGTCGATGCCGTAGGCTGAACACCCGACGCGCCATGTCTGCCTGTTGCTGCTCCTGGCGTGGAAGCCGTCACTTTCCTTCATCTTCATCGAGCGACTCCGACCCCGCACTACGACGGCGAAACCGCTCATGGTGGAGGCCGAAATGCTCTTCTCTCTTCCGGTTGGCGTTGCTCATCCATCTTTCGTTCGCGCTTTACGAGCATTGATGTTCCTCGCCCGAAGATCCACGTCGTTCGTCGGCCTCGAGTCCTGATCGAAGTCCCAGAGCGGCTGCTTGACGTCATCGGTGTCGTTGGCGCGCTGCTCGAGTGACGCCTGAGGCGACCCCGTATGCAGGTGTGCGCGTCGCTTTGGTAGATCGAGACTGC
The DNA here is from genome assembly GCA_003991445.1 of Oryza meyeriana var. granulata. Lineage (NCBI taxonomy): Eukaryota > Viridiplantae > Streptophyta > Magnoliopsida > Poales > Poaceae > Oryza > Oryza meyeriana. The sequence continues at coordinate 121,786 of RYFJ01002381.1, forward strand.
CGTATGGGAATGCGACCGGTTGGTCGGTATGAGGTATCACCGCGACGATGGTGCCTGCTGACATGCATGCAGCGGTAAGCATGGCTTTTCCTCGCGCATCGTCGGGGGTGGGCCTGGTGATCACGACCCAGCTGGATCGATGTCCGTAGGGTTGCGGCGGCCATGTGTTCTATTGTGGGTGGACGAAGACGTCGTTGGTCACCGACTTTTGTTGGGTTTGTTGCTGAGCGGTTCGCCCACACCTGACGTAGGGCGTCGTACAGCAGCGGAGAGCGTGCAGGCTCTTGCTTCTTCCTCTGGTTTCTCGCGCAGTCAGAAAGACTTCCTCCCCCCGTTGTTGCACATCGGTAGATCGGCGTGATTCCTGAGTAGCGATAAGCCTCTGAGGATGCCATGCACAAATCTCTCGCGACTCGAGCTTTGAAGCTTGTGCCGAGCTAGCCTGTGTCGACTTCGGAGACGGATCCGACTGAGAAGTCGTCAGGCCTGCAATGAGAGTCGGCGAGCATAGTCGAAATAGTTGTGAGGTGATTCGTAACCCTAGACCTCCACGTAATCCGACTCATCGCAGAGCTCTGCGGCGTATCCGAGATCGAGACACCCGGGGGATCGGCGTTTGCCGGGTCGGATGTTGTTCGAAGATATCTTCGGCGACTTGCGAGGCCAACGGGGTATTGACGAATCCTTCCTTCTGTAGCTCGATCTTGGCAGGCTCAGGCCGAGTCCGAGCGAACATCGAAGGCGAGATTGTTCCCGGACCGGACAAGATGAAGATTGCCCGTAGCAAGTCGATGAGTTAATGCTGCAGGCGCGCGTGTGGACGACTGGCGCGGAGCAGTCGGCCGGTTTCCCTTGGCAGATGGATCGAGTGCGAGTCGCCAAGGTGAGATTGCCGATACTGGTCGGCGGCGATTAGTCGAGGCTTCTGAAATGTCAATCTGATAATCTCCGGAAGAGTTTGCCGCGTCAACCTCGGTGCCTAGATCCATCGAGCTTGTCAGATGTGATCCGCGCCGCCAGCCTACCTGGCGCGCCAACTTCGTCGTGTTTTACACCGGCAAGATAATATTATGGGGCTACTTGGCGGATGAAACGCGGTGGTGCAAAGAACACAGGGGATATTTATACTGGTTTCAGGCTCGTTCGACAGGGTAATTACCTACGTCCAGTTATATATGACTATTCCTTGAAGGGAATTATGGGTGGCGATTTCTGTCATGAACATTATGCCGTTTTGAGCTTTATGAGTGCTCTGATGCCCTCGGGGGCACCTGCCTCCCCTGTACTATCTGCGGAACAGGGTTACAAAGGGTAGAGTCCCCCATCGGAGTATACGACTAGGAGATTCCTTAGAGATATAACGCACCCGACTAGGGACTGCTAGCTTCCTTCCTACTCCAGAGGCGGAGTCTGCCGTTAATCTAGCTATGATCTCCTAATGACAGGCTCGGCCCATCCTCTATGCCGAGTGCCCATAGCTTGTAATGAGTACCCGGGGCCCATGGCACCCACATCAACGGGGAATTGATTGGGTGACTTGACCTATGAGCTTAGACAAAGTGCTTCAGACGATTTTCGAACTCTTCTCAGACCTTCGCAACCTTTCGAAATCGGCGGAATTATGTGACCTACACATAAAATGAGGAAAATCTTAAGATCCAAATAAACAGTACATAAAAAGTACACAAACCTGAGATATGATCTTTATACTTCATTTAGGAGAAGACGGCTCGATCGAGTTCTAAACGAAAAAGTCGGCCTCGGAAGTTTGATTCAGTGAAAATCCGAAAAGAACTTTGGAAAAGGAATTTCTCAAGGATATTCCCTCAGAATTTAATTATAAAGGACTTATTTGTTTGGACCATGATATTGGAGTGGGGTCCACATCATAGACATGGCTCCTGGTGGACTGGGTTCACGAATAGCAGGATGGAAGAGAGGGGCGAACGAGCTGAAGAATGGCATGATTTGGCAGTGAGGTGGATGGATGGACTGGGCAGTTCAAGGCGTATAAGGGCCAGGACGGTGGGTTAAAGAGATAGGGACATCGTCAATTACATACTGGAGGTCAGACGGCTGGGATCATTTGGCGTTTGGAGATCGGACGGCGAATGGATCTTCATCCAGATCCATCGGTGGCCGAGATCAATTGGGCATCAGGACACGGGGTCCACGTGTCATACACAAGGAAAGGGGATCACTGGGTTCACATCGTTGGACGTACACGAAGAGGGAAGTGGAAGAGGCCGAACACCCTGGCGCCCAGCCATTGGCACGACCCACAGCGAGCTGGGGAACTTGGCCGCCCAGCAGATACGGACCGGCGTGCACAGGCTATGCACCACGTGAGGGCCTACAGCCGGCAGGCAAGGCGACAACCTGGGACAGCGTTGGCTTGGAAGCAGCTACGCACGGTGGGAAAAAGGAGGAAAGATAGAGGCCGCTACCAACAGAGGAGGAGGACTGGCCGGCGGCGAGCCAGGTGGGGAATTAACTTTAGCCGGGGCTCACCAACATGCAGCGAAGGACACGTGCGATCAGCCGAAGGTGCGCCGCGGCTCGGGACTCAAGGGACAGAGCAGCGGCGGCGGCGAATTGGAGCGGCATGGGCTAGTGCGTAGTGGCTAGCTGGGCACAGAAGAGGAGAGAGGAGGTAACAGGCAATATTTATAGAGGATGGGCTAGGGCAGGCGGCTTGGGTGGTGGCGCAAGTGACTTCTGCGGCAGCAGAATCAAAGGCGGCGTGGGGCTGGATCGAGAGGCACGCGTGGCCAAGGCGGCAGCGGAGCGGCATGGGCCGAGGAGGCCAGTGCTGGGGTGGGCCGGGTCGCAGGCTCGGCGTTGCCGATTGCCGAAGCAGAGAAGAGAGAGAGAGAAGGAAGGAGGAGAGAGAAGGAAAGAAAAGGATGGCGAAAGGGAAGAGAAAAGAGAGAGGAGTTTTTTGGAAATTCTCTCCGTAATTTGGAAGATTTGAAAAATGGACCCGAGAGACGTAGAAACTAGGAATTTTTTTGGTAATGTTTAGCCCATCACTTCTCCATATTGGAATATTGGAATATCTGGATTTGTCGGAGAATCAAGGATTTTGGGACATTCGATATTGGAATTTTTTGGGAATAATTACACATCCAATATAGAAATATTTTAAAGGATTCGGGACGGCAAAAATATCTGTGTGGAATTGAAGTTGGAATATCGAGAGATTTGTAGAACTATTCGGTTTATTGTGGGATCAAACAATGGGGGTATTTATGAGATCAGAAATTCACATGTAGCGAACCAAGCAAAAACAAACCGAAAACATTCAAATCTCTAGGGACGTTGGTGTAGTTGATGGAAGGGAATTTCGAGGATACAAGAATATGTTATTCGAAAGAAATGGAGTACTTCCCTTCGGATACGAGAATCTCACCGATTGCGGAGTTCAAAGGGATATAGCGTCTTCGAAATCTGAAATAAATCCCGAAACACTCTAGATTCTGCGATTCGTGGCGAGATTTAAGGATTGCAATAACTGGCACCAGGTATTGATAAAGGAGACGACATCGCTCCAAGCAAAGAGAAAGATAAAAGAATTGACCAGAGAACAACCCGAGCATCTGGAAAGAATTTACTTAAACTAATTCAACAATGATCTTCATTAAGAATTCTCTTATTTTCATTTTTATTACGATTGATTAATACTTACTTTACTATTCATATAAATTCTAGAAATCCATTATTAAGTAAGTTATTTTATTCCCAAAAATCGGGCCGTGATAGTGGGCGCGTCTTTCCGGTGGGCGACTGTTATTAAGAATAATCCACAAACACCAAAGATAGTCAATAAATATCTTCCTTATGGAACCACGGCAGTGGTTCTTATCGTGAGTGACATTGCCCGGGACCTTATCGCTGAAGACCTGAAACTGGCCGCGCCTGGTCAACAACTCATCGGAAGATAGAAACAACTACGTTTTTCTATACTTGTAGCATTGTACTCAATTCATATACTAGAAAGAAGTTTTCTACTCTAACTCACTACGTCGATCTGTTTTCAACCGCGAGTAGTGAGTCGGGGCTACATGCATGATATCACATCTTCGTGTTGTTGTTCACAATTCGAGTCGTTTTATCATAACAGTCATGAAGTCTCATACAATCTATGCTAACCTCATCGAGATAGACTTGTTGGAATAACGCCTTTGCCCTTTGAAGTTCACTTAGTCGCTCAGTATGTTTGGCTAGTCGATAAGACTAATGAACATACATAATTCAAGACACTTGGGACAGAATTACAACAACACAAAGCACGCATTTACATAAATACAACATGCGCAATGTTTCCCTACACCAAGGTACTTGAAACATAGTTCTCTTTGCTGGTGCAGCACAGTTCACAATGCCAATTCCTTCAGTGATCGCCTTTGCAGTCAACTTGGAAGGTTGATAAGCTAACTCTTGCGCTGGAGTGTAGTGCATGGTGGTTATCCCTCATTGCCCCTCGATAGTTTTTTTTTTACCTCCATGGATAGACGCTTGGGTCATATCAAGGCCTGAGTAATGCCCAAACAGGTGGCACTTCTCCCATAACTAACTATTCTTCAGACTGCTGGAGTCACTTGAAGCGATGGAGAACGTGCGCTGTAGCTAAGCTGGTGCTAGCTCCTCCTACTGCTTGATTGTCTAAAGAGACTTGCAGAGTATATGATGGCACTGAACGCGAGTCTTTGGAATTGCTATTAATTTGTACCGACGGGTCCCAAACTGGGACTGCACCCATTGACTGCTTATGCCTGGTCACGCCGGAAGAATAGGTTGATAACCGGATCTGACAACCTAGTTCGACCTACGATTCCGCAGAGTTAGACAAGAACCTTACTGCGCAAGCTCCAGTGTCAACCTTGAACTTCCTTTTCAAGATCTTTGAGTTCATCTTTAGCGTGTATCTCCAAGGACTGAAATTATGCAGTAGTCTCATGGACTGGCAGTCAGTTCTATGTCAGAAATCAGCATCTGAGAAATTACTAGGAGCTTGGGCATGGAGACTATATCCTGGATAGTCCTGATTTTCTCCATTGCGTCGATGCAATTTATTAAGGCGCCGAATCTCTAGCTTAGTTTTCCCTTCTCCTTGCTGCGTACGCTCAACTCTCACCTTCTTGGCTTGGAGCTCGAGGAACCTTGAGGTGATCTAGGGATGAGCTCTGAACGTGAACGCCTAACTCGATCTTCTCAGAGCCGTCTAATTTTCTACAAGGACCTCCATCATCAACAATGCAGTCAATATACAAGTTATATGATTAACAACAACTGAGTCACAGATCAGTGGTGCTTACCCTGGAACTTGCCTCGAAGCTAATAGTGGCCTCATTAAAGCTCCAATCTATTCCCCTTTTCTTCTGCCTTTACAATCTAGGTGTCAGAGTGTCCACCGCTTACCCATCCAGTTCGCCCATGAACACCCTCGGTGTCTGCGTGGTGGAGCTTCGAGCCTAGCGGAAAGCCGCTTCTTAATGGAAGAAGGTGATGATAGAGTGGAGAAGGAGTGCTAGCCTTGTGTCTTCAGAGGAACTGGATTCAGGCCGCTCGACAACGGGGTTAGCAGTCGGGGACTCTACAGTTCCCCGACTGATTGAGGCAGGCTGGTTAGCCGAGGCGTACTTTCACATTCAGGGGCTGGGGTATTAATAACTGGCTCCGAGGCTGTATGACCTCTGCTTCGACCTCAGTTGCGCGCGCAGGGGTTGGTGATGGGGGTAGGTGGCTTGGCCTAGGTTGGGGTCACATCACTTGATTTCCTGCAGATCCACACAACAATCAAATATGCTCTACTTCAATATCTAAAGAAAAAAGACCTCATACCTCTTGGAGTCTTAAACCTCCACCCCATATGTATCACGGGGGGAGGCAGAATCGGCGAAGAGCCAAAGGCTTTTCTAGGGGTGTGTTTGCCACTTGGGTGACACCTGGAAGGCAAAAAAAAGGCACCAGTGGTGTACCTCTTGGGCCAGCCGGCTCCCGTACTCGG
>RYFJ01000286.1:0-40837 GCA_003991445.1 Oryza meyeriana var. granulata
AAGGTGTTCCACGTTTTTAGCAGCGACCGTGGTTCGAGGGGTGCGGAGAACTGAGGGTTAGAGGGAAGGAGTAGGGATTGTAGAGGATGCGAGAGGGCCGGAGAGACGACGAGGGCTGGAGGAGGAGAGACACGACAGACTGACAGGGTGGGTTGCGCTGGGTCGAACAATCACTGCTAGTGACCGGTGCGATGGCTGGTGGGAGCGCTGGTTCGGTCGACCACGGTGCTCGGGTGGGCTTGGGCAAGCCTGTGTGTGGGGTGCGAGCGGGGCGGAGGTGGTCTTGGGGTGGGGGAGCAGTCGTCTAGTGCGGGGAGCGCAGCATCGGTGGATAGGCGTTGTAAGGCGGTGGGGCTGAAGATGTCGCCGGAGTGTCTAGGGGAAGGGTGGGCGGAACTGGCTTCTGCGCGGCCTTCGCTGTATGTCACGGTAGTGTGCATTTTGTTTCTAGGAGTGTTGAGTTTGGAATATATCGGTTCGATGCGAACGTGGCGGGTATCCATGCGCAGCATGATGCGCTATTCCTCTTTAAACTTACGTATATTGTGTCCTAATTTGCTTGACATTGAACCTATCAATACTATGCATGGTAATGCACAAAGCAGATTGTAGGTAAATGTGATTGCGTCAGCCTCTGCCAAGGCTTTGTCTGATGTGCATGCATGGAACTTGCTCAAAGAATAAGCCTTTGTCTTGATGTGTTTTCAACTCTGCATGTCGTGCCTGTTGACTTCCGTTTATTTATAATTTCTCAAATAATTTTCAAAAATAAGTCAATGCGTACAGTACATTCTTGTTTATCAATTTATAATATAATTAATATTTAAGAATTTTTTTAGATTAGAGAGAATGAATAAACATTATACAGAGTGGAAATAAGATTTCTTTTGTGACGGGGAGTAAGTCGAGGGGTGGAGAGCATGATTCTTTTATTCTTTGGCTGATCTTGCTCATGCTTTATCGGCATTTGTACCTGTCAATTAGAAGTGATAGGTCATGTGGAGATATGACGTATATAGTAAGCAGGGTCTGCACTTATTACGACTTACCCATATCGTTTGAAAGTCTATCCTCCATGTCTTACTGCGCTAGGGCATTGGATGCCATGCATTTGAAGGGCGTCCTTGCTATTTATAGAAGATATGCTTTCTCACATGCTTTAATCCATCGACCTATTGCTGTCAGGTAACGTACTAACCATCATAGGTTATTTTTTTTTGGATATAAATCTTGCCATGCTTCTAGGCAATATAAAGTAGGTAGTTGAATGTGTATTATACATGTTTTTCATTGTGTCATGAAGTGAGTGTGTAATGATGAGTTTTTATTATTTTAATAGCTAAAGTGTATTTCGTTGTTGTTTTATATCTTATATTTTAAGCCCTCGTATGTTTTGTTACAACTGAAGTTTGGTCGAAGTGGATTGTTTTAATTGATTTGTTTGATAACTTGGTGTGGGTGTCGTGCTGTCGTTGTTAGATAACTAATCGTGTTATTACGATGTTGTTATGTGCATGACACGTCCTTGGTTATTCTCCTTGTGTTTGATTTAGGGATAGATGTATGTCACTGGTATTGTAGACGCCATGGAGTGGTCAAAAAATTTATTGAAGAAGTTATCTCAACCTCTGTCTAAGAAATATCTATGTAACCCAGGTGGGATCTTGGGCGTCTCTCATGCTGTATTTATTTAAAGTCTCGATAGTGGACTAGTGCAGCTGATGTAGAATGTACATTTATTTTGTTATGTTGGTTTGATGAGTCATTTCATTATATTTGCGCTGTACCGAGTGCTGCACATGATATACGTGGACTGGACGTATTATGGTTGTGATAATAAAATTATATAGGTGGATACCTAAATTAAAGTACATAATGAAAGCGGGTGTTTTGTTGTAAGCGGGCGCCTAATCAATTTATGGTCTTTTGAATGGAAATTACCAGGTCCTTGTATTGCACTAATATAAAGTTCATGCTGCTATTAGAGGTTGTGTTTCCTCAATATATACTTTGCATAATACATCTACCTGTATTTCCTTTTTTGTTTTCTTCATCATGGAGCCCAGGGTCATTTACATTTCAGTAAAGAGCATCCTGAGGCAAATTACTAGCAAACTAGGTGCAGTTATTCGCATGAAGGAATAGTGAAGTGGGAGAACTCAAAGGCTAGCTGGCTAGAAGTGAGTTTCCTCCACCGAACAATAGTTGGGCATGTAAGAATGGAGAAGTTTTGCGGAGCTCCTTGCACAAATGATTCCGATGCTGAGGAAAGTGTCTGTGAAAAAGCAATATTATTGCATCATCCACATGAATATAATGTTAATGATGTGAACTATGCTGCCTTTAAAGAAACAATGACAACTCTGCTCATTATACCGATTTGGGCGGAATTTCTCCATATTAGATATCAGGCTGCTTTTGCTCAAAAAAACGGCTCTCTGATACCCACAAAGATCTTTTGAGACAATGAGTTTAATTTGTAAAAGTTATGGTGATATACTTCCTCTGGCAGTATTGCACACCAACAGATCCATCCAGTTCATATGTGACCACTCCCAGAGACCCGGTTTGAAAAGCTTGTAGAGAATTAGCCACATCATTCAGGAGTACACTGCTAACGACAACGTAATTTAAATTATCTGGTATGTTTCTTTCATTGGAATATTTTTGTCTACAACTTTTACTTTATTGCAGTTAAGAAAAATAAGCATATTTTTTTATAAGGGATTATCTTTTCAGGACCGCCAAGATGCTTGTACTCTCTGGAAAATGGTGGAACATTATTCTGATGTAATGTATGTTCTAGTAGCCACGGTCTAAATAGCACATGCACTGGTTTCCTATAGAGGAAATTCTTTATTCCTTCGAAAGCATGTGAAGGTGACCATATATCTGTATTACTCTCTCTATTTGATATTGTACCTGTGATTGATATACCATCCCTACTAGTGTATAATATGTTATATCTTCATCAAGCCTTGTGAAAGAGAAAATGGTGTCACAAGGAAATGGGCATATCTGGCTTATCATGTTTTCTGTAATATTATGTGCATCTATCAAGTAATAAGTATTCTCATAAATAGCTGCTATAAATAAATTTACTAGCCTGTCAAAGAGGACAAAATAAATTTACTAATGTGTCAGAGCACAGCACTCTGGGCACACTTTAATTTGAAGACATGGTCTCAGATGATAAGTATTTTTGAGTAAAAATATAATTTTTTGCGCTGGATGGGTATTTAAAGTTGGAAAACTGGTGATCCAAATTTTATGAGGCCGGGAGATGTCGTCATCCCGAGGGCGGCCATCTCTTCCTCGGACCGGACCCCGGGTGGTGTCGAAGGGGACTGCCGTCTTCCTTGGAGCCTCATCGGTATCGGCTCCAAGGTGCTCGCCGGCTCGAAGAACCCTGCCACCGTTGCAGCGGCCTCGCGCGGTCGAAGATGCCCCGGGACGGGGGCGAGAACCGGGCCCGGGGATATCCAACGATGTGCCCTGGACCGAGACTGTGGATTCCGGGCCCGGGGGGCGAGATCGGGCCCGGGAGTGAGCCTGCGGGACCCGGAATGTCTCAGCAACGGCCGGGAATGCGACCGGGCCCGTACAGTCGGTCCCCGGGTCGGGGCGAGCCCGTGGTTCCCGGACCTGGTGGCGAGACCTGGGCCCGGGAATGTCCAGTAATATGCCGGGAACGCGCCCGGGACTGAAACTGTGGGGCCCGGTACGTGGGGCGAGACTCGAGACCCACATTCTGGGGAGCCCGAACCCGGACAGCCTCGCCAAAGCAAGTGCGAACCTTGGGACGCGGCTGCTGGCCCTCTCTGTCGGTTGGCGCCGGGAACCCGGCGTTCCGGGCACGGGCCCGAAAAAAAAACAACAAACAACAACAGCAGCAGACATATACAATAACCAAAGGTACGAAAATGTGAACATGATTATATCATAGAGATGGGCTACTATGCGGCATGCCGCACGGCGCCATCGTGGGCACGCCCGGGCGTCGGATCGGCGCGATCGACGGTCCCTGGCATTCCGCGCCCTGGCCGGGACCGAGCTTGTGCGTCCCGGTCCGGGGGCGCGACCGCGGGCCGGGAATGCCCGGACCATCGATCGCGCCGATCCGACCCGGGGCGTGCCGCACGGAGGGCGCCGTGCGGCATGCCGCATAGTAGCCCATCTCATCTACATATACAAATGTTTTTTCTTTGTACAGAAAGGTGAAGTCAAAAGCGCGAGCACGTGCGGAGCCCCGGGACGTCGTCGCGCCGGGGGGAGATCACTCATCTTCTTCGAACTCGTCGGTCCCCGACCCCTCGACATGCTCCTCCCGGTCGAAGAACCCAGCCACTGTCGCCGCGGTGTCGGCCACGGCCTTCCGCGCCTCCTCTTCTCCTTCGGTGGGGAACCCCTCAAGCACCGGGGCCAGGAAGAACTCCGCGTCCCGCGCCCGGTAGCACCCGAGGATGTACTCCGCCACCCGCGCGGCGAGCTCTCTCCCTTCCTTCACCAGGACCTCCTGAATCCGCTGGGGGAGTGAGTCTAGAATGCGCAGCAGATCGTCGAGCTCCACCACCTCGTCGCCAATCCCGGTGGGCCTCCCCTTTTCCGCGGAGAGGCCCGTACGCCGACGCGGCGGAAACATCCTCGGATCTGAGGGCTGTACTGCTCAGGCAGCCTGCGACCTCGCGCTCGTTTTCCTTCAGAGGGCGAGCTATTTTGTACCGAGGCCAGCCGTCTTTCCGCCCTGGCCAGCTTCTCGGTCAAGCCCCAGCACTCATCGGTGTCGGGGAGCCACTTGACACAGCCCGGAGAGCGGCCCTGCGCGCCAAGGCCTCGAAGTCGTTCGCACGCTTCCGGGAGGCCTCGGTGTCCACTCCATCTCCGCCAGCCGGACTCGGGGGCCTCCACCGCCGCCTCGTTAGGGCGAGGGAGGCCTCCATGTTCTCCACCGCCGCCTCGCGGGTCGCGAGAGCCTCGGCCTTGGTGTCGACGTCGGCAGCCAGCAGCTTCATTTGCACCGCCTCGCGCTGGTGGTCGGCCTCCTGCTCCTCGAGATCCTTTTCCCAGGACACCAGCCTCTCTGTCTCGCCCGAGAGACGGCGCATGCAGTCCTGGGCGATGGCGCTGGAAAAGTTGGCGGCTTCCTCGCGGACCATCGCGGCTTCCTCGCGCGTGGTGATCTCAAGCTCCCGGGCCGCGAGCCCGGCCTCTTGGGCTCGGATCCGCTCTTCCCGGGAGGATATTTCCTTCTCCCGCGCCTCCATCTCGGAACGGGCGCGGGAAGCCTCATCGGCGGCAGACTTGGCGGCGGCCTCCAATTGTACAGCCCGCATTTCCGCCGCCTCAATGTCCAGCCACCGAGTCGCCAGGAAGATCTCGGTGGCGACTGTACAGGCGGTGAGTTGCTGCATCGCCATCGCGATCGCCACCCGCCCGTTCTCGAGTTCCGCCCGGACCCGGGCGGACTCCCGCCGTTCCCGACGAGCTGCCGCCTCCACTTGGCCAGCGGCAATCGCCATCTGCTCCAGCGCGGAGTGAAGCGTTGCTTGTTCGCGCCCCGCTCCTGTTCGCCGGGCAGCAAAAAGCACCAGGGCCCGCTCCCCCGTCGCGGGAGACCGCTGGGCCCTGGCATCTCCCTCTTCTTCCGCAACGGCCCGCTCTGGTGTGGCCGCCGCTGCCTCCATGCTTACTGCCACGCTCGGTGGAGGCGGGGGCGTAGCGGGACGTGGCGGCACTATCCGCGCGCCCTCGGTGCCGCCTGCGGCCGGGTCCGGCGGCGCCATTGTCGGCCCCTGATCCTTTCTATAAAAACCAAAACCAGACGAATAAGACCTAGCTCAAGAAACGCAAGAACAAATGTAGCCGGGAGAAGAGCTGAATGGGATCGAAGCACTTACCTCGCCTGCGGCCCCTTGAAGCTCCATGGCCTGGGCCTCAAAAGAGGCCGGGTGCCGCCGCGAGCTCCCGTCTTCCCCGGCGACGCGCCCGGGGCGGCGATGCCGGCTTGGGCTTCTGGCGCTCCCGGTGCCGGCTCAACATCACCCCCCGTGCCGGCGGGGGTCTCGCTTCTCCCGCGTCAGGGACCATCGCCGGCCCGGTCCCGGGGGCCCGGTTGTCGGCCGCGGCTCCGAGGACAGGACCCAAGCGGCGCTCGCCAGCGCCGCGGATACAGTGCCCGCCGCAGCGGTCCCGGTCCGCCCGGGGTCCGCGCGGCTCGGGAAGATAGCGGTCGGGGCGACGGCCGCCAGGGCGATGGTCTTCGTCTTCTTGGCCGCCGACAATCCCGGATCGGGCCCCGCCGGCCGCTTCCCCTCCTTCGACAATACCGGTTCCTCGGCCGGCACATCCTCGCCCTCCGAGGCGTCGAGGGCCTCGACGATCGTAGGGGTGGTCCGTGAGACGACAATCCCCACGGCGTCGAATCGCGGGAGATCCTTCTGGATCTTCGTCCGCCCGCGATCAGCGCAGAGCGGCGTGACGCCATCCGGGAGCGCGCGGTCCGCCGCACCCCCTCCTTCCAACGCCACCGCCATCAACAGGCCTACCGCCTCCTTATTCAGGTCGTCGGGGTGGGTCCTGGTGATGTCCTGGGCCCGGTATATAGCCAACAGGCCCGGGACCTCCTGTTGAGCGGCGCCAGTCGTCGGCTGAGGAAGTCGCCGACGACCATATACGCATTTAGCCCGGCCGTCACCAGGCCGGCGATGCGCGTTATCACGGGCGCTAGCCGTGCGTCTTCCGGCGCCGACTCTGTCCAGCTCTTCACCTTCTAGGCCGGCGCGGTCGGAAACAGGAGCCGGTCGTTGGCGTCGACGTCAATGTAGACCCAATTCTGGCGCCACAAGTCCCACTTGTTCCTCAGCGCTATTGGGATAAGCTCGACACCGGGACGGCCGTGGAAGTACACACAGCCTACCCGTTCCGGCAGCTCGGTGGCTTTGTTCTTCGGCGCGCTCCTCATGGTGAAGTAGCGGCGGAACAGGTCCACCGATGGCATGACGCCCACGAACATCTCGCACAAATGTGCGAAAATGCCCAACACCATCACGGCGTTGGGGGTCAGGTGCAGCATCTGCACGTGGTACAACTCCAGCACCTGGAGGAAAAAATCGGAGAACGGCGGAACTAACCCGCCGACGGCATAGTCAACAAAGTACACCGCTTCGTTGGGCTCCTCCGGCGCCGGCTTCGACTCGCCGGGGCGCACCTTGATCGCCGCCCTCCACTGTGTGCTGGCCGGCATCATCCTCATCACCCGCTCCGCTCCGGCGTCATCGTTCACACGTGACGGCGGGATCGCACCGCCGTACAGCGACTTCGCTCCACAGCCGGCGCGAGGCATCGTAGATGCAGCAACGGGAGTGGATGGAGGAAGAAGAAAGTGAGGTGAAGTGTGCGCGAACAAGGGCCTCGGGCTCTGAGCGCAAATAATAACAGGGGCGGTGACGGCTCAGATTTGGCAGTGGGAGAAGCCAGCCGCTGCCAGCTGCGGTTTATAGCTTCGGAGCCCCCGTGGAGCACCGCTACAAATCCCCCGTTACGGCCCTCGATTCGCGAGCCGTCGATGGGGGATCCCATCTCATCTCAGGCGATCATGGCCGATGGTCGCCCCATTTTCTCTCCTGTCAAATCAGGTGGACTCCATTTTCTCTCCTGTCAAATCAGGTGGACCCCGTATCTTTTCGTTTGCCCAAGACGCGGACTCTCGAGGTCTGAAGGCTCTCGGAGGACTCTCAGAAGCTCTAAAAAAGGCTCTAGCAGAAGGATTCGAGGGGCGCTCGCTCTGTCGGTCTTTTTCTCTCTAGCTATTCTCGGAAGCTCTCGGAGGCTCTAGCTACATACAGGAGTAAGGTATTACGCTTTCGCGCGGTCCGAACCTGTCTACCTCCTTCTGTCTCCCCTGCGTTCCATCGATCCAATGCCGCAAACCGTCCTATCGAAACTCCCCTGACCGAACCTCAAAGGGAGTCTTCAGACTCCTCGCGGTTGAAGTTCCATCCTCCGACAGAAGTACCTACTAATTGTTTGGCTAAAGATGGTTGCTGACCCTAACAATTTATGATCTAACCTTGCTGACTAACATCGACTAAATTATTTTACTTCCTCAGTTTTCCCTCATTGTATTGAGATTAATTATGTGCCTTGTTCAGTTCGTTTTCTCATCTACGATGAGAGTGTTCGGTCTGTTTTCTAGTAGTCTGCTTTGCAAGCCTAGCATCTTTCTTTAATTAATTCATATATTTCATATTGGTATTTGAAGGGTAAATTATGTTTCATCGATAGTACACCTTCCAGAACTCAAAAAGAAAGCACTCACGTGGAGAGCACGCTATTCTTACAACAGGTATTTTTAGTCTTGCTTTTATTGGCTTGATATCACATTTTATTTTTTCCGTGGTGCGGGATTTTGGCGAGTATCGACCAATAGCCATCCATCATGTCCAAAATTATACTCTGCTATTGATGATATTGTTAAATCTACTTATCCAAACCTCAACATATCATATTCCAATCCTGGCAGCCTAAGGGAAAGGGCTATTATTGCTCCAAAACACCACTAAGGTCACCACGCCATCCCCTCCTCCGCCTATACAACCAGCCCCCAGGGCGCCCTTCTTGCCACACCTCTCCATCCCAGCTGCCCCGCTGCTCACTCCGCCAAGCTCCACCATGCCACCCACTTTCCTCCTCACCCTGCCTTGCTCACCGCTTTGCTCAGCCGAACCGAGGTAAAAAAAGAAGTGGTCATAGCAACCAGGCCCTGTGGCAGTCTCCCCTTCTTTTCCCCTCTTTCTGCTCTCTATGACAGTCAGGCTGCACTCGTCAGCCTGGCCGCCCCCCTTCCACTCTGTCAACCCGACAGCCAGACACCAGCCTCCATCCTCCTTTCCTTTCACCAACATGAGGGCCCTTTCCCCAACCTACTTCTTCTTCGGCCCAGGCCTAAGCAAGGCCCAACCGCGGACCAAAAGTCCACATTCCCTCCTCAATGGCAAACACACAAAATAGGATGTCCAATTCTACTCCTTTACCCAACAACCTCTTAACCACATAAAGTCACCTAGCTTCCCTCTATGCTTAGCCCAGCGGACCATTCCAAAGGGGAAAGGTCTGTCTTAGCTCCCCACATCCTTCAAAAAGTCTAGTCTTCTTCCCTCAGGTCCAGCAACCAATAAGAAGTCCGCTCTATCTCCTTTACCCCTTTTAAGCCCAGCAGCCACCTCCTAATAAAGTCTGCTTACCACCCCTTACTCTCGACATGGTAACTCTTTTTAAATACAGGTCCACATTACGCCCCATTGATCAGTCCCAAGACCCCCTTAATTTACAAAGGTCTGCTTCTCCTCCCTGGACCATCCGACCTAACGACCCTTCATAATTCATCCCACCTTCCTGCGATTCAAGGAAAAGTCAAACCCCATCCACTCGCTCCGCTCAACACCATTACCTATTAAATAAAACTCCACTCTACCTCCCTAGCCCCCTAGTCAGTCTCTCAATCAATTCCGGCTTCCTTTAATTCTTTCCCTAACACCCAGAAAATGCCAGGATCATATCTCGTCAACTGTAGGCCCAATTCCCTCCGTTCAGATTCCTTACCCTTCCTAAAAATGAGATCTATCTATTGGCACTATTACTTAACTATAATCTTGGTGTCTTGATTTCTCTTTTGTAATTACACGATGAGGGCGAGTTTCTCTTTTGGTCTGCGTTGTGGTCCTAAATTTCCAGATGATCTTGTCGAAGACTTGAATTATTAGAAGATTACTTGTCAGTCTGAGATCAGAAATTTCTAGGCGGTTGCCCCATCCTCAACCAAGCAAAAATTTCTCCCTTGGGTTGTCCCATCCTCAGCCAAGCAGACATTTACAGCTAGGCCTAACTCAACCTGATCAACTTGAGCCGGTAATGACCAGTCTTCTCAACGTGCCCCTCAGAAATACCCAGATCAAGGCACCGTACCAAGTTAGGCACCGACTATAGGACACTGGCATGGATCGTACATAGCAAGTCAGAGGATCCCGAAAGATCAGGAGTTTTCTCTTTCAGTCTACGTTGTGGCCCTAAATTTCCTGATGATCTTCTCGAAAACTTGGATTATTAAAAGATTACTTGTCAGTTTGGGATCAGAAATTTCTGGATGGTTGCCCCATCCTCAGCCAAGCAAAAATTTCTACCTTAAGTCGCCCCATCCTTAGCCAAGCAGAGACTTACAGCTGGGCCTAACTCAACCTGATCCACTTGAACCGGTAATGACCAGTCTTCTCAACGCGATCCTCAGAAATACCCTGATCAAGGCACCGTACCAAGTTAGGCACCGACTATAGGACAATGACATGGATCGTACATAGCAAGTCAAAGGATCGCGAAAGATCAGGAGTCCCTTTTCCCAACAATGTTAGAGCACACACGACGGATAAGGTACAGAAGCTACTTGTAAGAGTGTTCTAGAACACGAATACCGACCACTCGAGGACTAACCCATCTAAAGGATACTCTAATTCTGGGGCCTTGATGAGGAGAGGAAAGCCCTAGAACAGTATGTAAATCACCACGAGGCCAGACCAATAAGAGACTTTTCAAAGACTGTATTAAGAAAAAACTGCAACAAACCAGATGAAGACACAACCCTAAGCACAATCTCATGAGAAAAATCTAAAGGAGGTAGCCTACCGCCTGTTATCTCGAGATAGACGAATCATGGATTTCGAAGGTCTTGCAGACATCGAAGAAAGGGTCCAACAACACCTTGGGACAAGGCATTCTGCAAGACCTAGGGAAAAAGCGATTGACTAAGAAAAAGTGGTAGGCACCAACCCTCGGAAGTCCCCTGGTACTGTCCACTACCAGTAAATGGAGCAGGGTTCACTGCAAGAAGGCACAAGCACTGAAGATGCTGAACAACCAAAGGAACCACTGAAAAATGGTGCCTATAAAAGGAAGTGAAAACGACCCCATAAAGGCACCCTTTCGGACTAAGCCTCTGCCACTAAAAAGCTCAGCCCTTTCTAGCCAACCAAAAAACCATAACCATGTCAACCCCGCTACCAGCAACCGAGGGGCATGCCGAGGACAAGCTCAATGGGTATGCCCAGCAACTGGAATTCCTCTGTCGGCAGTTAGGCTACACTGAGGAACCAGTATTTTGTAATGAGCAGGTCGTTCAGGGATCCCAAACAAGCTGGAAGGTGACAGTTTACCTCCATCTTCCGGGAGACGAAGTAATCACCTTCCAAAACCTTCATCCCCGGAAAACCCTTGAAGCTGCCACTCGGGACGTGTTCCGCGAGGCGCTCCAACGATTTTGCAAGATCTGTGCTCCCTTGGGAGTAGCCAACCATTTTGGTATGCACCCCTACCGCGGGGAAGATGATAGCCGGTGCCACCTCCACCCAACTGAACAGGCCGAAGGAAGCAGATGTGTCCTTATCTCCAAACTAGCCTACACCACCGAGAACGCCTACGAGCAAGCCCTCGAAGAGCTGCATGAGCTTCGGGACCGATATGCTGATCTAGAGGCCCGTTATCAGCACCTAGCCCACGAACACACTACCGCCCTACTCCTGGAAGCACATTACTTGCTCTGTCGTATGTCCATCCGGGGGTTACCCTGTGTCCCCAAAGGAACCGTGCCGGAAATTGAACCCCGCACACCCCCACCATCTCCATAAGAAGGGTTATAAATGTAAGCTTTTGTTTCACCATCGCCTTCCAAGCAAAGGCAATTTTCCTTTCGTACCAAGTGATGTAATACCCTGTGCTACCTGTCAGGAAGAATGGAATGTGAAACGATGCAACCTTTTGCGTGCTTTAACTCTATGGCTTTAGAAAGCATTGGCTATGCTCATGCTTAGCCCAAAGTGCCCATTAGTAGGAACTCATTCATCGGGTTATGCTACTTTAAGACAGGGCGACCATCGCACCTATTAAAAATGGCAATCTCAAAATACCCAGAAGGCTAGGAAAAATAAAGGACTTAGACATATTAGGAAAAAACAACAGTTCCCGTCAAAAGATATCCAAGCACCAATCAAAACCATAATGGTCCATGCTCAAAACACGGAGGAATTGAGGAACCTAAGCACAATTTGGAAAACTGACAGTTTTCTTAATCAAGCAACCAAAATAAGCCAAGGACCTCATACTCAAAAGCACCGAAGCTAAAGATTAAAAGCTGGGACCATAAAAGTCGATACATAGGGAATACAACGCCAGCATCTAGCAGCCACCCTATCAACCGCCTACCCTAGCATCGCTTGTAGGATGGAAAGGAAAACGATGGGAGCCAACACAATGAGGATGCAAATCGCCATGCACAGGTGGTCCGACTGGCCGTCCTGCGGTGGATCAGAGTACCACCCTAAGAACTGGATCACTGGGCGCGCCACCATGGCTAAGACGGCACAGATGGCGGCACAAACAAGACGTAAGCCTGACCACACCCACACCGAGCGCAAAACAACAACCACCCCCGACCACAAGCCTCCTCCTTGGCTGAAACACTTCGGTGCCGCTGTCGCTACACCTCCGCCTCCGGCAACCTCGCTTGCTACCCGACCGACCGAAGCTCCATGCTCCGCCTGCCCAGACCCGGCAAGAGGAACCTTTGCCAACACCCTCCTGCTCCGCACCACCTCCAGTGCCAAGGCTACCAGCACCTTGCTCGCCGCATTGCCGCCACTATTACCGAACCCAACTCCATTTTCCCCTCCTCACTTTGAGCTACACCACGTCCACTCACCCTCCACTTGCCACGCCACTCCCACCCTAGCCAAAAAAAGAAGCAAAGAAGGCCCATAAATAGAAACAGGCTCGATGACACAGGTACACGGGTACACAAAGCAGCAAAAGGTATGTTGGCAGACCCAAATAGAAGCTAGACAACCCTAATACCCCAGGAAATACCATGGCTCGCAAGCGCTGGTCATAACAAAAGGATACTGAGTGTGGTACAGGATACCGCTGTAGTATGGTCAAACACAGCACACTGATTTAATATTTAAAATAGCTCTACAAAAAATATTAGGATAAACTTGGTTTAGTATATAAAGCCGCACCGTTTTTGCGGGAGCAAATCCTCTGACGTCGCGTGGAGCGACTTATCTCGGCAGTCGCGGCATCTGTGCCGTCAGCTTGTCATCCAAGGGCGACCTCACCAATTATACAGCTAACAGGCCACATGATAGAGGACGGAAGGCCCAACTAAGCCCATTACAGGAAAAACGCGGGGGTTTTATGATAGAGGACGGAAGGCCCAGCTAAGCCCCCCGGGCGAGTTCCCGGGCACGTGGGCGCAGGCGAGTTCCCGGGCACGGTCCCGGGCACGGACGCGTGTGCGCGGACGAGGGCCCGGGCGCGCGGGCACAGGTGCGGCCTTCGGTGCGGCGCTAACACGCACTACAGCAGCAGGGACGAGAACCCCATGATAACTGCACGGCCGGCCTCCGCGCAGGCCGCAGGCAAGGTGGGGAACACCACCAAGGTGCCTGGCCGGGCAGCGGCGGCATCAGAACGAGCCAGGGCGCCGAGTGAAGGAGATGCGGGAGGTTTACACATGAGCTCGAGGGAGAGAAGCAGCCTGAGCTGACCTGGCGAGGAAGACGACGGCAGAGGTGAAGACCAAGTCGCCAATGGCGACGGCGACAGAGGGGAAGCGCCAAGTCTCATTCAGCCAAGCCTCGTGTGTGTGCCTTCCTGTAATGGGCTTAGTTGGGCCTTCCCTCCTCTATCATGTGGCAATTGGTGAGGTTGTCCTTCGATGACAAGCTGACGGCACAGATGCCGCGATTGCCGAGAGAAGTCGCTCGGCCTGCCGCGATGTGCATGTCGCTCTAATTTTTTCCTACCACTGGATATGAAATGCATGGTTTGGATCGACAGCCCACCGAGCCGAAACCAGTAGGTCGCCGATTGCGCATCGAACGCCAGGCGCCAAAGCTCGCCGACGCGCATCCCCCTCCTCCCCGATCTCCTTCCACCGCCGCCGCCTGCTCGCCCTTCTCGCGTCCTCACCGTCATCGTCCTCAGCCACCGCGCCGTCACCACTGACTGCGAGCGGTTCCTGGAGCGGCCAGTCATCGCGCTCAGGGTGCTCCTCTTCGTCCTCTCCCTCGCCGGCCTCACTGGCGCGCTCTGCGAGAACTGGGCCAAGATCCGGAGCTACCTCCAGGACGGCAAGGTCAGCAAGAACTAGCGGCGGCGGCGGCAATTCGCAGCGGTGGCGGTTTTGGGTGCCCGTCCCTCAGGCAGCGCGGTGCATTCAGCCTCCACCAGCTACGACGGCGGGAGCGAGGACTCCCTCTCTAGCCGCCCGCACCAGGCATGTAGGGAGCCCACAGGAATTGAGGGCGAGACGAAGACGAGCGCAATGGGGACGACGAAGAAGGCGCGGCGTCTGCTGGCGATCTGGCCAGCGCTGCTGCTGCTGGTGGTCGTTGCCGATTTGTTCGGCACAGCGCTCGCACGGTCGTCGGCGCGCGTGGTGGGGAAGAAGCAGTGGGAGTTCGACTACTTCGTGCTGTCGCTGCAGTGGCCGGGCACTATCTGCGCCTCCATCCGCCACTGCTGCGCCACCAACGGATGCTGCCGGTACAGCCCTTCTCCTCCCTCTGTCTCCTAACACCGCCGGACGTGCGTGCTCCTCAGCCGGTTTGGTTGTCGTTGCGATTTTTGCGCGTACGGGGGCAGCGCGGCGTTCAGAATTTTTTTTGTTTTCCCCCCTCATATTGTTTGCCTTTTGCAGCTCGGAGCCTCTCCAGGCGTTCACGATCTGTAAGTGCGCCACACGGCTGTTCGATCGGTTCAATCCGTTCTACTCTCACGTTTGATTTGGTTGCGGTTTGCTCGAGCAAAGTAATTCCTGCTCAATATGTGTGTGTGTTTCGCATACTGCACCTGTGAATTGATGGAGCAGACGGGCTGTGTGGCCGGACTACGACGACGGGACATGGCGGTGTGGCGGCATGGACAAAGTACTAGGCTACTAGCTGCAGATGCAAAGCTCAATCCTGTTGCCACCCAAAAGGTGTTCGACGCAATGTTGGTTACTCAATCTTATTCCTCAAGCAGGTTTCACTTTGCAAGTGGGTTTCTTATGTGCAATCTGGTTCGTTGGACATGATCTGTTCCATGGCATGATCCTTGTGTGCTGCCCAAGCTCCAGATCGACTGGACATGGCATTATGGCTTCTTCTCTCGTCCTCAGGCCTGACTATTGCTGCTGATGGTGAGTTCTTACAGGAAAAATGTAAATGTTTTGGCAGACTGCACGGCTAGACCATGGATGGCATGCTACCTTTGGGGGCTTATCCCATAGATAGTTAGCTCTTGAGACCCACTGTACTTTAGTTCTTATGCTAATTTTCAAGATCATTATTGCCATTTGGCAGTAGATTATTAGTTTCCGCGGTAGCTCAAACTATTGTGGTGCCGCTTCTGGGTATTCCAATTTATTCATTTCTTAATTTCATCATGTATTCAATTGGACTGGACATATATGTGACTTCGATACCTAGAGATGTAATTAAAGAACTCAAAATTTCTGGACAACATTCCTACTTGTGGCCTTATCAAGTGGTGTGTTTTAGAATCTGCAACAACCCTGTGTCATTTACCTTCTTGATTATGTACTTGTTCAAAGTACAGTTCACTTACTTTCGGGTACAATATGGTCTATGGTTAAGCATGCGAGATGCTAGAACAGGGAAAAAAGATTTGGAGAATCTATGTTTAACCTTGATTTAACACCAGGATTCCTTAGCAATATATACAGTTGCATGATCGATAGATTGGTTTTCCCCTTGGAAAATCGCTGTTCATAAGTAAATCTGCCATGTTGCCCATGTTATACTGTAATTACCAAAACTCATATAACTGAATAGTGACAATTATAAATTGTTAAGGTTATCACTAATAAGGAACTGAGAATGAAGAGCAACACAATTATCAAGAGCTCATGTTTTCTCAATTTGATGTTGACCGTGTGCATGGTAGAAGAATTGTTTGAAATCAATTGCTCAATTCACTGACATCCTTCATGTTAGCTGATTATATGTTGTGGTACCCCTTAACAAGTAACAGGTAATTTTTATTGTATATAAATTCATCAATGAATTGTTCTGTAAGCATTGCCAATCTAATCGAGGAGCTCAATGGGGAAGTGGATCTGGGATTCACATTCAGCTATCCCATAAATTGTTGCACTAGTCTTTCTGGTGTAGTAAAAGAAAAACTCTTAAAGATATGTCTCAGGTTAGTGCTGCTTTTTGTTTCCTTCAGAGCTGGGGCCTGGGAATGTTTAATTTTGTTTCAATATTCTACCCCATAAATTGTTGCTCTGATCTTTCTAATGCTAGAGTTGTTTGTTAAGCTGCGATTCTAGGACTGAAATTTGCTAGATGCCATGTTGTACTATGGATACCATATGAATCAGAATTTCGCTATACCCAGCTGAAAAAGCCGAAGGAAACAGATGCGTCCTTCTCTCCAAGCTAGCGTACACCATTGAGAACACCTATGAGCAAACCCTCAAAGAGCTGCATGAGCTTCGGGACCGATATGCTGATCTAGAGGCCCGCTATCAACACCTAGCCCACAAGCACACTACCGCCCTACTCCTCGAAGCACATTACTTAGTCTGTTGTATGTTGATCCGGGGGTTACCCTGTGCCCCCAAAGGAATCGTGCCAAAAATTGAACCCCACGCGCCCCCACCATCTCCATAAGAAGGGTTACAAGTGTGAGCTTTTCTTTCACCACCGCCTTCCAAGGAAAGGCAATTTCCCTTTCGTCCCAAGTGATGTAATACCCTGTACTACGTGTAAGGAAGAATGGAATGTGGAACAATGCAACCTTTTGCCTGCTTTAACTCTGTGGCTTTAGAAACCATTGGCTATGCTCATGCTTAGGCTAAAGTGCCCACTAGTAGGAACTCATTCATTAGATTATGCTACGACATATTAGGGAAAAACAACAGTTCCCGTCAAAAGATATCCAAACACCAATCAAAACCATAATGGTCCATGCTCAAGACACAGAGGAATTGAGGGATCTAAGCATAATTTAGAAAAGTGATAGTTTTCTTAACCAAGCAACCAAAATGAGCCAAGGACCTCATACTCAAAATCACCGAAGCTAAAGATTAAAAGCTGGGACCATAAAAGTCGACACATAGGAAATACAACGCCAGCATCTAACAGCCACACTATCAACTTCCTACTCTAACATCGCCTCTAGAATGGAAAGGAAAACAATGGGTACCAACACGATAAGGATGCAGATCGCCATGCACAGGTGGTCCGACTGGCCGTCCTGCGGTGGCTCAGAGTACCACCGTAAGAACTGGATCACTGGGCGCGCCACCACGGCTAAGACAATACAGATGGCGGTACAGACAAGACGTAAGCCCGACCACACCCACACCCAACGCAAAACAACAACCACCCCCGACCAGAAGCCTCCTCCTTGGCCGAAATGCTTCGATGCCGCTGTCACTGCACCTTCGCCTCCGGCAACCTCGCTTGCCGCCTGCCCGACCGAAGCTCCGTCCTCCGCCTGCCCCAGACGCCGGCGAGAGGCACCTTTGCCGACACCCTCCTGCTCCGGACCAGCTCCAATGCCACGGCTGGCAGCGCCTTGCTCACCGCCATTGCCGCCGCCACTATTACCAAACCCCAACTCTATTTTCCCCTCCTCACTTTGAGCTACACCACCTCCACTCACCCTCCACTTGCCACCCCACTCCCACCCTAGCCAAAAGAAGAAGCACGGAAGGCCCATAAATAGAAACAGGCTCGATGACACAGGTACACGGGTACACAAAGCAGAAAAGGTATGTTGGCAAACCCAAATAGAAAACAGGCAACCCTGGTACCCCAGCAAATACAGTACGGTCAAACGCAGCACACCGATTTAATCCATGCAGAGCCCAATGAAGATACGTCAATACCAATACCAATACCAGAGAAGAACATGAAAACAATGTTAGACCAACACCCGGCAGATCAGTTCAAAAGTTTAGAGCACCAAACAGTCGGCCCATGTCACTTGGTCAAAGTAGGGCCAGGGACCAGACAGCCACCTGACCCCATATGTCAAAGCAACAATCATCGTTATTGTGATGTATTTGCTTCTATAGCCATGTTTTTATAAGGATTTTTGACATCTCCTTGAACCCGTTTACACGATGATAAGTATGTGTATCTCATATACTGACTTATACAAGAGCAACCCCTCAAGTGCCCTTAATCTTTCTATAAGATAATTCCCATAACAAAGCGAGTGATAATAAAGTTTTTTGTGAACTTGTTTTTTTGTTTTTTATTGTTGTAGCATTGTTGTCGTAATGTATATATGCAAGTTTGTATAGATGTGTGCGCAAAAAAGCAATTTAAATATTTAAATGACAAATCTTTCCATTGGTACAAGCTAAAATATCTCCAAAAAAATATTAGGACAAACTTTTTACTATGGTATTTAAAAATTCATAACCCGCAGCGAAGCGCGGGCACATGTGGCTAGTAATAGTATAAGGGACGTGGCGAGTGGCGTGGATCCGCGCCCCTGCAGAGCCACGTGTGCCCTTTGCAGGGCACTAGCGCCCTGTCAGGCCGACGCCGGTTGCGCACGGAGGCACGGCCGCAAGGGGCGTTGGGCGAGGCCTTGCCCCCTGCGACGCGGTGTTTCATCCCACCCCTACCCCGGTGCGGAGCTCCCAGTGGCGACAGCTAGTGCAAAAAGATAGCGAAGACAACGGGCGGTGTTGGTGAAGAAGGGAAAAAACGAGCGCGGCATGGGGGAGAAGAGGGGGCCTACCGCAGCATTGGGGGAGAAGGGCCATCCCTGATCCACGCCTCCGCCGTCGGGGTCGCCGCCACAAGGGCCGCACCGAGCGGATTCGCCGCCGTCCCCGCCGCTCCAAGCAGATCCACCACTAGGGCTGCTGCTCAGAGCGAGGAAGACGGCTAGGGGCAGCGAAGAGGAAGCACTCCACCCAACTTTGGGCGAGGAGGAGGAGGGGGCCACACTGCCGTGATCTATGTCGGACTCCGAGCTTGCCGACTGCGTCGCCTCGCGCCGCTACGCCTCTCGCTGCCGTCAAGCTCCTCTGAGCTGCGCCACCGAGATCCACGTCCTGCAGCGGTGTGAGGTGGGGAGGGATGACGAGCGGTGGCACCATTGAGCTCCTCCACGCCTTGCCGAGCTCCTCTCCCCATCCGAGTAGCGGAAGGTGAGGAGGGGACGGCGGCGGAGAAGGTGATGCCGGCCCCTGGGAGGAGAGGGCCTCGCCAGCACATGGGAGGGAGAGAGGAGAGGTCCTCGCCGGCGTGTCCGAGGAGAGGAGTGCAGAGATTTGGTGACGCGGAGAGGAGAGGGGGTGGAGGAGGGTTTTATATTATTTTATACATTTTAGGAATTCTAGACTTCCATATAAATTAAAAAATATAAGAATTGAAATACAAAGTATCAGAGACTGACATAGAATATTGAAGCCACTCCTAAGACCACTTTGCAGTTTGAGAAAACCATATTAAACCTATAACCTCAGCCTAAGTGGTATTCTAAGAACATTACTAACAGTGGCCTTTATTGTAAATGCCCTAAGATTACTTTGAGACTTTTCGCTCTTTTCAGAATTCAGAGCGGAGCAGCGGCAGGCACACATGTGAGTCAACAGTTGAGCTGGAGTTTGGCTTGTGTCATTGACGCAGTTTTTCGGAGGATGCAATGCAGGGTGCGGGACTAGTCCACTTTGTCTTTGTCCAACCACATGTAGATAAAAAATATATATATTTGCAAATGAAGGCAAGCAGAGAGCCAACAGAAGAGGCAAGTGGTATGCCATGCTTGCCTTCCTCGAGCTGCTGCGCTCATAATCGAGGATCAATCCTCTGTAGAAGTGTAGATCAGATTAGCCCCACTAATTTGTGTATATATATACACTCCCTCCATTCGACAATATAAACATTTTAAATATTTAAAATTTATCTAATAATATAAAGCATTACTACCATAATACTTGTTACATCAACCATCTATTATAAAGTTTTTTTTATCTTAATCTTAATCTATACTAAATAACCTAGAACTACTGGATGGAGTGACTGGATGAAGTGAGTATGCAGTATTAGGTTTAATCGACGAATCACAACTAGGCTAGCCGGCTACCTAATTAAGCTAGGGTTTATTTTGTTATGGCTAATTAAGTTGTCTAGCAGGGTTTTCCTTATGATTTGGGGGAGGTTACCGCCCCCAGGGTAAGGTGGTTACCGCGGTAACCGCAAAAAACAGCACGAATTTTATCTTCAAAAATTTGAATTTAAAATTTTTAAATCTCATGATAAGGTCGTGGTTACAGTAGTTAGCTCGTGGTTATCGCTGCCGGTAACCGAGGTATGTTGAAACTGAAAAGAAAAAATTACGAAAAAAATTATAAAACATATTAAAAATTCTAGAAACTTACAGAAAATTTTAGAAAATTGTGGATATCTATAGAAAAATAATGTAATATTGCATAATTTTTTTTGCATAACCCTTGCTAGATTTTTTATACTTAAACAAAGTAGAAATTATATCCCATAGTGATCCACAATTCAAGTACTACCTGCTAGAATTTTTTTAGATTTTTTTATTTTTTTTGACCCCTATCCTACTCTGGTGGTAAACGTGGTTAATAAGGTAACCGCGGTAGAGGAAACCCTGCTGTCCGGCTAGCAGCGTTTAACATACCATTTCGTGGGGGATTACCGACCCTACGGTATGGCTGTTACCGCGCGATTAGCATGGTAACCGCCCAAAACCGCGTGAAATTTATCTCTAAAAATTTGAATTTAAAATTTTCAAATCTAACGGTATGGTTGCGGTTACTGCGCAATATCGCGGTATGTTAAAGCTAAAAAAATTACGAAAAAATTATAAAACGTAGTAAAAATTCTAAAAAATTGTAGAAAATTCAAAAAAATTATGGATATCTCTAGAAAAACAATGTATTGCATAATTTTTTTGCATAACCCTTGCTATCGTTTTTATACTTAAATAAAGTAGAAATTATATCTCAACCCATCTCTTATTTTTTTTATTTTCGATGGAGCTCCAAAATATGAAGTAAACTTTCTTATTTTCACAGACTTTTTTCTCCATAGTGACCCATAATTCAAGTACTACCTACTAGAATTTTTTGGATTTTTATTTTTTTAAAAAAAATTAAATTCGGCTGAAACTTATTTAAACCAAACCGTCGGTAACCGATACCGTACTCTGACGGTTTAGGCGGTAACTACAGTAACTACGCGGTTATGGGCAGACCCTGCCGGCTAGCTAGTTTGGGGTGATGGAATCATTACTGCGTCAATGCATGCGGCATAAAGACGGTGGAGCAAGGTGCCACACTCGGCAGTAGTCTGGCAACAGAGAAATGGGCCTTGGCATCCTCCACGGCGGTCGCCTGTCCTCGAGGCTCAAGCTTGCCTCCTCCAGTCGTCGTCGTCAACGGTGGATAAATTATTGTTTTGTCAGACTAAATTGTCTACTTATCGACCCAGAATTATAATGTACGTAATGGTGGTATACAGATATAGTTCTCCACAAATTGATGTTCTCCTTGGTTAAAATTATGAAATGCTCATCTAGCAGCTGGTTTTATTTAAGATATAAATAACTTCATAGAAGTTGAGTTATATAAGTTTGTTCCAGGTTTAAACTTTTGGGATGTTACAACAGGTGGGATTACCATGGTAATAGTAAATGTAAGAAAACGAAGAGATAATAAAGGTCAGAGGGGCACAATGGTTATTTCCCTCCCTTTTGATATACTTGGCAAAATACCCGTACATTGCAATAGATGAAGTCAATTTTAATACTACATATGTATTTTGCATTTGGTGATAGTAGACTCCGTACTCGTTTGGGTTCATGACACCTCATATGTACACTATTTAGGTGTAACAGATCATGATGTTGTCTCGCTTCACTCTGATCGTAGAAATCACTTTGCCCTACAATAAAAATCACAGAAGAAAGTTATATGCCGAAATTACAAAAACAGAATAGGACGTAATATCATAACGAAAACAAAAAGAGAATAAGATATGTTTGTCGATGTTTTATATCGGTAATAATGAATATGAGATTATGCGTCGGACCTAAAGCTAGATAAATTCGAAAGATAAGACGATTTATACTAATTCAGGCCTTCAATGTAAGGTAATACCCTACTTCAACTATGGTTTATTGCTTTCACCGGTATGTTGGTTTTGTATTCTGGTTAGTGATATGTCCCCCCAAGAGGGATCCCTACCCCCTTACATATGACGAGGTATAAGGGTTACAAGGTAGGAAACTGTCGATGTTTGACACCAGCAATAGAACTATAGGGCTACTCGGCAAGGGGAAACTCGGTGGATTGCAGAGAAACACAAAAAGAGTTTATACTGGTTCAGGCCCTCGAGGTAAGGTAATACCTTATGTTCAGTTGTGGTGTAATTTCTCTGAGATGTTTGTCGATCAATGATCTCGTCGCCCTTTGAGGGGCACCCTGCCTCCTCTTATATACTGGGGGACAGGGGTACATGATAAGGATCCCAACCGGATATAGCCAAGGGATTTCTTTCTTAGAGATAGAAACCTATCCGACTAAGACCGCTATTCCTTATCGTTCAAGGTAAGGCCTGCCGGGTGCTATCTTATCTCTAATTACATGATTCGGTCCATACTCTATCCGAGTGGCCTATATACTGGTAATGAGATACCCGGGGCCCATGGCCTCCACAGTAGCCCCTGAGACCTTCATAGTTGAGTCACAGCTGATGCCGAGTGCTCATCCTCCACGGTGAAGATTGCCCGAGTGCGATGCTCCCGAGTACTCTTTGTCCGAGTAGGTCTTCTTCCCGAGTCCTGCTTCATGTCAGCTGTCAGCGAGGCTATGAAGGGCTTCATGTAGATGTATGAATAGTGTGCACCGAATAGGCGCACCTATTAGGTGTAGCCCCTAACTTTGTGCTTAATTGTGAAGACAATTAAACATAAAGTCAAAGATGTTTAACCTGATAATCTTTCCCGAGTAGATTTCTACTGGTATATGAGATTCTTCGGTATCATGTCAACCGGAATAAACTTTATAGTCTTACCAAGTAGGAAACTACTCGTATGTAGGACTCTTTGACTTCATGTCAGTCGGAATGTGTTTATAGTCTCGCCGAGTAGGATGCTACTCGTATATGGGACTTTTCAGCTTCATGTCAGCTGGAAAGAGAATTTGTAGTCTTTCCTGAGTGGCGTCCCACCCAGAAGCTAGACTCCTCCGCATCATATTAGCGGGAATGAGAGATTTATAGTCTCTCCCGAGTAGTGCACTACTCGAAAGTTAGACTCTTCAGCGTCATATCGGCTGAAATAATGTTGCTCATGGCAACTGATGGCCACACATGTAGGCCGAGTACCACTTTATGAAAATAAATCCACGGCGTGGTCAGGTATATTCGAGAAAGATACCTGCATCCCCAATTTTAATGAAGACCAACTTGTGATCCGTGTAAGGATATATCCTCGAGACCTGGTGGGAAGAACAGATACCCAAACATATATGTTTAGCAATAAGGCTCTCATGAAGCATATCTGTTTACCTCATCGGCTCCTGTTAGTAGCACCAACGCTATAATTTCAACTCAGCCTGTGGGCGGCCCGCATGGAGCATGCTACTGTAGGAACTCATATCTTGGTGGCCCAGTGCTGACTGTGTAGGCCCAAGCCCATTTAGTCGGCATCGGCTCTATAAAAGGCAGGGAGAGAGAAAAAGATTCCTTCATCTTCCACAAATTAGCCAATCGCTTCGTCTTCCACCTTCGTGCCCAACTTTTTGCCTCCCGCTCGGCTAGGGTTAGTTGCTGCTGTTCGCCACCCGAACTCGGGCGATTCCAATCCTCTTCGTCTGTTCCAAGCCCCCGATTCACTTTTCCCCCAAATCTTTCCGCTCCCAATCATGCCGAAAGCTTCGGATCTTACGGGTACACCGGAGAATGCTTGGCCGATTTCGGATTGCGGCTCGGTGAAACTGAAGCTGCTGGAGAGTCAACTGAAGTTGCCTAGTCAGGAGGTGATTCGTTGGCGGTCGGCTAAGGGTGAGTCGGTCCCAAATCCCCAATCCGGCGAAACAGTAGTTTTTGCCTCTTTTTTCGATCGGGGTTTGTGTCTTCCCTCTTCCGATTTCTTCCGCCGCATCCTTGACTTCTATAAGCTAGAGTTGGTGAATTTGAATCCCAACTCGATTCTTCAGATCTCCATATTTGTTACTCTCTGCGAGTGCTTTTTGGGTGTGGAACCTCATTTTAATTTCTTCAGGCATCTGTTCCACATCAAACCCCAGCCCTCCAGGAACAATATTAGTGTGATTGGGGGGGCTGGTCTCCAGCTGAGGAGTGATGGGAAGAAAACATATCTTGATCTCCCCTTAAAATCTTCCTTGAAAGGCTGGCACAAGGAGTGGTTCTATTGCGTAGATCTGGCTCCCTCCTTGCGTCCATTGACCGGCTTGCCACCGGTAGTTTTACCAAATTGGTCAGCAGATCCAACCTTTGAGGAGATGGGCCAAGTGCACCAATTGTTGGGGAAATTAGATGACCTCAAGAAAGCTGGCCTGACTGGACCTTGGGTGGCTCGTCGCTTCCTGACTCGGTGCATCCACCTGCTGAAGCTAAGGAGCGCATTTGGTTGGTCTTTTAAGGGCAAAAATGATCCTGACCGAGTGAGAAACGAGTCGGCTAACAAGCGCACAGTGACCGAGACCCTGTTCAGTTACTTCTCCGAAGGGGTGATCGCGACCGAAGACGATAATCGGCGGGTCGCGGCCTATAGCTTCATTCGGTCTCGTACCAAGGTAATCTTTAACCTTCTTCTATGACGAACGCCTATGGGCCTGTATGTATGATTGCCCGGCATTGTGTGATGTATTTTGTGGATTCTTTTGTAGTGGTGCGAGGAGTTTGATAAGGACTCGCGCCCGTTGTCAGCCGTCAAATCAAAGAAGAGGCCGAGGAGCCCCTCTGCTGCCCAACCCGACTCCAGGAGAGCGGAGAAGAAGCCTATTCTGTATCGGGGCGAGGGGGCCATGACGCCGCGCGCCGTGGCAGGAAGCCTGAAGATAAAGGACACCATCGCCGTGGCGCCCAGGTGATCAAGTCCTAGATTGGGACTTGTACGGCCGAGCTCGACATTGCCGAACCCGGCAAAAGCACCACCGAGTGCACGATCCGAGCGGGATCCACCAAGCACGTGAGTGCCCGAGTCGGCTACGCCTCCAACGGGGCCGCCTCCAGCTGCCTCATCTCCACTGACTGATTCGCCAGCCGGGCCGACAACCGGAGGTGGCGCTCCACCAGGACCCGGATCGCCCGGCAGGAAACTGAAGTTCTCCAAGAGGTATGCCGCTCCGGATCTTCCGCGATTCTTGTCTATTGCAATGGTACTTTGATGTCTGTCTTATGATGCAGGAAGCATGCTGACATCGATCTCAAGGAGACCGCTCCGACCGCTCCCCTTGAAGAGCCCGCCCCAGCCGAGCCGGTGCCCACAAGCACATCCGCTGAGCCGGAGGCCAGCCCAGTCACGGAGACTGAGGTGGTCCCAACTGCGGGGCCACAGTTGCCGCCCGACCAAGAGGCAGTTACTGAGGCTGCTGCCCCAGCCCCTGAGTCACCGCCTACTGTAGAGGTCGCTGCTAGAGCCCCCGAGTTGATTCCCGATGCCGCGGGGGACGCCGGCATGGGGGCTGGGACCCCGTCGCCGTCGTGGTTGTGGTTGTCGTCGTCGTCGCTGCCGCCGGAGATCCTGAACCTTCCTCGGATTGAAGCTCCTCCGTGTAGGCTCCCTCGGACGTTCACCTGGACGGCGCCCAACGGAACCGTGAAGAGTTTTAGGCTTGATGAGGCCACGGCGAGAAGGGAACACGAAAGCTTGCTCCACGCCGCCATCACCGGGTCCTAGGGAGTTGGGGTATAATTCTTGTGGCAGAGTCATGGTGGTCTTCTTGCTTTGACGTCTGACTCCACTCTTGACTTATTCTTTCGTGAGCAGAAGCTTGTCAATCGCAATGAGGAGATGACCGAGATCCTGGTTGAAATGGCCCACCACCTCGCGGAATTACAGCAGCTCCGGGCGTTGAAGGCCGAGATGGAGGAGCGCCACACGGGGAGGGAAGCTTGGCTGAAGGATGCCGCCACCCAGCTCAGGGATGAAAATTGGGCCCAAGCCGCGAAGATCAGAGGTAAGTCCCCCGAATGCATCTTCCCGACTGAACTCTTGATGTATTCCTCTAGCTGTGTTGTTCCTGACTGCCCAGTTACGTCTTGGCCGCAAGGTTGGGTTCATGATTAATCTGTCGTGTAGCCCTCGAAGCCGAGTTAAAGACCCGAACAGAGGGGGAAGCCTAGCTGAAGGAGGCTGAAGAAGCCAAGGCCGAGCTTGAGAAGGTCAAGGCCGACCTGACAGAGGCCAACGCCGAGCTCGAGTGGGAAAACGCCAAGTTAAAAGAGGCCACCGTCAAGCTCGGCGAACAAAAAGCCGAACTGGAGAAAACCGTAGCCAAGTGGGAGGCCGACTACGAAAGTAAGTCCCCGACCTGACCGTGATCTTAACCAATCCATAAGTTATTCCATCTGCAACCGAGCCTGACAAGTTTACTTGCCGGTGGACCTGGACAGACATGAGAGCCAATGTCTAGGCCCAGTATCAGTTTTACACAGAGGAGATAAGAGTCATCGGGGAGTCACGGGAAGCCCTCGTCAGGTCCGTGAAAGGGCTCATTGACCTGATAGATCCCAGCCCTGTGGGAACCAGTTGCAGCAGGATCCCCCAAATAGAGGCGCGTCTTGAGGATGCACCGAGTGCCTTGAAGAAGTACTCGGATGAGCATGTCATTGCCGGCGTGGCTCAAACCCTGGCGATGACCAAATCCATCTACCCGAGGGCAGACATTGAAGCCATTGGGGAGGGGTTTGCCGAGGAGACGACGACTGAGGAGGCGCTGGAGCTGATTGCCCGGGCGAAGCCGATTGCTGAGATAATTGCCCGAGACCTGGGTCTGTAGGGGCAACATATTATGTAGTCGGTATGTATAAACTTTTGTGGAAAACATGTGTAAATATATGTGTACTGCCGCCAAGCTTATCACTCAGTCGTCATTAGCTTTACTTGACCGTGTAGTCTATGCCGAGTTAGTCTGTCAGAACTTAATAAAATCGTTCAATGTAAGGAGCTGTACTCGGGAAAACGCGACAGCCGTAGTAAGGCTTCATAACTGGAGTAGGATAAGCTCGTATATTATTGACAGAATACATATATACATGTAGCCCTCGACTCACTACTCGGTTGATGCAAGCGGCGTAGTGAGTTAGAAAACTATACACGTGAAAAATTATAAAACTCAGGTGTAGAAGGGACGTAGCTGTTCTATGTTCCATGAGTTGCTGATGAGAACACCATCTTTGGTCTTCAGTCGGTAGGCGCCTGGTCGCGTGACCTCGGCTATAATGAACGGCCCTTCCCAGATTGGGGATAATTTGTGCATGTCTTTGGTGGTTTGTATTTTCCTCAAGACGAGATCCCCGACAAAAAAGGCGCGGCCACGGACATTGCGGTTGTGGTAGCGACGCAGGCCTTGAAGATACCTTGCCGACTAGATTGTTGCACTGTCCCTTGCTTCTTCCAACTAATCTAGCTCGACCAGTCGGGTATTATTTGAGACGTCTTCTGAGTAAGCCCGGACTCACGGAGAGTCGAACTGTAACTCTGTCGGTAGCATAGCCTCGGCACCGTAGACCAGGAAGAAAGGGGATTGCCCTATTGCTCGACTAACCGTGGTTCTGAGAGACCAGAGAACAGATGGGAGTTCTTGTACCCACCGGCCTGCGTATGGTTGTAATCGGTCAAATATCCTGGCTTTGATGCCTTGTAAGACCATACCGTTGGCTTGTTCGACCTGGCCATTGCTCCGCGGGTGTGCCACGGATGCATAGCAGATCTTGATGCCGAAATCTTCGCAGAAGTCTTGAAATACGCTGCCTGTGAACTGAGTACCGTTGTCGGTGATGATGCGGTTAGGAACCCCGAATCTGTATAGTATATTCAAGATGAACTCCTTTGCTCATGCCGCTGTTATAGTTGCAACGGGTTTGGCCTCAATCCACTTGGTGAACTTGTCAACTGCGACGAATAGATGTGTAAACCCTCCTGGCGCTTTCTTGAAAGGCCCGACCATGTCGAGCCCCCATACGGCGAATGGCCAAGAAATTGGGATAGTTTGGAGTTCCTGGGCTGGGAGGTTTGTTTGTCTTGCGTAGAACTGACAACCCTCGCACTTGCGAACAATATCCTTGGCGTCTGTTACTGCTGTGGGCCAGAAAAATCCCTGCCTATAAGCCTTTCTGACTAACGTCCTGGATGCGGCATGGTTGCCACATATGCCCGAGTGGATTGACTGCAGGATCTGCTTGCCCTCCTCGGTTGTGATGCAACGCATGAGGACACCGGATGCGCTCCTTCGGTACAGGTCTTCTCTGACTAGTAGGAAGCTTTTGCTTCGACGCTTGATCTGCTCGGCTTGACTGCGATCTTCTGGGAGTTTGTCGTCTAGGAGAAATTTGACAACAGGAGTCTGCCAGTCTTGACATATGTGCAGCACCTCGTCTGTAGCCGAGGTAGGTTCACCTCCTGACTGCTCCGGCGCTGGTTTCTTCTTGACTGATGGCTCCATGAGTTGCTCGACAAAGATTCCAGTCGGAACCGCTTCTCGCTTGGATCCCATATTTGCCAGCTCGTCTGCGGCGTCGTTGTATTTACGCAGGACATGTGTTATTTCCAGCCCGTCGAACTTGTTTTCCAGCTTGCGAACCTCCTGACAGTATGCCGCCATGGTGTCATCGAGACAAGTCCAGTCTCTCATGACTTGGTTCACCACGAGTTGAGAATCCCCACGCACAACTAGTCGACGTATGCCGAGTGATATAGCGATGAGGAGCCCGTGGATAAGTGCCTCGTACTCGGCGACGTTGTGGGAAGCCGGGAAGTGGATTTGTAGAACGTACGTTAGTTTTTCGCCGGTGGGGGACGTCAATATGACTCCAGCCCTGGCGCCACTGATCCGTAGAGAACTGTCAAAGTACATTGTCCAGTACTCTAGCTTTGCTGTTGATGTAGGCAGTTGAACTTCTGTCCACTCGGCCACAAAGTTGGCTAGAGCTTGTGATTTAATTGCTGTCCGTGGCTGGAAGGTGATATCGAACGCCATCAGCTCGAGTGCCCATTTAGCGATTCGACCGGTGGCCTCGCGATTGTGAAGGACATCCCTGAGTGGAAACGCTGTGAGCACCGTGACTTGATGTGCTTGGAAATAATGCACCAGCTTCCGGACTGTGATAAGTAGGCCATATAGCAGCTTCTGGACCTGCGGATATCTCGCCTTCGAGTCGGCAAGCACCTCGCTGACAAAGTAAACTGGCCGTTGTATTTTCTGGATGTGACCCTTTTCAAATCGCTTGACCATCAGCACCGTGCTGACTACCTGAGTGGTTGCCGCCAAATATAGCATTAGTGGTTCTTGGGGCATAGGTGACGTCAACACGGGAGGTGATGTGAGAAACTGTTTGAAGTCTTCAAAAGCTTGTTGGGCATCCGGAGTCCATTGTAAATTGTCAGCCTTTTTGAGTAGCTTGAAGAAGGGCATACCCCGTTCGCCCAGTCGGGAAATAAATCGGCTGAGAGCCGCCATGCAGCCTGTCAGTTTCTGGACATCCTTCTGGTTAGTCGGGGGAGCCATGTTCATTATGGCGTTGACTTTCTCCGGGTTAGCCTCGATGCCACGGTGCGAGACGATGAAGCCGAGTAGCTTGTCGGATGGCACTCCGAAGGCGCATTTTTCCGGGTTCAACTTCATTTTGAATCGTTGAAGATTTTGGAAGGTTTCTTCCAGGTCAGCGATGAGGTCTTCTTTGGACTTGGTCTTGATCACCACGTCGTCAACGTAGGCTTCCACATTGCGCCCGATCTGAGTGTGCAGACACCGCTGAATTGCCCGTTGATAGGTTGCTCCAACATTCTTCAAACCGAACGGCATTGTGATATAGCAGTATGCTCCAAACGGCGTGATGAAAGATGTCTTTAAGCAGTCTTCCTCCCTCAGGCTGATTTGATGGTATCCCGAGTAGCAGTCGAGAAAGCTGAGTAGGTTGCACCGCCAATGGAAATCTACCACCTGATCTATCCTGGGAAGAAAAAAATGGGTCCTTGGGGCAACGCCTTGTTGAGATCGGTGTAAGTCGACGCACATGTCGCCATTTACCGTTTTTCTTCCGACCAGAATGGGTTTGCAAGCCAATCAGGTGATAGACCTCCTTGATGAACCAGCTGCGAGGAGCTTGGTAAATCTCCTCCTCCGATAGCATCCTTGCGGTCTTGAGCGAAGCACCACAGCCATTGCTTGCTGGCTTGGCGTCTGTTTTCTAACCATTTAGGGGCGTGCTCGATCACCTCCCTTGGTACGCCATGTCGAACGGTTTTCCATGCGAAGATATCTTTATTGGCTTGTAAGAAGGTGACGAGTGCTTATTCCTATTTGGGGTCGAGTCCGGTCCCGACTAGGGTAGTCTTGGAGGGGTCAGAAGGGTCCAGGGGGATCTTTTTCGTGTCAGAGTCCGCTGAAATTTCCGATTTCGCCGCCTTTTTTGTTGGAACTTGATCTTGCTCGACTTCAGTTGTGACGGCTTGCTGAATGCTATCGCGCCCGACTGCCGCCTCTTGTGATTGAGCCAGTTCGCAGCTCTCCTTGTCACAGGTGAAGGCTTGCTTGATGTCGCTGCGGAGGGAGAGGACTCCTGCTGGCCCAGGCATCTTGAGAACCATATATGTGTAGTGCGGTATCGCCATGAATTTGGCGAGTGCCGGCCGTCTGAGTATCGTGGGGTACGTGGTCTCGAAGTCAGCAACCTCGAAGCAGACGTTTTTCGTGCGGAAGTTATCCCGCGTTCCGAAGGTTACTGGCAATGTGATCTGCCCGAGTGGAGTTGATGACAGGCCGGGAATTATCCCGTGGAAGGGCGCAGTACTCGGCCGTAGTTCTGAATGAGGGATCTTCATCTCATCCAAAGTCTTGGTGAATAAGATGTTGAGCGCGCTACCTCCGTCGATGAGGGTTTTCTTCAGCCTGATGTTTCTGATGACCGGGTCTAGGACGAGTGGATAGCGTCCCGGGTGAGAAACCCGATCTGGATGATCTGCACAATTGAAGGTAATGGCCATCTCTGACCAGTGCAGGTACTGGGGGGTGTCCGTCGTAGAGACCGTGTTGATGTCGCGTGCTGATAGCTTCTGTTTGCGCTTGGGCTCGTACGCGGATGGCCCTCCGAAGATATGGTTGAGCTCGACCTGAGGATCTTGGAAATCATCGGCCGGACCCTGATCTGGCTTGTCTTTGTCCTTGTCGGTGCCAGATGATGAAGCCTGCTCGGAGGCAAACTTCTTAAGCATGTAGCAATCTTTGGCCGCGTGCTTGCCCTTGGGGTGGAAGGGGCATGGCCCGCTCATGACTTTCTGGTAGTCATTATTCCGCTGGGGCCGCGACCGAGTGCGCTCCATGTTGGCCACCTCATTGTCCGACTTCCGCTTGCGGCTGCCAGACTTGTTTTGAGACGCTGCTTGTTGCTTGGCTTCTGTTCTTTCTGTCGGGACTCCTTCTTTCGTCGAGGGCCTCTTGCGACCGCTTCAGCCGAGTCGGCGTATTTTGTTAGCCATGTCGAAAAGAGCCCGGACAGTGGGTGGTGGCTTCCGAGTGAACTTCGCGATGAACGGGGCGTCCTTTACTCCCTTTGCAGAAGGCAGCGGATGATAGCCTCGTCGTGGATATTGGGATCTTGTTGCGCTTCTCGAGAACCTCTTGATAAAATCGCGTAGAGACTCATTCTCTTCTGGTGTAGTTGATACAGATCGTGCTCAGAAGATGGCCTCTCGTAGGTCCCTTGGAAGTTGACAATGAACCGCTCCCTGAGTTCTCCCCAGGAACCGATCGACCGCCTCGGGAGCCAGTCAGCCATGTCTCAAAGAGTCCGGCTAGCGCGACTGGGAGGTAGTTGGCCATGGCTTTGTTGTCACCCCCAGCAGCTCGAACTGCTAGGGTATAATGGTGAGCCAGGACTCGGGATTTGTTTTGCCGTTTTTATATTTTTCGATCCTGTGGGTTTAAAACCAGTCGGCCAGTGGACGTCCTGTAGCTCCCGAGTGAAAGCTGGAATGCCTTCATCATCGTGAGGGCTCGGGCTTTGACCACGGTGGTTGAACCACTCGTGAAGACCGAAGCGGCTCGTTTCATACCTCTAGTCGGCAGCGTCGTCTTTGTGTCGTTCGTGGCGCCGGACATTGATAGTGTGGCGAAGGTTCATGTTGTAGGCGCTCTCGGAGGTCTTATTAGGCCGGCGATCATACTGGAGACGCCGCCGGTTGTCATGCCCGAGTGTGGTTTGCCCTAGACCTCCTCGCGTGCTTGACTTGAGCCAGCTGCCCAACCGCGTCAGACGTGGATGAGCCTGCTGTTGGAGATCCTGAAAAACCGGTTCTAGTGTACCAGTGTCGCTCGACTGCTGTTGATGTTGCTAGCAAGCGGCAGCCGTGATCATCGCCTTGATCTTGGCGATAGTTGGGGTGGCCTGGTGATCAGGCCCGAGCTAAAGCGTGTCCAGCAAGGTTGCGGCGGCCACAACATTCTGTTGTGGCGTGATGAAAACGTCGTGATCGCCGACTTTGGTCTGGAGAATCTACTGCTGAGTTGCTCGCCCAGCCTTGCGTAGCTCGTCATTGCAAGCCTTGCGGTTAGCCTCCTCCTGCTGTCGCAGTCGGCGTGCGTTATAAGTATTCTCCTCCTGTTGCTCTTCTTGTAGTCGGCGCACCTCGGATGGTGGTGTTGAAGCCATGAAGATCGCGAGGAAGGAAGAGACTCATCAGACTGGAGTCCGAACTAGTGTTCGAACCCTTATCCGACTCCAACCTCTCTAGATCCATTCTGAAACGGTGCTTGGCCGTGTCAACTGATCGCAGGAGATCGGGTCTATGGTCAGGATGTGGATCCGCAGCGTCACGAGTCGTGTGGGAGATTGATGATCTCTCCCCTTCTCGGCCCAACCGAGCTGGCTCAAGGCCTAGCAATATGTCCGGACACCGAAGGAGAGAGTTGTCCCCATACTCAGCGAAGTGAAGGACTGCCGCAGTAGATTGCTGAAGGAGATTGCGGCGTCCTTGCCAACTGGCGCAACGTCGGCTGGTTCCTCGACCGGCTAGATTGGATCTGCTTTGTCCAAGTAAGGTTGCGATCCTGGTCGGCCATGAAATTGAGGCTTCCGAATGAAATAACGTCTCCAGGAAAGAACTTGTCACCGTCGATCTTGGTTGCTGGATCCATCGAGCTTGTAGGTGTAAAACTCACCGGAGCCCCTACCTGGCACGCCAATTGTCGATGTTTTACACCGGCAATAGAGCTATAGGGCTACTCTGCAAGGGGAAACTCGGTGGATTGCAGAGGAACATAATGAGAGTTTTATACTAGTTCAGGCCCTCGAGGTGAGGTAATACCCTACGTCCAGTTGTGGTGTAGTTCCTCTGAGATGTTTGTCGATCAATGATCTCATTGCCCTTTGAGGGGCACCCTGCCTCCCTTATATATAACTGGGGGAACAGGGGTAACATGATAAGGATCCCAGCTGGATACAGCCAAGGGATTTCCTTCTTAGAGATAGAAACCTATCCGACTAAGACTGCTATTCCTTATCGTTCAACGTAAGGCTTGCCGGGTGCTATCTTATCTCTAATTACATGATTCGGCCCATACTCTATCCGAGTGGCCTATATACTGGTGATGAGGTACCCGGGGCCCATGGCCTCCACAGAAACCTAGTCGGATACGACCTAGGGTCTCATCGTAATACTACTCGACCACGAACTATATCCCATTCCTTGTCATGCAAGATTACATGAAGACGAGTACTACTCTATCTCTAATTACATGAGCTGGCCCACCTCCTATTCGGGTGGCCGTATTTGCCTCCTGTTAGAGTACTCGGGAACCATGTGTCGGAGGAGGGAACTCCAACCGCAGGGAGTCTGGGGACCCCCCCTTTGAGGTTCGGCCAGGGGAGTGGTTCACAGGACGGCTGCGGCGTCTGGTCGATGGCACGCAAGGGAGATAGAGGAAGTAGACAGGTTCGGGCCGCGCGGAGGCGTAATACCCTCTCCTATGTGTGTCTGCTATGTGGGAGATGAATACGGTTTGTTCGTTGCAAGATGTTCTTGAGGGTGCTCAGGAGCTAGCCCTAACTTGGGAACTCCGCCTCTCTCTAGAAGCTAAACTCAATCCTCTAAGCTCCTCCCTCCTTTCTGTTGGCATGGATCCTCTTTTCATAGTCCAAGGGGAGTCCACAGTGCCTAGTACACATGCCAAGAGAAAGCTTTTCTAGGTACGATATGTCTTGTCGCACGCGTCCGCCTGCTGAGCCACGCCGGAGTTGGTTCGGCACGTCTGGTCGTCATGTTGCTCGGCTGCTGCGGGCGGCTAGGTCATGAAGATGTGACGGCGCACGCCATCGCCGCCAGAGCGTGGAAAACCGAAGCCC
This sequence comes from Oryza meyeriana var. granulata, assembly GCA_003991445.1. Taxonomy (NCBI): domain Eukaryota; kingdom Viridiplantae; phylum Streptophyta; class Magnoliopsida; order Poales; family Poaceae; genus Oryza; species Oryza meyeriana. The sequence continues at coordinate 34,638 of RYFJ01000286.1, forward strand.
TCTTAGTCAAATATTCTCTGACTGCACAGGGAGCGGGCCCATGGGGGGCCATCATGAGAGCCCACACGTGTCCGAGCGGGCGACAGGCGCGACACGCCCCGTTGCCTCGTCATTAATGCAGGTAGTTGGAGAGTTGATCTGCTCATGTCAGGCTCGTGCCCGGGGCAGAGAGCTCATCGAGCCCTCCGCGTGCACAAGGCGCCGAGTTCCTCGGGGACCAAGGCTGTGAGCCCCGGGCCCGGGGTGCCCCAGGGACGCGCCCCGGGACAGAGCCTGTGGGTCCCGGGACCGGGTGGCGAGACCCGAGCCCGGGAATGTCCCTGGGCCACGGGCCCGAGGTGGATGTGAGCGGTCGTCGTGACACGCCCGGGAAAGGTGCACCCGGGCCCGGACAGTGCTCGGGCCTGGGCACTTAGCGGGAAAACGGCCGTAGCCGGCCGTCGCTTGTGCAGAATGTGGGCCCCGGAGGGGCTGACCTGGCCGAAGATCCACGCGTCCCGGGGGAATGTGGGGTCCCCGGTCCCGTTTCGCCGACAGTGGCCCCTGGCCCTGTTGCTCTGCCGGGACCCACTCTGGGCAGGAACAGGGCCACGTCTTGGGGAAACGAGGAGATGCGGGGCCCACCTGGTTTGACAGAAGACGAGACGGGACGACAGGAGACTTCCCACCTATGGCCTGCAAATCGAGGGCCGTAGTGGGGGATTCGAAGCGGCGCTCCACGGGGGCTCCGAGACTATAAACAGCAGCGGGCAGTGGCTGGCTTCTCTTGTTGCCAAATTCGAACTGTCGCTACCCTTGTTGCCCTTTGCACCCAGAGCCTAGAGCCCCTGTTCGCACGCGCTTCTCCTCGCTTTCTTCTTCCTTCAACCACCCTTGCCGCTGCATCCGCGATGCCTCACGCCGGCCGTGGAGTAAAGCCGCTGGATGGCGGCGCGATCCCACCATCACGCGTGCGCGGCGACGCCGGGGCGGAGCGGGTGAGGACGATGATGCCGGTTGCCACCCAGCGGAGGGCGGCGATCAACGTGCGCCCCGGCGAGCCGAAGCCAGCGCCGGGGGAGCCCAACGAGGTGGTGTACTTCATCGACTATGGCGTCGGCGGGTTAGTTCTGCCGTTTTTCGATTTCTTCCTCTAGGCGCTGGAGACGTACCAGGTGCAGATGTTGCACTTGACCCCCAACACCGTTATGGTGTTGGGGATTTTTGCACATTCGTGCGAGATGTTCGTGGGCGTCATGCCCTCGGTAGACCTGTTCCGGCACTACTTTACCATGAGGAGTGCGCCGAAGAACAAGGCCACCGTTCTACCGGAGCGGGTAGGCTGCGTGTACTTCCACGGCCGCCCCAGCATCGAGTTCATCCCGATGGCGCTGAAGAACAAGTGGGACTTGTGGCGCCATAACTAGGTCTACATCGGCGTCGACGCCAACGACCGGCTACTATTCCCGACCGAGGCGGCCCGGAAGGTGAAGAGCTGGACAGAGTCGCCGCCGAAAGATGTGCGCTTAGTGCAGTGATGCACGCATGCCGGCTTGGTGGCGGCCGGGCTAAAACGCGTACATGGTCGTCGGTCGACTTCCTCGGCCGACGGCTGGCGCCACTCAACAGGAGGTCTCGGGCCTGCTGGCTGTATACCGGACCTAGGGACATCACCAGGACCCACCCCGACGACCGGAGCAAGGAGGCGATGGGCCTGTTAATGGCAGCGGCGTTGGGAAGGAGGGGGCACGGCGGACCGCGCGCTCCCGGATGGTGTCACGCCGCTGTGCGTTGACCGCGGGCAGACGAAGATCCAGGAAGGTCTCCCGCAATTTGACGCCGTGGGGATTGTCGCCGTGCGGATCACCCCCAAGATCGTCGAGGTGCTCAATGTCTCGGAGGACGAGGATGTGCCGGCCGAGGAGCCGGTATTGTCGAAAAAGGAGGGGAAGCGGCCGGCGGGGCCTAACCCGGGATTGCCGGTGGCCAAGAAGGCAAAGACTGTTGCCCCGGCAGCTGTTGTCCCGGCCGCTACTTCCCGGAGCTGCGTGGACCCCGGGCGGACCGGGGCCGCTGCTGCAATTACTGCATGTGCGGCGCCGGCGAGCACCGCTCGGGCCCTGTTCCCAGAACCGAGGACGGCTACTCGGGCCCCCGGGACCAGGCCAGTGACGGTCCCAGACATGGGAGGAAGCGAGACCCCTGCCGGGACGGGGGCGCTGTTTGAGGGTTCCGGCATCGGGAGCGCCAGAAGCCCCAGCCAGCATCGCCGCCCAGGCGCGTCACAGGGAAGACGGGATCCACAGCGGCACCAGCCTCTTTTGAGGCCCAGCCATGAGCTTCAAGGGGCCCCAGGTGAAGTAAGTGCTTCCATCCCATTTGGCTCTTCTCGCCACTACATTTTCTCTTGCGTTTCTTGACCTAGCTCTTAACTGTCTGGTTTTGGTTTTATAGGAAGGATCAGGGGCTGACGATGGCGTGCCAGCCCGGCCGCAGGCGGCACCGGGCACGCCGATGGCGCCACCCGTCGCCGTCTACGCCCCTGCCCTCGCCGAGTGCAGTAGTGAGCATGGAGGCCACGGCGGCCACACCGGAGCGGGCCATCGCGGAACCAACTGATGTCCCTGCTGCCGAAGAAGAGGGGGATGCCAGGGCCCAACCGTCTCCGCGCGAGGGGGGAGCGGGCCCTGGTACATTTTGCTGCCCGCGAGAATAGGAGCGCATGCAAACACGCACGTACATCTCCGGCGTTGGACAGATGGCGATCGGCTCACCGGGCCAGGCATGGGCAGCTTCGTTGGGAGCGGTCCGGTAGTCGCCAGGTCGGGTGGATCTCGGATGCGGTGCGGCAGCGATGGCGATGGCGAGCAACAGCTCACGCTCGTAAGTTGCCTTACTTGAGTTATGTTCGTGGGCGACCACATGCTGGAGACGACGGCATTTCGGAGAGGCGTGTCGCCAATTGGGGGCATCCACAAATCTGCCGCCATTGTTGACGAGGCCCTCCTGTTCCGTCGTTGATGGGAGGCCGGAGAAGATATATGTCCTCAGGGGAGGATCGCGTCTAGGCCAAGAAGCGGGCTCGTGTCGAGAGCGATGAGATCTACGGCCCGAGGAAGCGCGTGGTTCCGGAGGAGGCTGCCAGCTTTCCTGCTGCGCCATCGCCATTGTGATGGCATGAGCCACCTCTTTGAGCGAGGAGGAGAGCTAGTGTCCTGGGAAAAATGGACCCGAGAGCAGGAGGCGGACGGTTCAGGAGCAGGAAGCCGCACCGGCGTGGGTTCATGAGTAGATCGAGGCTGGTCTGGCCGCCGATTACTCTGACACCAAGGGCCGAGGCCCTCGCAACTGCGTTTAGAGGGCAGCCGTGGAGGACAGGGAGAATCCTCGCCCTTGCGTGGGCGGCGGTGAAGGTTCGCTCAATGTCTGGTTTGTGGCTGATGGAGCGGGAGCCGAGGCCTCCTCGTATGCGCCGCGACTTCGGAGGCCGTGGCAGCCTACGTGGGGCAAATACGGCTTTCAGGGTTGTCTTCCACCGCTCGACATCGCGTGCTTTCGTGGAATCCGTGGGCCTTCCCTGGGTTTGCAATGAGGTGGTGGAGTCGGTCGGTTGCTTTGTGGTACGCTGGACTTGCTCCCGACAGTTATTGAAGTCTGGTGAGGGAAGTGTAAATGAACTACGTTTGCGGTTGTGGCGAGTATGTTGCTCTGGGGTGTCTATCTTTTTTGTGGTCGCGGATCGTTCGATCTTCTTCCCTGCCGATCCTGCGTGGTGATTCCCCGCCGGAAGGGAAGAGTAAGGCATGAACGTGGCTTGAATCGCAGCAGACGGGGCGGGTTTTCGACGGGGGGAGCACTCGTGGAGCCGATGACGACGAGGAGTCCGAGGAGCGGCAGTCGCTCTGAGACCGCCCGGGGTCGGTGCGAGGAAGATGAGTGACCTCCCGACGACGACATTCACGGCCTCGTCGTGCTTGCGGCTGGAGTTTACGTATCTGTACAAAGAGAAACATTTGCATGCGTATATGATATGTTTACAATTCATACTTTGTTGATTGTGTTGTTCCGGAGTTGTTATGTCTGCTGCTATTTTTTTTCTTTGATTTCCCGGCCCCGGGAATGCGAGTACCAGCGCCATCGGCGCTCCGACGAGCAGCCGTGAGGCGTAGCGTCTAGTCCTCTTTGTTCCGGGGCGTGGGTAGTTGCCTGGGCCCCAGGAGCTCGTCCCACGGGGCAAGTGAGCCATGAAGTTGCCGCTCGGGAATCGGTCTGATGACCGTGAGCAACTGGCGCGAGTTGTGGAATGGTTAATCCGTGTCTCGGGCTCCGGGGTCTCCGGTGCTAGCGAGGCCTCTGTCGGTTAAAATGATTGGTAGAAGGAGATAATACGAAAATGCCTGCGTGGTTATGTTGGCCGAAGTGCTAGCTTGTGACTTTGACTGTCGGAGCCTCGGGAACTCGATTTTTGACGTTGCGCGGGGGTCGCCACGACGGAAGCACCCGCGTTCGCGGTGGTCGGGGTTTGAGCTACCAGGCCAGGGCAGCGCTGCCGCACGGGAATCTAGCTGGCCCGACGGGGGGCTCTGACGATGACACTGGGCCTCGCAGTGCCTGGGGTGCGGTACGACGGCCCCTGCCTCGGCACAACCGGGGGGGGGTAAGCGCTAACTGGCTACCCTCGGCCATGGTCCAGCAAATTCCCGCTTTGCCCCGGGGCCGGGAGATGAAATCACGTGCCAATACAAACGGGGAAAAGATAGAAATTGAGGCATGGTTTAAAGTCAAGATGAGATTATGTTCTGGATGTTGAAAGGGTGGTGTGGCTGCGACACACCTCCGGGCAGGAGCGATGCAGCACCCCGGCCCAGAATTTGCGCTGAAATAAATCTGGATGGGGGCCCCGGCGCGTCCAGGTTGGAAAGAAAATGGCGCTACCGAAGCATCCCTCTTAAGCCTGCGGGGATGGGTCTAATCTGCACCACTGATGAACTGTGGAAGGGTGCACTTCGCTCGTTTCTTTGTCCATTCATGCACGAACCGTGAGTATACCACTCCAAGGGCCTCACACGTCGACCGTGCGAGAAAAGATGCGCAATAAGTATTTCGCCCAGCTCGGAAAACACTGAGCGAGCAGCCAACGGGACACCGCAGCCGCGGGGGCCCGGGGCGCCACCCAAGAGGGGCGCACCCATGGCTCGGTGCATGGAAATGCCCCGGGTTTAAGAGGAGGGATTCTCAGTAACTCATTGGTAGGGAACCGATGATATGCGCAAACCAGCCGCTGCACGGGCGCGGCCGATTATGCCCAGGGGGAGACTACACGAACGCAACACATAGAAAAGGAAAAAAGGGAGAGATCGGAGGACATTGAAAATGCTACTTAGGGAAGCGGAATGCACATGGGGGGCCCACGGCCAGCGCTGAGATTTGGAGAAATCCGGCGCACCAGACCAGCATTACAGGATGGTGTTCATGTAAAATTTGGCGAAATGCTCGATGTTCAGGATTGGGAAGTGGGGGTCCATCCTCTTTGGGCCCAGTCTTACCGAGCCGGTCGGAGACATGATCACACGGAAGGGCCTTCCACAGGGGAAAGTTTATCTTCCGGACGTGTGAGACACGGCGGAGGACTAGTCCGCGACCTGGAGTGATCGGCCGGACTTACGCTGATGGACTGCGTCTTGAGCTCTGCTGGTACGCGACGCAGAGCAAGGTGCGCTGCTTGGTTCTTCGAGGAATCGAGGTTGTCGTGCTGCTGTTGTCGTGGCTCGAGGTGTACTGGGAGAGCGAGTGAGCTTGATGGAGAACGGCTTTTTCGGCGCCCGTACAACGCAGGAAGAACGGGGTCTCCCCGGTCGCCCGCTTGGTGTGGTACGATTCGCTCAGAGAACCGCCGGAAGTCGTTGAATTCCACTTGATCATGCTTTTGGAAGGTCGTATAGGACCTTGTCTTGAGCCCGCAGATCTCGGCATTCGCTCGCCAGCCTGCCGTTGTAGCAGGGTGGGCAGGAGAAGGCAAGCAGAGCCAATGCAACGTGGAAGCAAGTTTACGAAGAGCTGCTCGTAATCTGTGTGCACTTGTCGTGATGATCCGATTGGGGATTCAGAAGAAGGCTGGTGACTCCCGGATGAATTGAGTGCCGGAATGCTTGTCGATGTGTCACGGGGAAGCTCCCGGCCATTAGTGTTTGTCGATAGTGACTATAAGATGTCGATAACCC
>RYFJ01002382.1:0-172807 GCA_003991445.1 Oryza meyeriana var. granulata
AAGAACAATCATAATGACAATCTCATCAGAGAAACCGTCAAAGGTCTAATTGGCACGGCACAGCTGGAGAGTAGGGTAATTACTGTCGACATCGACCGGGCCTGAACCAGAGTAAATTGTTTCTCGCTTCCCTTGGCAGTCCATAAGTTTAAGGTCTCATGAGTAGCCCCATATTATTGTATTGCCGGTATACAAACATCAAAACAGTTGGTGCACCAGGGTAGGGGGGCAATCGACGAGTTATCTCGACAAGCCTGATGGATTCAACATGGCGTCGACGGCGTCCAAGTTCTTCCCGGGGCATAGCGATTAAGACTTCAAGAGCCCGACTTCAATTCGCGACAAGTCGGCGGACCTCACACCCCTGTCCTCTCGGACTCGATCCGTGGCTAGACACCGTCAGCTAACTCTGCGCCAAGTCGGCCTAGCTCAATGTTGCAGAGATGCGATTCTTGGCGACATGCTGCGTGCGATCCGACCCCAAGATGCCCGGGTTCTCGGGACAACCTGTGTTCTATTTGGTGTTCGATCTCGAACACTCGAGCCTCGAGGAGCGCAGGCCATGAATCCGGGCTAGAAAGAGGAGTGTAGATCGTCAATCTCCCCCGTTCGGACTGAACTTCGACTACTTGGCATACTAGGTAGCATAACTTCAATCCACCAGGTATCTAATGCGGTAGACCCATCCCCTGGAGTTCAACTCGGAATATGCAGAGCACTAGAGGTTGGATCTGGAGGTTGGAGTTCGTAAATTACCCACTCCCTTAAACTACTCTGATTCCGACTCTCAGTCGGACAACAGTTCGAGCCGCAAGTCTTTTCTCCTAACCACGCGAAGCTTGGTAGTCCAATGGGCAACGTCCAAAGGGCATCAACTTCACCTCCCCCAAGCTCAAGATGCATCGCCGACATACAACGCAATCAGCAAAGAGGAGGAGGACGTCGGCACCAACAAGTTGCCGAACATAAAGAGAAGAAGAACACGTACGTCCCTACAACGCTAAGCGTGACGCACGCAATGATACATTCTACCTAGGCGCTGGCGTGCACCCCTGCTCAACAGGAGCAATCCTCCAAACCCAATCGGGCGGAACCAATGACATCTCTCGATCGTAGAGCTGCCACAACGAGAGACGTCGTAGCACGCTAAACACCTGACCATATGGACACTTCTATCAGTTTGAGCCCTAATCACTCCCTTTCCAGCGCACCCCCAACAATTGCACTAGGGATCAAAGCTATGATTACCTCCCGTGCTTGCATAGCATTGTCCCAGCAGGCAACAGTCGGGTTGACACATCTCATACCGTCCCAACAAGACGGCTTCTGATACGACGCTCTCATCTGCCAAAAGCACGACGCCTCGGCGCGCCCCTGGCTCAAGTCCAGCCAACTCGGAGGCGCGCCATATTGTCACTTCGTGCAGAGTGCAAACGATGACCGACGGGTGGTCGGAGCAATTTCTAAGCGATGACCCGCTCTGGCGGAAAACCAGGATGCCCGAGGACCGACTACGTGCAGCCACCACTCTCCGAGCAAAGGGGAGGTGATCAATGCCCAGAGGCACGAGACGAGAAAACTTGCGATGAAGATGAGAGCGTCAACTGGAAGACGAGATATCGAGCGCATTCGAACTCCACACATGAAACGAGCGGAAGGTTGTTCAGCGCCGCAGTCGGACCCAGTCGAAGCCCTCACCTGGACCGACGGAGTATCGCAATTTACCCATTGAGTGTCTACACACAATCGATCCTGGCCACATAGCTGGCTTCAAAGCCGACTTGAAAGTATCGAAAAATACGATGGGAAGACCAATCGCCGATGTCCTGGCTGTCACGGTTGACACTTGCTGGGCGATCCACGCACCCTTGGAGGCGGACCACAAAAGCCATGGCTAACTACCTCAATGTCGACCCCTATCCGAACCAGCCGGACTCGACAAGCGCATCATGAGGCAGTAACAGGGACTTCCCAGGTGGTCAGTCGGGGGCTCGGGAGGAACTCCGAGAAAAGCGCTTTCATTGATAATTTCGAAGGAACATATGAGAGGCCGTCTTCTAGTTATGATTTGTATCAATGCCAATCAAAGGAAGAATGAGTCTCTACGCGATTTCATCAAGAGGTTTTCTGAGAAGTAGGAACCTCGATTCCAAAGATCAAAGACGAGGTCGCCATCCGCCCTTCCGGCAAGGAAGTTAAGGACACCTTCGTTCATTGCCAAAATCACTCCGAAGCAACCGAGTTGTGTCAAGGCTCTATTGACTTGGCTCAACAACAATAACGCAAAATCGACGTCGCGCCCCGACTCCACCATTGCCGCGATGGCCACTAGATAGACCACAGAAGGACCGCCCAACAGATGGAGAAGAAGCACAAAACGACACAGCCCCGACTAAGTCGGTAACTCGCAAGCGAGGGCAACTCGGACAACGTCGATAGGCAGGCGTGGAAGTTAGTCGGTTTCACTAGACTTCCTATTGGCTCCGTCGACCCTCAAGGACCGGACGACTACCTAGAAAGTTATGAACTGCCATGCCTTGTCCATCCAAGAGGAAGCCGGCGACTAAGAACTAGCTCTCATACTCAAGAAAATTCCGAGCTTGTCAGAGCAAACATCTAGTGTCTGGCGACTTGCCTAAGACAAGACAAGCCAGATTCGGTGTAACATTCCAGCGGATTACCAAAAGAATCCCCCGGCTGAAGCTCAACCCATATTTCAGAGGGCTCTGAAGCTAGGGAATAATTTTACGTATGTTCCCAAGTTTAGGTATCTCACGAGTAGTCCCGGAAATTTAATTATGCCATTACAAAACATCAGACAGTTGCGCTTCCAGTGAGGAGAATACTTGCGACTCGGTATGGGACGGCAATAACACATTTGACACAACGCAGATCACCCACCGACCGAGTAAACATCCAGGGCGTTTTCGCACTCGTTCCTGGATCGGTCATCAGAAGTATCAAGCTAAAGAAAAGGTTCTCATCTGGAACGAAAGGTATATCGCTTCCTCAACAATATTGTGGCGCCAAGACGCTTCGACGAATGAAATTTCTCGATCCGAGCTGCAATGCCGAGTACTAGTGCCCTTCCATAGGGTAATTACACGAGCCTCTCTCCACTCACACTCGGATTGATCACTCGTGGTTAGTCATCTTTGGCACGAGGGTAGAGAATTCACCGCACTCGAGTATATATCTGCTTTTCGAGGTTGCCAGCAACTAATTGAAGATTCAACGTATTACGCCAATACTCAGAGAAGTACCGGCAGCAACTAAGCCAAGTTCAAGGCGGTTGCCTCACTCTACACATACAAACTGGTGTGCCTCAAGATGCACGGACCAACAGCGAGTATTTCTCTCTGTGCAGCGATGTCAAGCAAAGCCTTTACTTGCGTAAGGAAGAAGCTGAGAGCTGGCACCCCAATCTCAAAGCGGGCAGTCAGGGCGGAACAAACATCAAAACTAGCCGCAACAACTGCAAACGAGGACGACCAAGTTCTGGCGAAAAAAGCAGCCAAAGTCGGAATTTTAGCGGATTCAGAAACAAAAAGATCCCTGAACCCTTCTGACCCCTCCAAGACTGCGCCTTGTCGGGACCAGACTCGATCCAAAATAGGAAGACGCGCTCGCCACCTTCCTCCAGGCGAACAGGGATATTTTTTGCTTGGAAACCTTCTGACATGGGCCAGGTGTACCAAGAGAGGTGATCGAGCATTCTCTCAAACGTCAAGCTGGGACGCCAAACCAGTCAACAATGGCTGGCGGGCGCTTTCGCACAAACCGCAAAGATGCTATTGGAGAAGGAGATTACACAAACTCCTTGTAGCCGGGTTAATCAAAGAGGTCTAACCACCCATCGATTGGCCCTGGCAACCAGTTTCAGTCTAGAAGAAGAACGGTTAAATGGTGCATGTGTGTTCTGAGACTAACACTCGACTTGAACAAAACATGCCCCTATAGGATATATTTTAGTCTTACCGAGAAATAGATCGGTGGTTTCGATTTCAACCACTGGGGTATGAGTTACTTGTTTCTCAATTCACTAAGTTACTAAAAGACGGGATATTCAGCAAAGTCAGCTTGAAGGCAGGAGGACTTGCCTACAAGACTTCTTTCAGCATCCACACCCTTAGAGAAGCATACTGCTATGATATCGCCATGACTTTGTTTCGGAGAAAGTTGGAAAAACGCTAACATGGGTCAACCGTAATCAGCGTGGTACACTCAGTGGTTCTTCACACAACTAATCTCAGGGTATAAAAATCTATGCTGCCGAGGCGTATGTTGATTGAGTGGTGGTAAATCAAGACGAAGTCAAGGAAAGACCTCATCAAAGCCGACTTGGAGGAAAACTTTTCAAAGCCTTCGGAGATTGGTCAAGGATGAAGTTTAACCCGGAAAGTGCGTCTTTGGAGTACCTCTAGGAAAAATTACTTGGCTCATCGTAAGTCACAGACCGAGGCATCAAAGCTAATCCATGCAGAAATACAACGCTAATCTATAAGACATGGCACCTATCCCTCCGACTAGACTAGAAGGACACACAGAAGCTGACACGCTGCATAGCAACACAAACAGTCGATTGTTTCATTGACTCGGCAAATGGGCTGCCCTTTTTCAATTACTGAAGAAGCCAACAATTTTCAATGGACACCCAAAGCCCAGCGAAGTCCTTTAACAGACTTCAAAAGAAGTTTCTCAAATCACCACCCACACCGTTGGACAATCACTTATGCCACAGGAAACTAATCATACTTGTGCTGTAATCTGGCGGGCATATTTACTCAGTAGTCAGGCATGGTGTTGATCGTAAGTAGACAGAGCTTGTGTCATATACAGATTACAGAGGCTGTTTACTTCGTTAACGAAGTCCTAACTGACTCCAAGTAAGATATCTCCTCAAGTTTCAAGACACGCCTGCTCTAATGGTTTACTCATAACTGTCCGACCAGTTGGTGCACCATTTCCAGTCGCATCAGTCAACATACGTATATCGTATCCTCGGGACATCCTACAACAACGTGAGAGCCACTGGCAAATCGCTAAAATGTGGTGCTCGAGTTGATGAGCGTTTTAGGGACATTAAGCCATTCAACCATCGGATGAGGATAAAGTCACGCACTACGCCAGAACTATCGTAGACCCGAATGGACGAGGATTAGCAGACGGGCCCATACCAACAGACATAGCTCGAAATACTAGGAACCGATGCACCCTTCGGATGGTTCTTTACGGATTGGCAGAGGCAGGGGATGGCGTTGTCCTGACGTCACCCTCACCGGAGAAAAATTGAATACGTCCTTTAGATTAACATTCTAGCATTTCCACAACGTCGCCGATACATGGCATCATCCACGGGCTCCACATCGCCATATCAGCCTACGGTCATCCGCCGACTGTCGTTACGCGGCGGATTCTCACTCTGGTGGTTCATCAGAGTCACCGAATATAACTATTGTACGTGTCAAGAACGACAACATGGCGGCATATTGGTCAAGGAAGTTAGACAAGCTACCGAAATACAAGTTTCGATGGATTGAAGATATACAAATGTCTGCGCCAATAAACAACGAAGTTGCAAGGACTGAGCTGTCAACATGGGATTCAACAAACAACGCAAAGCGTACACCGACTTGAATTGTTCGAGGCAATTTATTGGAAGCGCCCGTCTGTCGATGTTTCACCGGCAATAAATAACTAATGGGGCTACTCGGACGGATGGAAACTGGTGGATTGCAAAGGAACACCAGGAGATTACTAATTATACACTGGTTCAGGCTCGATTTGGGTAATACGCTCTACCGGAGTTTTTCTTCGTGCCGGCCCCAGTTTGTATGATATTCCTTTGAGGATTAACGTGTTGGTGCAAGTATTGATAGAACTGTATGAGCCGTGTTGCTATCTTGAGCTCTTCTCAGTCTCTTGCCCATGCCCTATTGGGCGCCCTGTCCTGCCCCTTTATATACTTGGGGTGGAGCAAGGTTACAAGGTAGGAGTCCCCATCAAGATTGCGACTCAGGACAGATCTCCCCTAGAGATATATATAACATCACCCCGACTAGGACTGTATATCCTTTCATACAAGGGAAGTCCTGCCGAATCTATGCTATATCTCATCCACAAGGCCAGGCTCCATCCTCTACCGAGTGGCCCATTAGCTTTGTCCACATCCGGGAGGTATACCCGGGCCATCCGGCACGCGCAAAAACACATAGCCCACCCGAGATCCTTCATTAGATTGAGAATCACAGGCTGAGTGGCCAAGTCTCATCCTCCCACGGTGAAAAGTCTCCCGGTGTCATAATGGCTCCCGAGTCTCTTTGTTTGAGTGCTGCTTCTCCTAGAGTCATGGCTCTCATGTCAGCTGGCAGCGAGGCCTATGAAGTGTCGCTCCATGTCGATGTTGCGAATAGTGTGCGCCGAATAGGCGCACCTATTTAGTGTAGCCCCCGACTTTGTGCTTAACCTGTGAAGCACAATTTATCATAAAGCAAAGATCTTTACCTTGAGTCTTTCCCGAGCTAGGATTACTACTTGGTACAATGAGACTCTTCGGTACAGTGTCAACCGAATACTGATTTATAGTCTTGCCACGCTCAGAGGAAACTACTCGTATATAGGACTTTCACTCATGTCAGTCGGAATGTGTGATTTATAGTCTTAGGCCATATAGAGAGTAGGATGCTTACTCCGTATATGGGCACCTCAGCGTCATGTCAGACTGGAAAGGTGTTATATAGTCGTTCCCACGAGTAGTATAACTACAACGAAATTAGACTCGTTAGACTCAAGGTCAAACCGGAAAAGTGTTTTTAGTCTTTTCTCGGAGTGGCGTGCGCGCCATTGCAGAGTTAGACTCTTAACAGCTTCGATCAGCTGGAAGATATGTTTATAGTCGTTCCGAGTAGTGCAAGCTACTCGAAAGGTTAACTCATCCGTCATGCAATGTCATAGCGGGACAATGAAATTTTATAGTCTCTCCCGAGTAGTTGTACTACTCGTAAAGTTAAGAGCTCGATGCCCCGTCAATGTTCTCGCCCGGAGAATGAGGAATTTTTAAAGTCTCTCCCGAGTAGTGTACTACCTCAAGAAGTTTAGACTCAATCCGCGTCATGTCAGCGGAATGATGCTGCCAGGCAACTGGTCGGCCACCACGTAGGCCGAGTACCACTGTATTGCAAAATAAATCCATTACGCTGAGTTAGGTGTAACTTCGAGAGAGATACCTGCATCTCCAATTAATTGAAGACCAGCTTGTGATCCTTGGCATAAAGGATGTATCCCACATCGAAGACCTGGTGGATAAGACTATCCATTACCAATACATATATGTTTACGCCATAAGGCTGCGCGCATCAAGCATATCTGTTTTACTGTTCTCATCGTTCCTGTGGTCAGCACCCAGCAGCTAATAATTTTTTCAACTCAGCTCTGCGGGCGCCCACATGGGAGCATGCTACTGTAGGAACCATATCTTTGGGGCTGCTACCAACCATAAGCCCGCCTGAGCCGACCTATCCAGCATAGCTCTAGGAAGCATCATCCACATTCGCATGTCAACCACCCACCCCCCACCCCTCATGGATGAGTTTTTGTGTTTGGTGAACCCGCAAATCAGTCAGAGAAATCCGTATATCCGGACGGAGAGGGCGCTGTTCCGACTTACGTCTCTGGATGCAAACTGGTTGCCACATAGATACTCCCTACGAGGTTAGGGTATGTTGCAGGAATCCTGCTTGCCCTCATCTCAGGTGTGACGCAGTTGCTGAGAACTCCGGATCCGCTTTGACGATGTAAGTCTTCTCTGACTTGGGAAATAGCCGAAATTAGGGTACCCGATACCTTGCATTAGCAGAGGGTCGGCGGTGCTTTTTCTTTCTTCCTCCCTCATTGTAAGCTACCCTATTCCAAACAGAGCTATATGCCCAAGCTAGTCACCCCACGAATAACTTGAGCATATTAGCAATAGGGATGTGCGGCTCGGCGACCTCCACTGGGGCCGTACCCAACCCTGACAGACACCGGACCAAAAAAGGAGTACCCGAACCTAGCATAGCGAGGATATGTCGGCTGCGACCCTCATTAGGGCGCCGTACCCCTATTCTACGCCCGACGTGGTCTACAGCCCCGACTTGGGCGTCCTGGGGGAGCAGATTAGTTGGCTCGCATGGACGTAGATGGAATGATGACGTCCCGACTGGCGCAAGTACTCGGTGGAGTGCCCTATGGAGCATTTCCCCGAGTGTAGTTATTTTGGCGAGACTATGGGCCAGAGGCCCCCGAAGCGTAAGAGGAGATGGGCTCGTAGTCCCTGATGTTCCTGATCACTGCGTTGAGCCGGGGGCTGGGCTGAATATAAAGATATCGATGAGTAGATACATCTGCATGAATAGAACATATAGTCCGAGATAAAGTATTTTCCATATATGTACATACGTAGTATCTTTCCTCTTTTTGATATTATTTCCTCGATGTGAAGTTGACCGCCGTTACGTTTACCTAGCATCTGATCCGACCTAGTCATCAGACCCTAAGCAGTCGGGATTGGCTTCATGGCTCTTTCCCAGGCAAACGCGTTTTGGGTGACTTGAGTTCGTCTATAACATGGAAGCAGAGTAATCACAGGATACGAGATTTATTGCTACTCGATGGTACTCTTGATATAATCATTTAAGAGCAAAACGGAAAAAAGTAAATGCGCAGCTTGTACACCTATAGGTGTAAGCGTGCTAGTGGACAATCTTAGCAAGGCCGGAGTAAGGAGAATCTGTTTATCAGAAAAGCGACTTAGCTGATTTCGAGTATTTCTTGGGAAAGTGAGGACGCCATACCTCTAAGGATAGAAGCTTGTCGATGCCCCCGAGCGGGTCAAAAACTTGTTAGTTCTGAATAAACCGGCAGTTGTTGATGCCAAGTCAAAAGGCGGTCGTTGACCGACTGCCCACAATGGAGCCGTCTGACTGACTGCGTTTGCGATTACCCAGGATTTTTTAATTTTTGCCTTCATTGGGACCGCGTCGCGGTGTCGTCCCGCTTTCTTCTGATGTCAGGGTGACTTGGTGTCGTCTGAGGGCTATCGGGCAACAGCGTGGGCCGAGTCAAAGGCTGTAACTTGTTTGCCATGTCGAATAGGACCCTGACAGAGTTGGAGGCTATCCGCGTCCATTTGTCGATGAACCGAGGTGTCTTTTGACTCCTTTTCGAAAGGCGGCGATGACGACCTCATCCTTGATGTTCGGATTGGATTGAGTTCCTCTCTCAGAAAATACTCTATGATGAATGTCACGAAGAGACTCGTTCTTCCTTTGACGCAACTGATATAGGTCGTTTGACCTCAGAAAGATGGCCTCTCGTATGTTCCCTCTGTGGAAATTTAGGGTGATAAGAAAACGTTCCGGAGTTCTCCCCAAGAGCCATGATTGGAATTGCTTGGGAATCCTTGTTAGCCATGTCCTCTGCCTGAAAGTCTCCGGCTTGACACGCTAACTAGGAGGTAGTTAGCCAGCTTTGTGGTCACCTACCACGCAGTCTTGGATTATGCCAGAGTGTAATGCTGTGGAGCCAGGACCGATCGGTCTTGTTGCACAAGTCGTATTTGTTGAGGAAGGCCAGTGTGAGGCTGAAACTTTCGACCGGGCCAAGATCCGAACTTGTTGTAGTCTCTCCTAGTGAAGGCCCGGTATCTCCTTCCGTCGTCTTAATCCGACCGAGCTCCTCACCCTCCGACTATATCGGCGCGCGAAAAGCTCCGTAGGAGGCCCCGAACTTGCTCGTCCCGTCTTCCACAGTTTGGCGTTGCTCGCTTCTTCTCGTTTGCGGCACCGAGAATTAATCGTCTCTTGCTGAAGGTCGCCTGCCGCAGTCGTGGCTCGGGGTTCCTGGTTGGTCCCGCAAGACGGTCGTAGCGTAGAGACGTTGGCGAGCGCGCTTCGTTGTGGTTAAGCCAAGAGTGACAGGCTTGACCTCCCCCCGCCGTGGAGCGGCGGAACCGGCTAGAGCCGCGCCTCGACGTCGGCTTTGAGGTGGATGAGACTCCGCATCGCTGGGGGAAGTTTGCGTCCTGACTGGTCTCAAGTACGCCAGTGTGGTTTGCCATACGAACTGTTTGGTGCATATATGCTTGACGATCGGTCAGCGGTGAGACCAATGGCTTTATCACTTGGCGATCGTCCCGGGGTGGCTCTGGTGATCACAGCGCCAGCGACCTGGAACCTATGCGGCGTCGGTCCAGTAGGGTACGGCTGTGCCTTGCACGACATTCTGTCTGTGCGTGACAGTGAGGAATCGTTGTGGTTGCGACCCGAATTTTTGTTTGGAGGGTTTGTTGCTGAGAGCCGGTTCGCCCAGCCCTCGTAAGAGCCGTCGTTGTGGGCGTGCAGGCGTCTTGTTTCTTCCTCCTGTTGTTCTTGTCAGTCCGCCCAAGCACTCCTCCTCTTGAGTGGCCTCGGTCGTCGGCATATATCCTGAATAAAGAAGTAGAAGCCTCTGGAATGCCATGAAATTTCTCGCGCGGCGGGAGTTGGAGGAGCTTGCCCCGTGAGCTGTATCCGACTTGGAGTCAGGGAGGATCCGACTGGGAGTCGTAGTCCGGAAACTGAGAGAGTCGGTAGTCGGTACACTAGTTATCCATGGGGGTGATTTACACTCCGACCTCCCGATGATCCCGATCTCCCGGAGCGGCCTCCGAAGCCGTATACCGAGTCGAACTCCAGGGGATCGGCGTTTGCCCCGCGTCCGGATGGTAGATAGTTGATAAGTCGGCGCGGCGTCGCTGAGCTCCAATACGGGGAGTTGAGAGCGTCCTCTCCCTTCACCCCTCGCGCCCGATCTCGGCCCGGCTCAGAAACCGAGTCCAGAGTCGAAACACTGAACAGGAAAGTTCCCTAGGACCGTCGGGGCGTATTGGAGACCCGCCGCAGCATGTCGTACCGAAAGATTGCCGCCGTCGTGTGGGCCGACTGGCGCGGAGTCCAGCTGGTTCTCGGCCGGTTGGATTCGGGGGTCCGGTCGGCCGGGGTGAGATTCGGAGCCGATTCTGTGTCGGCGATAGAACTCGAGGCTACTAAAGCGATTGTATCTCCCGGGGAGAAGTTTTCCGCCGCCGTCGACTTGGTTGCTGGAATCCATCGAGCTGTAATGTAGATCGCAGTTTTAGCCGATCCCCTATCTGGCGCGCGCGATTACTGTCGAGATAGTATTTAACACCGCAATAATAATAAGGGGCTACACGCGGATGGATAACTGCGTGATTTGCAAGGACACAGGGGAGAGTTGTTATACTGGTTTCAGGCCCTCGATGTGGAGGTAATACACTAACGCCATGTTTGTAATGATAATTTCCCTTTGCACGCGCCAGAGTATCGTGTGGAGTAGTAACTTGATTGAACTGTATGAGCCTGACTGGCTTCTATGAGCTCTTCTCGTCTTCTGCATGCCCTCAATGGGGTCGACCCTACCTCCCCTTATATACATCGGGGGACAAGTACAGGTAGGTAGTCCCCATCAGGTAATTACGACCACGCGAGCACCTCTCCCTTTTAGAGAATAACACCCGACTAGACTGTATAACCTTTCCATACAAGGCGAAGTCTGCCGAATCTAAGCTATATTCTAATTACAGGCTAGGCCCATCCGCTATCCGGAGTGGCCCATAGCTTGTCCATGAGGTACCCGGGGCTCCCATGGCACCACACCGTCAGTCAAGAAAAATCAGTACGCGAGAGTCAACGTCGGGGACTGAACCCAACCGCTGTGCAACAAATGAAGTACTAATCATCTCTCAGATTGGCGGACTCCAGATCATCAGGTTCCTCCTAGAGACGAGCTCCCATGTAAGATCGCAATGAAGGCGGAGCGGATCAAACATCGAAACACAACTCTTATCCTTGAAATGGGTGAGTGTCGACTGTTTAACAACCGCAATTAAAATTATAGGGATACTCGTCGGAATCGAGGAACTCGGTGGACTGCAAAGCGAACACGAGTGGTTTATTACTGAATTCAGCCGTGCTTCGAGTGTGGAGGTAATACCGATCACCGTTCACGCTTATGGGGTGGTAAGAGCTTGCCTTTGAGATATACTGATCCGGTGGTGCTGCATGAATCTCTGTACACTCGCCTTCGCCTCTAGGGGGCGCCTTGAATCCCGTGATATCTGGGACAGGGCTATAAAGTAGGAGCTCATGCCCCCACCCAGACTACCTCGACTCTCAAGAGATCATCCTCTCAGAGATCATCAACCATCGTACTAGGTAACTAGGTAGAATTCTTTATTTGAAACAAGGCTAATGTTCTGCCGGGACTCATATTCATATTCTTAATAATACAAGCTAGGCCGCATCCTTTTGTCCAAGTGGCCCATATCTTTTCATGCAGGTACCATAGGGCACCATGGCCCGCCACAACAGCCTCCCTGCCAGACCTTAATAGTATTAGAGTCACAGTCTGATGCCTTGCATGGCGAGTGCTCATAACCTAACACAGTGACAGATTTGCCCGAGTGCATTGCTACCCGAGTACTACTTGTGTTCTTGAGGATGATTCATATCTACCGGAGTCCTGCTTCATGTCCAGCTAGTCAGCGGAGGCGTATTGCGAGGGCTCCATATAGAAGTATGAAAACGTGTGCAAACCCGAATGAATATGCACCTATTGGTGTAGCCCCCAGACTTTGTGCTAATTGTGAAACAATTAAACATTAAAGTCAAAGATCTTTAACCATTGTATCCTTTCAGAGTAGTTACTATATACTACTGTATAAACTAAAGAACTCTTTAGCAACATTCAATATCAGATAGAAATATTGTTTATAGTCTTTCCCGAGTAGTATGTCAGGTTCTCCAAAATTTACGACCCTAGCTTCAGCCCATGTCAGCTGGAAAAGATTTATAGTCTTTTTACCCGAGTAGTGCACTACTCGGAAGCTAGATCTTCTTCAGCGTCATGTCGGCTGGAAAGATATTTTCTCATGGCAAATGTTGGCTAAGCATGTAAGCCGAGTACACATTTTATGAATTTCAATCCAATTGGTCAGGGCACTTGAGAAATACTTGCATCCCCAATTTTAATAAAGACCAGCTTGTGACCCTTATAAGGATAGTATTTCTCAATACCTGGGTGGAGTAATACAGATACCCAAACACATGGTTCAGCAATCAGAGTCATAGCCTTCATGACATGGAGAGGGCATATGGCCTGAATACCCAATCTTCCTGTTGGTACACTAGCAGCACTGTGATTTTAACACAGCCAGCGAGCAGCCCACATTGAGCGTGCGTACTGTTAGAAGGTAAGGAACTAAGTAGAAACATCAACTATCTTGATGGTCCAGTACCGAATTTTGCAAGCCCAAGCCCACTTATCGGTACAGGCTCTATAAAGGCGGGAGAGAGAGAAAAGATTCCCTCATCTTCTCCAATCCACCAATCATTTCGTCTTCCAGCTTCCGCGCCCAAATTTCGCCTCCCGCCTCGCTAGGGTTCGCCATTGCTAGCTCTTCCCCATTGAAACTCAGGCGATCCCGCTCCTCCACGTCCATTCCAAGTCCTCAATCACATTTCCCCCAAATTTCCTCGCCTTGAACCATGCAGAGCTCAGAAATCCTAGAGATGTCAGATGAAGCTTGGCCGACTCGGATTGTGGTTGACTAAGTTGAAGCATCTGGAGAGTTGTGAGACTGTAGAGCCGTGAGGTCATCAATGGCGTCCAGCGGAAGGAGAGAAACTCAATCTCCGGCTCCCAAGGTGGATGAGACTTGTTTTTTGCCTCTTTTTTCTGACCGGGGCCTTTCTCTTCCGTCTTCGGATTCTTCGCCAGCTTCTTGCCTTCTACGACCTGAGTTGCTGTGAACTTTTGAATTCCAACTCCATCTTGCAAATCTCTATATTTCTGTAACTCTTTGCGAGTGTTTTCTAGGTGTGAACCCCATTTGAATCTGTTCCGATATCTGTTCCACATCAAGCCCGCCCTCCAAGAGCAAAATCCAAGTGATTGGGGGGCCGGCATTCAGCTTCGAAGCAAGATGAAGAAAATCTATATCCACATGCCTCTAAAATCCTCCCTCAAAGCTGGGCAATAGGGAGTGGTTTATTGTTCTGACGTTGAACCCTCCCATACCCCCATTTACTGGTCTGCCTTCGTGGTTTCGCCCAACTGGACTTCTGTGCCCAGCTGTGAGGAGATGGGGCAAGGTTTTACTTGTGATTGACAAGGTTGATAAGCTGAAGAGCTTCGATTGACTGTCCATGGTAGCCAGACGCTTCTTGACTCACCGCATCAGGCCGTTGAAGCTGAGGAGCCACTTCGGCTGGGACTATAAGGGCAAAAGCAATCCCAGCCGAGAGTATCCCGACCTGACCCACAAGCACAGGTGATCCAACATCCTGCTTGACTATTTCGCTAGCGGGGTATCGAGACAGAAGATGCAGAGCGGGCCTTGCTGGCTTATAGCCAAAAACGGCCTCGTCCAGAGGTAACTCTTGCCATGTTAACTTGTCGTCCATCATCTGTGATGAATGCTGTAGATGTATACCCAGCAGGATTGCTCTGCAATGTGTGATATATGTTATTGAACTGCTTGCAATCATGTGAGGAGTTTGATGAAGACTCCCAAACTTTGTCGGCTGTGAAGTCAAAGAAGAGGTTGTTAAGTCCTTCTACTGCCTAGCCCGACTCCAAGAGAGCCGGGAAGAAACCTATCGAAGATCTGGGCAAGAAGAGGATTAGTAGGCCAAGTGCTGCAGCCGAGAGCCTGAAGATCAGAGACACTGCTAGTGCAGCTCCCAGGCTACCAAGTCCAAGGCCAAGACCAGCGCCGCAAGGCTCAGCGACATTGAGCCCAAGGGCGGCACCGCCGAGTACAAGGTCGTCGACGAGCCATAAGGCGGTGTCGCCGAGTATCCCAGCGCCCCAGTCGGTCGCACCAGAAACCGGGCCGACTAGGACAAGGACACCACGACCGACTGCCGTGCCATCCAGCCCGACAGCTTGCAGCCTGTAGCCCTCCACTGCCGACAACTAGAACCCCTGAGTGGAAGTTCAAAAAATCCAAGAGGTAAATAATTTTAGGTCTTCTAAAAATCTTGTTCGGTATAGTAATGTCTTGACGTCTGACTCATCGTGCAGAAAGCGCGCCAACATTGATCTCAAGGGGACCACACCGGCTGCTCCTGTTGTTGAGCCAGCCCCAGCCGAGCCAGCATTAGCGAGCTCATCTGCCGAGCCAACAACTGCCCCAGTCGTAGTGGCTAAGGCGGTCCCGACAACAGGGCCGCTAGCACCGACTGACCAGGGGGCAAAAACTAAAGCCGTCGCTCCAGCCCCCGAGCTAGTCCCCGAAGCCTTGTCCGCCGCCGAGTCAGGGGCCAGGACAGTGTCGCCGTCTGTGTCGGTGTCGTCGTCGTCTTCAGAGGAAATGGATCTCCCCAGGCTTGAAGCCCCTTGTCATAGGTTCTCGAGGACATTCCATTGGGTAACTCCCGAGGGAACTGCGAAGTGCTATGAGCATGATGAAGAGGCCGCAGAGAGGGAGCACGAAGTTCTTCTTCACGCTGCAATCGCCGCGTCCCGGGGGGTCTAGGTATGTAGCGAGTCTTGCAATGTTGAGTCCTTGACGATTTCCCTTATCTCTGGTATTCCGCCGACTGACTCTACTTTGCTTTGTTTTACCCCGAGCAGAAAATTTTCGACCGCTCGGAGAAGTTGAACGAGGTCCTGACCCAGCTTGCCCCCCAACTCTAGCGATTGGGCCAGCTCCAGACCTCGAAGGCCGACTTGGAGCGGTCTAGCCAGGAGAGGGAAACTTGGCTAAGGGGAGTCGTTGATAAGCTCAGGGATGAGAACTGGGCTCTAGCCAAGAAGATCGGAAGTGAGTCTCCCATATTTGTCTTCCCGACTAAATCCCATGCATATTTCTTTAGCTTTGTTATCTCCCGACTGCCCAGTTGTGTCTTGACTATAATCTCGAACTCTTGGCTATTTTGATATACAGCCCTCGAAGCTGAGTTGAAGACTCGAACAGAAGGGGAGACCAAGCTGAAGGAGGCCGGGAAAGCCAGAGCCGAACTCGAGAAAGACAAGGCCGACTTGGAAAGGGCCAAAGGCAAACTCGAGAAGGAAAAAACTGAACTAGAGAAGGCCAAAGCCAAGGTAAGTCCTCACTTTGACAATGACTTTGTCCAATCCTTTGATTACTCCGACTGTTGTCTTGGCTGACAAGTTTACTTGCCAATGAATCTGGGCACCTGCAAGAGCCAACGCCCAAACCCAGTTTCAAGCTTTTGTAGAGGAGATCAAGGTCGTCAAGGAGTCACAGGAGATTCTTGCTGAGTCCGTGAAAGGGCTCCTTGACATCATGGATCCTCACCATGTGGGAACCAGCTCGAACACGGTCTCCCAGGTGCAGGCGCGCCTTAACGAAGCCCCGAGTATCCTGAAGAGGTACTCGGATGAGTGTGTTGTCGTCAGCGTGGCCCAGACCCTCACGATGACCAAGTCGATCTACCGCAGGGCAGATCTTGAGGCCATTGGTGAAGGGTTTGCCGAAGAGACAACACTTGAGGAGGCATTGGAGTTGATCACCCAAGCGAGGCCGACTGCAGAGGCGATCACCAAGGACCTAGGAATGTAAGAATAGTCCATCTTGCAGTTGGTGTATATAAAGTATTTTGTAAGAACATGTGCAAATATATGTGCAATGCCACCGAGCTCTGGGGTTTTACTTGGTTATCATTAGCTCTACTCGACTGTATCGTCTACGCCGAGTTAGTCTATAGGAACTTAATAAAATCGTTCACCGCAGAAAGTTGTACTCAGGCGGACATGACAAAGTCGTTACAGAACTTCATAACTTAAGTAAAACAGGCTCGTATATTATTGACGAAGCACATATAATAATACAGCCCCCAACTCACTACTCGGTTGGAACAAGCGGCGTAGTGAGTCAGAGTAAAACTGTACACATGGGAGAATATAAAACTCAAATATAGAAAGGACGTAACTGTTCTATATTCCATGAGTTGCTAACGAGGGCACTGTCTTCAGTCTTCAGTCGGTAGGCGCCTGGCCGTGTAACTTCGGCGATAATGAACGGCCCTTCCCAAATTGGGGATAGTTTATGCCTGTCTTTGGTGGTTTGTATTTTTCTCAAGACGAGATCCCCAACCAAAAAGGCACGGCCACGGCATTGCAATTATGATAATGACGCAGGCCTTGAAGATACCTTGCCGACTAGATTATTGCGATGTCCCTCACTTATTCCAACTGATCTAGCTCGACCAATCGGTATTGTTCAATGTGTCTTCTGAGTAAGCCCGAACTCGTAGAGAGCCGAACTCTAACTCAGTTGGTAACACAGCCTCAGCACCATAGACCAGAAAGAAAGAGGATTGCCCTATTGCTCGACTAACCATGGTTCTTAAAGACCAGAGAACAGATGGGAGTTCTTGTACCCACCGCCCTGCATATGGCTGTAGTCGGTCGAATATCCTGGCCTTGATACCTTATAAGACCATGCCATTGGCACGTTCAACCTGCCCATTGCTCCACGAGTGTGCCACAGATGCATAACATATCTTGATGTTGAAGTCGTCATAGAAATCTTGGAATACGCAGCCCGTGAACTGAGTGCCATTGTCCGTGATGATGTGGTTAGGGACCCCGAATTGGTATAATATACTCATGATGAAGTCCTTTGCTCATGCCGCTGTTATGGTAGCAATGGGTTTCACCTCAATCCACTTCGTGAATTTATCCACTGCGACGAACAAGTGTGTGAACCCTCCTGGTGCTTTCTTGAAAGGCTCGACCATGTCAAGCCCCCATACTGCAAAGGGCCAAGAGATTGGGATGGTTTGAAGTTCTTGGGCTGGAAGATTTGTTTGTCTTGCATAGAACTGACAACCCTCACATGTGTGAACTATGTCTTTAGCGTCTGTTACTACTGTTGGCCAGAAAAATCCCTGCCTGTAAGCCTTTCCAATTAACGTCCTGGATGCGGCATGGTTGCCACATATGCCCGAGTGGATTGATTGCAGAATCTACTTGCCCTCATCAGGTGTGACGCAGCGCATGAGGACACCGGATGCACTTCTTCGGTACAGGTTGTGGGTGCCATGGGCCCCGGGTACCTCATGACAAGCATATGGGCCACTCGGATAGAGGATGGGTCTAGCCTTGTAATTAGAGATATAGTTAGATTCGGCTGACTTTGCCTTGCATAGAAAGGAATATATAGTCCTAGTCGGGTGCGTTATATCTCTAAGGGGAGATCTCCTAGTCGTAATCCGATGGGGACTCCTACCTTGTAACCTTGTCCCCCAGTATATAAGGGGAGGCAGGGCGCCCCATGAGGGCAGAAGAGCACTCATAAGCTCAAAGGTGCACACAAGTTCATCAGAACCACCACCATATATCCTCAAAGGAATACATATAAACTGGACGTAGGGTATTACCTCACATCGAGGGCCTGAACCAGTATAAAATCTCCCTGTGTTCCTTTGCAATCCACCGATTTTCCATCCGCCGAGTAGCCCCATATATTTATTGCCGGTGTAAAACATCGACAGTTGGCGCGCCAGGTAGGGGCTTCGGCGCGATCTACATCTACAAGCTCGATGGATCCAGCAACCGGAGTCGACGGCGGCAAACTCTCCCCCGGAGATACAATCTCATTCGGAAGCCTCGACTTCGTCGCCGACATGTTCGGCAATCTCACCTTGGCTGACTCGGACTCGATCCAACCGGCCGAGGAACCAGCCGACTCCGCGCCAGTCAGCCTACACGATGCTGCAGCAATCTCTCACGACATGCTGCGGCGATCTCCAATACGCCCGATTCCAGGGACAACTCTTTCTTTCGGTGTTCGACTCGGACTCGGTTTTGAGCCGGCCGAGATCGGGCCAAAAAAGGAAGAAATCGTCAATTTCCCGTTCGGACTCGGCGACGCCGTGGATATCTATAATCTACATCCGACGCGGCAAACCCGATCCTCTGGAGTTCGACTCGGATACGGCCCCGAGCCGCTCGAGATCGGATCTAGGGAGGTCGGAGTTGTAACAACCCCCATCAACTACTCCGACCACGACTCTCAGTCGGACTACGACTCTCAGTCGGATTCCGACTCCAAGTCGGACAACAGTTTGGCAAGCTTCTCCCCGCCACGAGAAATCTTCATGGCATCCAAAGGCTCTACTCCTACTCAGGAATCACGCCGACTACGCGAACAGCAAGAGGAGGAGGCCCGCCGACTGCGAGAGCAACAAGAGGAAGAAGCAAGACGCCTGCGCGCCTGCAACGACGATCTGCGCAGAGCCGGGCGGACTGCTCAGCAACAAGTCCTCCAAACACGAGTCGGTGACCACGACGTCTTCGTCACACCCCAACAGAACATCGTGGCCGCTGCAACTCTACTGGATACACTACAGTTCGGACCTGATCACCAGGCCACCCCGACGATCGCAAGGATAAAAGCCATGCTTACAGCTGCTGCATGTCAACAACACCAACAGTCGGGTGATACCCTCATACTGACCAACCGGTCGATTTCCCCAACGGCAGTCTCATCCGCTTCAAAGCGACGCCGAGCAGCCAGCTCTAGTCGGCAGCACTCGGAGTCATACCAAACGTCACTCGGCAACCCCAACGACGACCGGCGGCTCCGAGGCCAACCACGGCGTGACCTTCAACAAAACGTCAGCGCTTGGCGCCGCGAACGAGAGGAGGATGAGCAACGCCAACTGGAAGACGAGAACGAGCGCTTTAGCCTCCACCACGAGCGGTCTCGCCGCCGTATTTGGAGTCGGAGCCCTCCTGACGATGAAGGCATACCAGCCTTCACCCAGGAGCTACAACAGGTCGACTGGCCGTCGGGTTTCAAGCCTACAGGCATCGAAAAGTACGATGGCAAGACCGATCCCGAGTCCTGGCTCACAGCATACACTCTGGCAATCCAAGCTGCCGGAGGTGACCACAAAGTCATGGCTAACTACCTCCTAGTTGCTCTAGCCGACTCAGCGAGGACATGGCTAACAGGACTTCCCAAGCAATCAATCGGCTCTTGGGGAGAACTCCGGGAACGTTTCATCACCAACTTCCAGGGAACATACGAGAGGCCATCTTCCGAGTACGACCTATATCAGTTGCGTCAAAGGAAGAACGAGTCTCTTCGTGACTTCATCAAGAGGTTTTCTGAGAAGAGGAACTCAATCCCGAAGATCAAGGACGAGGTCGTCATCGCCGCCTTTCGAAAAGGAGTCAAAGACATCTCGTTCATCGACAAATTCACGCGGAAGCCTCCCAACTCTGTCAAGGCCCTATTCGACATGGCAAACAAGTATGCCGACTCAGCCCACGCTGTTGCTGAGGCTCTCGAAGACAAAAAGGCATCCTGACAGAAGAAGCGGGAGGGCACCAACGACACGGTCCCGACTAAAGCCGGGAATCACAATCGCAAGTCGGACAGCTTCATTGTGGCAGTCAGTCACAACCGTCTTCGACCTTCAACAACTGAGGATTATCAGAACAACAAGAGACATGCTTGGGGGCTCATAAGCCCAAACGCAAGGATGGCATCCCCATTCCCAAATACCGAACAGCTAAGTTGCTTTTTGATAAACATCTCCTCACTTGGCCTTGCTAGTGCCACAGCCGCTTACACCTAATAGGTGTACAAGCTGCACATTTACTTTTTTCTGTTTTTGCTCTTAAATGATTGCAAAAGTACTCGAGTAGCATAAATCTCGATCCGTGAAACTTTGCTCCATGTAAGACGAACTCAAGTCACCCAAAACGCGTGTCCGGGAAAGAGCCATGAGCCAACTCCCGACGCTAGGGGGCTATGACCAGTCGGGCAGAGTGCTTAAACGTAAGGGGTCAACTACTCGAGGAAATTAATATCAAAAAGAGGGAGAACACGTATTTACATATATTGTAAAATACATTTTATTCGGGTGATTATTTCCATCATCAGATGCTACTCATCCGATATCTTTATATTGCAGGCCCAGCTCCGGATACGCGTGACAGGAACTCAGGGCTGCGAGCCTATCTCCTACGCTCGGGGGCTGGACAAGTCTGCCAAAATACACTCGGGATGCTCCATGAGGGCTACTTACCGAGTACTTGCGCCAGTCAGGATGTCATCTTCCCCGGCTACGCTCCATGTGAGCTAACAACCGACTTCCGGCACTAGTCGGGGGTCGTGTATCACTCGGCTGGGTGAGGTACGCCCCATGAGGGTCACTAGCCGAATCTTATGCTTATGCAAGGATCAGGTACCTCGCTTGGCCATAACTCTGTTGGGTAGGGTATGCCCCATGAGGGTCGCTAGCCGAATCCTATGCTAATGCAAGGTTCGGGTACCCTGCTCGGCTCTCCTGAAGTCAGAGAAGACTTGCATCGTCAAAGCGCATCCGGAGTTCTCATGCACCGCGTCACACCTGAGGAGGGCAAGCAGATCCTGCGACATACCTGCTCGGGCACCTGTGGCAACCAGGCTGCATCCAGAACATAAGTCGGAAAGGCTTGCGAGTAAGGATTTCTCTGGCCGATTGCGGTTATCGACACCAAAAAACTCATCCTGACAGGCGATGGATGATACTTCTATAGAGCTATGCCGGATAGGTTGGCTCAGGCCGGCTTATTTGGTAGCAGCCACCAAGATATGAGTTCCTACAGTAGCATGCTCCATGTGGGCCGCCCGCAGGCTGAGTTAAAATTATAGTGCTGGTGCTACCCACAGGAACCGATGAGGTAAACAGATATGCTTCATGAAAGCCTTATTGCTAAACATATATGTTTGGGTATCTGTTTTATCCACCAGGTCTCGAGGATATATCCTTACAAGGATCACAAGCTGGTCTTCATTAAAATTAGGGATGCAGGTATCTTTCTCGGGTACACCTGACCACGTCGTGGATTTATTTTCATAAAGTGGTACTCGGCCTACATGCGTGGCCACCAGTTGCCATGAGTAACATTATTCCAGCCGACATGACGCTGAAGAGTCTAACTTTCGAGTAGTGCACTACTCGGGAGAGACTATAAATTTCTCATTCCCGCTGACATGACGCGGATGAGTCTAACTTCTGGGTGGGACGCCACTCGGGAGAGACTATAAACCCCTTATTCCAGCTGACATGAAGCTGAAGAGTCCCATATACGAGTAGCATCCTACTCGGCAAGACTATAAACACACATTCCGACTGACATGAAGTCGAAGAGTCCTACATACGAGTAGTTCCCTACTCGGCAAGACTATAAATCATATTCCGGTTGACATGATACTGAAGAATCTCATATACCAGTAGTAATCTACTCGGGAAAGACTTCAAGGTTAAAGATCTTTGACTTTATGTTTAATTGTCTTCACAATTGAGCACAAAGTCGGAGGCTACACCTAATAGGTGCGCCTATTCGGCGCACACTATTCCTACATCTACATGGAGCCCTTCATAGCCTCGCTGCCAGCTGACATGAAGTAGGACTTGGGAGAAGAAGCACTTGGACAAAGAGTACTCGGGAGCAATGCACTCGGGAATACTTCACCATGGAGGATGAGCACTCGGCATCAGCTGTGACTCAACTATGAAGGTCTCGGGGGCTACTGTGGGTGCCATGGGCCCCGGGTACCTCATGACAAGCATATGGGCCACTCGGATAGAGGATGGGCCTAGCCTTATAATTAGAGATATAGTTAGATTCGGCTGACTTTGCCTTGCATAGAAAGGAATATACAGTCCTAGTCGGGTGCGTTATATCTCTAAGGGGAGATCTCCTAGTCGTAATCCGATGGGGACTCCTACCTTGTAACCTTGTCCCCCAGTATATAAGGGGAGGCAGGGCGCCCCATGAGGGCAGAAGAGCACTCATAAGCTCAAAGGTGCACACAAGTTCATCAGAACCACCACCATATATCCTCAAAGGAATACATATAAACTGGACGTAGGGTATTACCTCACATCAAGGGCCTGAACCAGTATAAAATCTCCCTGTGTTCCTTTGCAATCCACCGAGTTTCCATCCGCCGAGTAGCCCAATATATTTATTGCCGGTGTAAAACATCGACACAGGTCTTCTCCGACTACTAGGAAACTTTTGCTTCGATATTTGATTTGTTCGGCCTGAATGCGATCTTCTGGGAGTTCATCGTCCAGGAGGAATTTGAGAACAGGAGTCCGCCAATCTTGAGATATGACCAATACTTCTTCTGTTGCCGGGGTAGGTTCAGCCCCCGGTTGTTTTGGCACTGGTTTCTTCTTGACTGATGGCTCCGTTAGTTGCTCGACAAAGATCCCTGTTGGAACCACTTCTCGCTTGGATCCCATGTTTGCTAATTCGTCTGCAGCATCGTTGTATTGTTGTAAGACGTGAGTTATCTCCAGCCTGTCGAACTTGTTGAGGTGTAACGAAGACGTCATGGTCACCGACTCGGGTTTGGAGGATATCTTATTGAGCAGTCCACCCAGCCTTGCGCGGGTCGTCATTGCAGGCGTCTTGCTTCTTCCTCTTGTTGTTCTCGCAGTTGGTGGGCCTCCTCCTCTTGCTGTTCCCGTAGTCGGCGTGATTCCTGACTAGGAATAGAGCCTTTAGATGCCATGAAGATTTCTCATGGTGGAGAGAAGCTTGCCGAGCTGTTGTCCGACTTAGAGTCGGAGTCCGACTGAGAGTCGGAATCCGATTGAGAGTCGCAGTCGGAATAATTGATGGGGGTGATTATAACTTCAACCTCCCTAGATCCGATCTTGAGTGGCTCTGGGCCGTATCCGAGTCGAACTCCAAGGGATCGGGTTTGCCGCGTCGGATGTTGTTCGAAGATATCCGTGACGTTGCCGAGTTTGAATGGGAGATTGACGATCTCCTCCTTCCTTAGCCCGATCTCGGCCGGCTCAAGACCAAGTCCGAGTTGAACACCGAAAGGAAGAGTTGTCCCAAGACCCGGGCAAGTGGAAGATTGCCGCAGCAAGTCGACGTGAGTTGCTGCGGCGTTGTGTCGGCCGACCGGCACAGAGTTGGCCTGTTTCCCGGCCGATCGGATCGAGTCCGAGTCGGACAAGATAAGGTTGTCAAACTTGTCGGTGATGAAGTCAAGGCTCCCGAAGGTGATCGTGTCTCCGGGGGAGAAGCCGGTGCCGTCGACTCTGGTTGTCGAATCCATCGAGCTTGTTGAGATTGATCTCGGCGAAGCCCCTACGTGGTGCGCCAATTGTCGATGTTTTACACCGGCAATAAATATAGAGGGCTACTCATCGGATCAAAATTCGGTGGACTGCAAAGGAACACGAGAGGTTTATACTGGTTCAGGCCCTTAATGTGAGGTAATACCCTATGTCCAGTTGTGGTGTATTCCTTTGAGGATGTATGATGGTGGGCCCTCAGGGGGCGCCCTGCCTCCCCTTATATACTAGGGGACAGGGGTACAAAGTAGGAGTCCCAGCTGGACTATAACCAAGGGATCTCCTCTTAGGGATATAACCCACCCGACTAGGACTGTATATTCCTTATCGTACAAGGCTAAGTCTGTGTCACCCCCAGAAATTCACCAGAATTTCCAAAGTTAATTTATGCAATAAATCCTCATCCAGGAATCAGCCGAGATACACAAATCGATAATTTGATAAACATAACCAAATCGAAATAACGATAAATATTTACAATAGAGGCACTTAGTCCTCACACAGAAGAAATAGCAGCGGAACGGCAACTAGCGTAGCTTCAGCACCAAGCCACAGGCAGCTCAACTGGGGTATAAGCCAAACACCAACTTCTCCTCCTCGTTAAGGCTTCACTCTAATGATTGCAATAATGCAAGACTGAGTACCACCCACTATACTCAACAAGCCACACTAGGGAATGCAATGTAATGCAACAGGGATTCCAAAGGAAAGGCATAGTATGGCTTACTTGCGTAAAACAACATTTAAAATATTTGCATTTAAAATCATTGAAAACTGTATAGTTTAATTAATATCAATATTAAATCCATCTTTGAACAACGCTCCAACGCAGTTCAGGCCCAAACCATAACTTTCCAAACAGGAGCCATCAAATTTCATCATTTATCATCATTATTAAATAGTGTGGGACTAATCACAGAAACATTGCTAGGCCGCCCTTAACCGTGGGCACGACTATTCGAACAGTTTTACTCTGGCCAGAGGTGTACCAATTTACCCACAAGATACAACTCCACAACACATCACTGTGCCCTTAATACCACCACGGTATCTCGGAAAGAAATTGTGATAGGTCCCTCCATGTAACCCGCATAACAAGGGAGCCACCCGCTGGACCACCAGTCTCCGATAGGATTGATCAGATACCTAGATAGGGAGACGGCCCAACGCCCAAGACATGGACTTATTGACGCAGCCATGGTGGTCTTATTGACACAGCCACAACACACCATGGTGGACCCCGGTTGAACGTACTACACTTTGGTTCCCACCATTACCCATTCTGGCTTGTGGTTAGCACGAGTGTTGCTTCGCAACAAGTAGTCCACGAGCCGGTCCTTAACTATCATGAGCACCACTAGCAACATCATAATCCTGGTGCTCACAACCCACCATTCAGTCAAGTTTTATTTGACATAGTTAATTAATTAGCCACGACTCACTATCGTGAAAATATTGCCATTTAACATTAAAGGGTCATTGATGTTTGAATTGTTTCTCCACATAAAGTGATTCTTTAACTTCTAGGCATCGGCTAAGCAAAATCCTAAACAGTAATTGTGTACTTGGATCCCCCTCGACGTAGCTATGGCGGCGTACATCAGGTTCACCCTTTCTCTCTCGGCTGCTTGCTCGTCGTGCTCGAAGCTTTTAGCTACCCCCTTTGGAGTAACCCAGTAAAATGTCCGGGGGAAGACTGGCGGGGGAAGCCGGGGGAGATTGCCTTCATTAGAAGAAGATGACAGCAGAGGTGATGGAGTCCTGGGCCTTGGCTCAATTAGTGGCATGGCTTCCTTGACGGGCTCAGGGACTAGGGCTTCAATCGCAACGTCCTGCCTGGCTGGCGCTTGTGGCTCGGCTGGTGGGATCACTTTAGCTTCAAGGGCTAGGGTGATCTTTGGCTAGGCCTGCAGTGTAGCTGTTTCGGGCTCAGCTAGGGCAGGATCTGCCACGGTGGTTGATGGCGCCACCCCCTTGGGGTCAGTGTCACTCGGCTTCATGCAGAAAACATACAACCTTCAAGATATTGCGAGAATGTTCAAGTCTCCTTGAAGATTGAAGATTTTCATACCTCTTGGAAGTTTTAAATTTCCACCCCAGAGCGCTAGGGGCGGAGGAAGTCGGCGAGGGGCTGGATACCCTTCTCGGTGGCGGAGAACTGTCGATGTCGGGCTCATCGGTGCGGTAGTCAGCAGGGGCGAGCTTGGCCCAGTCGGTGATGTGCCAGACGTGGCCGACTAGGGGGTGGCGGCACTCGGCGGTGCTGTCCGGGGGCTGGAAGGCCTGGGGGTGGTGCTGCTGGTGTCCCTGATTCTCAAGATTCCAGGTGCCTTACTTGGCACATCCTTCTTTTTGCCCTGGTCAGTTGCTGGTCTTTTCCTAGCCCTTTTGGGGCTAGGTTGGGCGGCAGAAGGGCTGGCTGGGCGTTTCCTGGATCCTACGGCCGACTGGTCTTGGGAATCAGAATCAAACTCTTCACAGTCTTGCAGATGTTTGGATATTATCTATTACACACTACAGAGCTGGACAATATTCATGGCATGCATCACATATGGATATCAAATTCACAGCAACATAGCAAGTTACCTTTGGCCGGGGCCTGCCCTTGCAGTAAGGCTTAGGGGCTCGTTCCTCGTCTTCGGTCTCCACAACTCCATTGACAAAAAAGCCCAACAAAGTATCAGTGACCTTGTTCTTGTCAACGAAGACGAGATATTCCCAGCTTGGATCGTTTTTGCTCTGGTAGTCGAATCCAAAGTGGCTCCTGGTCTTCAGTGGTCGGGTTCGGTGATTCAGAAAACACCTTGCCACCCAGGGACCAATCAACCTTTTCCCCTTCAGTAGATCAATCTTTTCCAGCAGCTGGTAGACCTGCCCCATTTCCTCGTGCGATGGCACAGAGGACCAGCTCTCCAGGATAGTTGGAGGATTGCCTGTGAAACGGGGGAGAGAGGGTTCTAGATTCAAGCAGTAGAACCACTCTCGATGCCACCCCTTGAGAGAAGTTTTTAGGGGGACGTTGAGATAGGCCCTCTTCATCTCATTCCTAAGCTGAAGGCCTGCCCCTCCCCCCCAATGGTTTGGATTTTGGATTTGGATGGCTGGGGCTTAATGTGGAAGAGGTATCTGAATAGATTGAAGTGGGGCTTAACCCCCAGAAAAGCTTCACAAAGAGTGGCAAAAATAGAAATTTGAAGAATGGAGTTGGGATTAAGATTCACCAGTTCGATCTAGCAGAAAGCAAGGAGGCGGCGAAGAAAATCCGAGGACGGAAGAGCCAAACCGCGATCAAAGAACGAAGTAAAAACCACAGTTTTACCCGGGTTTGGAGTGGGGACGGACGTACCCTCGGCTGGGCACCAGTTGATGATCTCTTGCTGTTGAAGAATCATTCTCTTCTCTAAAATCTGTAGCTGCACCGTGCCGCAATCTGACACTGGCCAAACTCCAGAAGACATATCGGGGATCTCGAAGGGGGCCCTCGGCATTGCTAGAGAAGAGGATTCGGGTGGAGAAGCTCTAGGGCACTGGGAATCGACGCTGGGAGGCGGATCTCAGTGGGTTTCAAGCCGAGAGCTCGAGTAGCAGTGAACCCTAGCGAGGCGGAGGCACGAAATTTGGGTGCAGTTTTAGGAAGACGAAGGGATTCGGCGGATTGGGGGAGAAAGAGGAATCTTTTCTCTCTCTCCCTGCTTTATAAGGCTTGTGTCGGGTTAATGGGCTTTGGTCGACTAGCTTAGTAATGGGCCATAAGATATGAGTTTCTAAACAGCATGTCCTATTGGGCCGACTGCTAGCTGTGTTAAAATCATAGTACAAATGCTATTTTATAGAAATCGATCAGAATAATCAGATATGCTTCATGTTAAGCCTAATTGCTGGATACATGTGTTCAGATATCTTAATTATTTGACAGGTATTGAGGACATATCCTTATAAGGATCAATGGCTAGTCTCCATTAAATTGGGGATGCAGGTATCTCTCAAGTACACCTCATCACATATTGGGTAAAAATCCTTGAAGTGGTACTCGGTATATAAGGGGATTCTTACCTTGTAACCTTGCCTCCTCGGTATATAAGGGGAGACGAGGTGCCCCCAGGGGCAGAGAACAACATCATAGACAATCTCATCAGAGAAACCTCAAAGGCAGTACACCACAGCTAGAAGTAGGGTATTACCTCACATCGAGGACCTGAACCAGGATAAATTGTTTCATGTTCCTTTGCAATCCGTCAAGTTTAAGTCTCACGAGTAGCCCCATATTATTATTGCCGATACAAAACATCGGCAAAGGTCATAAAGGTATCGCGGCAGAACATCTTTGACTCCGTGAAGACCTCGCTGACATCATGTAGCCGCACCAGGCCAGATCCAACTCTAGCTCAATTGCTCAAGTAGCATAACACCTCAAGGAAGCTCCGGAATTAATAAAGAAGTACTCGGATGAGCGCGTCGCTGTCGGGATTACCCAGGCATTGGCCATGACCAAGTCTCTCTACCCCCGGGTAGATATTGAGGTTGTTGGTGAAGGCTTTGCAGAAGGGACTACTCCGGAGCAGGGCTTGGAGCTGATTAGCCAGGTTAGGGCAATTGCAGAAGCTATAGCCAAGGACCTGTCGATGTAGACATAAACGTTTATGTAGTTGGTGCTCACTAAAAACAGTATGTGAATATTGTAAATATTTTTGCTGTTTGTCGTTAAGTCTTGCCGAGTACTTGTTGTCTCTGAGCCCTCATTACCTTTACCCGACTAGATAGTTTATGCTGAGTAAATTGAGATTAACTTAACAAAAATCATTGATCTCTCAGGACTATACTCGAGAAAACTTGACATAGTTGTTGTAAAGCTTCATAACTTAGATAAAACAAGCTCGGACTTTATTAACGACAACATGCATGTATTAACTTGTAGCCCTCGACTCACTATTCAGTTGGAACAAGCAACGTAGTGAGTTAGAGTAATTAACTGTATATGTACAAAAGGAGTATAAAACTCAGGTATAGAAAAGACGTAGTTGTTCTATGTTCCATAAGTTGTTGATTAGGACGCCGTCTTCTGTCTTCAGTCGGTAGGCGCCCGGACGTGTCACCTCAACGACAATGAACGGCCCCTCCCAAAAGGGAGATAATTTATACATGTGTTTGATAGTTTGGATTTTTTTCAAAACAAGATCTCCCACCGAAAAGGTGCGGCCACGAATATTTTGACTGTGATAACGACGCAGGCCTTGAAGATACCTTGCCGACTGGATGGTCGCGATGTCCCTTGCTTCCTCCAACTGATCCAGTTCGACCAGTCGGTCTTCAGTTGATTTTACATCTAAGTGGGCCTGGACTAGTGGTGAGCCGAACTCCAACTCGGTTGGTAACACAGCCTCAGCACCATAGACTAGGAAGAAAGGGGATTGCGTTGTTGCTCGACTAACCTTGGTTCGTAAAAACCAGAGAACCGATGGAAGCTCTTTCACCTACCGCCCTACATATGGTTGTAGTCGGTCGAACACCTTAGTCTTGATACCTTGTAAGACCATGCTATTGGCACGCTCAACCTGTCCATTGCTTCGTGGGTGTGCCACAGAAGCATTACAGATCTTGATGCCGAAGTCGTTACAGAAATCTTAGAAAACACCACCGGTGTACTGAGTGCCGCTGTCCATTATAATGTGGTTGGGGACTCCAAATCGGTTTATAATACTCATGATGAAGTCTTTTGCCCGTGCTGTTATGGTAGCAACGGGTTTTGCCTTGATCCACTTTGTGAATTTGTCCACTGCGATGAACAAGTGTGTGAACCCTCCTGGCTCTTTTTTGAACGGCCCAACCATGTCAAGCCCCCAAACTGCAAAGGGCCAAGAGATTTGAATTGTTTATAGTTCTTGAGCTGGAAGATGTGTTTGCCGGACGAAGAACTAGCATCCCTTGCATGTCCAAACTATGTCTTTAGCGTCTGTAACTGTTGATACCAAAAACCACCGATCAGCGCTGAAGACGAGTTGATGATCTGGTTCGGTGCACTAGACACGCGAAGGCCTGGGAGATCTGCTTAGCTCCAGTGCAGGTCCTAAATTTGAGGTTCGTAGGTGTGCCAGTCAATTTGACCCCGCAATTGACAAGGAGATAGAAAAAAATTAGATCAGTGATCCAATCGGCCAACCAATCGATACAGAATTCCTCCAGTCGATTGTCAATAGTAACTTGTACATCGGCTAGAAGCCGATAATGATATAAGCAAATAATAAGCCAGCCGACTGTCGAAAAAAAACACTTGGACATTGGCTAAAAGCCGATGATAGAGTAGATAGGCAAAATAATAAAGACAATGCAGTCGGCTTTATTTAATAAAAGATAACTTATCGGCTAAGCACTCCGATAAAATATCGCATAAAAACCTATCGACTCAACAAGGATAAATTTATTATCACCAGTCTAATAGGTCAGACCTAACCGATGCAGCACAAACTGATGATGATAAAAGAAACTCGATAAGCCGATAAATCCTATGCAATCGTGATGTGATATATCCACTCGGCCTAAGAGATCAAACTTAACTGATGCAGCCGTAGACAGAATAGATACACCGTGGTAAGCCGACTACCGTAGATCAGCTAGAATATCGGACCTAACCGAGGAAGTCCTAGCCGATAAGGTAGTCGGGGTAACGAGACTTACCCTCTCGCAGGAGTTCGGACCTAACCGATGCAGCCCGACTCGAGAAGCAAGAACCCGTCGAAAAGGGTGGTGATGCGTTGAATTTGTATTGATCTGAGAGATAATTTACATGGTCCCCGGGCATACGTATTTATACCCCGAGTTGATACAGTCCTGATCGGATACAAAACAGGAGTTTCCTAACTATAAAAGGAAAATTAATAAGCCCTGATCAGACACGAGATCAGGTTTTCCTAAAAATTATTAAAGCTACCTAATTTATAGATAAAATAGTTAACTTCCATGCTGTGGTCTTCACGATTCCTTCTTGAATTCGGCTTCTTCTGGATTAGTTTCCATCGGCTGATATAGCCTCTTTCCTTAACCGAACATGATAACGAACCATACCGAATTTTGGTGTTAACAGTAACCGTAGTCGTCCAGAAGAAACCTTGTCTGTAAGCCCTTCTGACTAACGTCCTTGATGCAGCGTGGTTGCCACAGATGCCCGAGTGGATGGACTACAGTATCTGCTTGCCCTCCTTAGGTGTGATGCAGTGCATGAGGACTCCGGATACGCTTCTTCAATAAAGGTCCTCACTGACTACGAGAAAACTTTTGCTTCGACATTTGATCTGCTCAGCCTCGTTGCGATCTTTTGGGAGCTTGTCTTTCAGGAGGAACTTGATGATTGGAGTCCACCAATCTTGAGAGATAATTAGTACTTTATTTGTTGCTGGGGTAGGTTCAGCCCCCGACTGCTCAAGTACTGGTTTTTTCTTGACTGACGGCTCCAATAGTTGCTCGACAAAGATTTCAGTCGAGACCACTTCTCATTTAGATCTTATGTTGGCTAACTCGTTTGCAGCATCGTTATATTGGCGTAGCACATGTGTAATCTCCGGCCCGTCGAACTTGTTTTCCAGCTTTTGTACCTCTTGACAATATGCCGCCATGTTGTCATCCAGACACGTCCAGTCTTTCATGACCTGCTTGACCACGAGTTGAGAATCCCCGCGTACTACCAGTCGGTGGATGCCGAGTGATATAGCGATGCAAAGCCCGTGGATGAGTGCCTCGTACTCGGCGACGTTGTGGGATGCTGGGAAGTGAATCTGAGGACGTATTTCAATTTTTCCTCGGTGGGTGATGTCAGGACAACGCCAGCCCCTGCTCTGCCAATCCGTAAAGAACCATCGAAGTACATCGTCAAGCATTCAAACTTGTCCGTTGGTGTAGCCGTTTGAACCTTCGTCTACTCGGCTATGAAGTCGGCCAGTACTTGTGCTTGATTGCTATCCGAGGTTGAAAGACAATGTCAAATGCCATCAGCTCGAGCGCCCATTTAGCGATTTTGCCAGTGGCCCCGCGATTGTGCAGGACGTCCCCGAGTGGATACGATGTGATGATTGTGACTTGATGTGACTAGAAATAGTGCACCAACTTCTGGACAATTATGAGTAAACCATAGAGCAGCTTTTGGATTTAGGGATTGTCGATGTTTTGTATCGGCAATAATAATATGGGGCTACTCGTGAGACCTAAACTCGATGGATTGCAAAGGAACACGAAACAATTTATCCTGGTTCAGGCCCTCAAGGTGAGGTAATACCCTACTTCCAGCTGTTGTGTATTACCTTTGAGGTTTCTCTGGTGAGATTGTCATATGCCCCAGGGGGCTCCCTACCCTTCTTATATACTGGAGGGATGAGGGTTACAGGGTAGAAAACCCAGTCGGATACGACCAAGGGCTTTTCTTATCAATACATAGAGTATCCAGCTAGTACTATATCCTTTTTCTTGTCATGCAAGGTAATATGAAGCCAAGTCCTACTCTATCTCCAATTGTAGAGACCGGCCTACCCTCTGTCCGAGTGCCGTAATTGCCCTCCTTGAGGTACCCGGGGCCATGGCCTCCACAGTAGCCCTTGAGACCTTCATAGTTGAGTCACAGCTGATGCTGAGTGCTCATCCTCCACGGTGAAGAGATTCTCGAGTGCTTTGCCTCCGGGTACTCATTGTCTGAGTGCTTCTTCTCCCGAGTCCTACTTCATGTCAGATGGCAATGAGGCTATGAAGGGCTTCATAGATGAATTGTGTGCACCGAATAGGCGCACCTATTAAGTGTAGCCCTCCACTTTGTGCTTAATTGGGAAACAATTAAACATAAAGTCAAAAATCTTTAACCTTTAAGTCTTTCCCAAGTGATATGTTTCTCAGAAATTGGACTCTTCAGCTATATATTAGCTGGAAATTTTGCTCAAGGCAATTTGGCTAAGCATGTAAGCCGAGTATCACTATAGAGTAAATCCAATGTGTGATGAGGTGTACTTGAGAGATACCTGCATCCCCAATTTCAATGGAGACCAGCTATTGATCCTTATAAGTATATGTCCTCAATACCTTAAAATAATCAAGATACCCGAATGTATACACCCAGCTGTAGGCTTAGCATGAAGCGCATCTGATTATTTAATTGATTCTTGTAAAATAGCACTTGCATCGCGATGTTAACGTGACCAGCGGGCGACCTAATAGGGCATGCTATTTAAGAACTCATATCTTCGGCCTAATATCGAATAAGCCAGCCCAAACCGACCTACCCAGCGCAGCCCTATAAAATCCGAAGATTTTGATCATTGCTCAACTTGCCCATTGCTCTGGGGGTATGCCACCGAAGCGTAGCAGATTTTGATGCCGAAATCGTCGTAGAAATCTTTGAATATGCCGCCCATGAATTGAGTGCATTGCCCATAATGATGCAATTGAGGACTTCAGATCTGTAGATTATACTCAGTATGTATTACGCATATGATAGTCTGCAACTCCTGTGCCAGTAGGTGAATTTGCTAAACGAAAAATCGACATCCCTTCTATGACAGGACGAGTGCTTCAGCGTCGGTAACCGCAATCGGCCTGAGGAATCCTTGTCTATAAGCCTTTCCGACTTATGTTTTGAATGTAGCATGGTTGCCACAGATGCCTGAGTGGATAGATTGCAGGATCTGCTTGTCCTCCTCGGGTGTGATGCAGTGCATGAGAACTCTGGATGTGCTTTGATGAAGATGATCTCGACGAAGGCCCTACCTGGCACATCAACTGTCGATGTTTTCTATCAGGAATAATAATATGGGGCTACTCATGAGACCTAAACTCGATGGATTGCAAAGGAACACGAAACAATTTATCCTGGTTCAGGCCCTCAAGGTGAGGTAATACCCTACTTTCAGCTATTGTGTATTGCTTTTGAGGTTTCTCTGGTGAGATTGTCATATGCCCCAGGGGGCTCCCTACCCCTCCTTATATACTGGAGGGATGAGGGTTACAGGGTAGAAAACCCAATCAGATACGACCAAGGGCTTTCCTTATCAGTACATAGAGTATTCGGCTATGACTATATCCCTTTTCTTGTCATGCAAGGTAATACGAAGCCGAGTCCTACTCTATCTCCAATTGTAGGGACCGGCCTACCCTCTATCCGAGTGGCCGTAATTGCCTTTCTTAAGGTACCCGGGGCCCATGGCCTCCACAGGGATATCTTATCTTGGAGTTGGTTAGGACTTCGCTGACAAAGTAGACTGGCCTCTATACTTTTTGTATATGCCCAGGTTCTACCCGCTCTATGACCAGCACCGTGATAACTACTTGAGAAGTTGCCGCCAGATACAGCATGAGTGGTTCTTGGGGCATAGGTGATGCCAACACAGGTGGTGATATGAGGAACTTCTTGAAGTCTTCAAAGGCTTGCTGGGCTTCTGGCGTCCATTGAAAATTGTCGACTTTCTTCAGTAATTTGAAAAAAGGCATCCCCCGTTCGCCGAGTTGGGAAACGAATCGGCTGAGTGCCACCATGCAGCCAGTCAGCTTCTGTACGTCCTTCTGGCTAGTCAGGGGTGCCATGTTCATGATAGCATTGACTTTCTTTGGATTAGCCTCGACACCTCGCTGTGATATGAAGAAGCCGAGTAATTTTCCCAAAGGTACTTCAAAGACGCACTTTTCTAGGTTCAGCTTTATCTTGAATCTCCGAAGACTTTAAAAAGTTTCTTCCAAGTCGGCGATGAGGTGTTTCTTGACTTTGGTCTTGATTACCACGTCATCGACATATGCCTCCACATTGCGCCCGAGTTGAGTGTGAAGACACCACTGGATAGCACGTTGATATGTTGCACCAGCGTTTTTGAACCCGAATGGCATAGTGACATAGCAGTATGCACTGAATGGCGTGATAAAAGAAGTCTTTAAGCAGTCCTCCTCCTTTAGGCTGATTTGATGATATCCCAAGTAGTAGTCGAGAAAACTGAGTAACTCACACCTCGTGGTTGAATCAACCACCTGATCTATTCTCGGTAGACCAAATGGATTCTTGGGGCATGCTTTGTTCAAGTCGGTGTAGTCGACGCACATGCGCCATTTACTGTTCTTTTTCTGGACCAGAACTGGGTTTGCCAGCCAATCCGGGTGGTAGACCTCTTTGATGAACCCGGCTGCAAGGAGTTTGGTAATCTCCTCCCGAATAGCATCTTTGTGGTCCTGTGCGAAGTGCCATAGACATTGTTTGACTGGTTTGGCGTCCGGCTTGACATTGAGGGAATGCTCGATCCCCTCCCTTGGTACACCAGGCATGTTAGGAGGTTTCCAAGCAAATATATCCCTGTTCGCCTGGAGGAAGGTAACGAGCGCGTCTTCCTATTTTGGGTCGAGTCTGGTCCCGACGAGCGTAGTCTTGGAGGGGTCGGAAGGGTCTAGGGGGATCTTCTTTGTTTCCGAATTCACTAAAATTCCCGACTTGGCTACTTTTTTTGCCAGAACTTGGTCGTCCTCGTTAGTTGCCGTGGCTAGTTGGATGTTGTTCCGCCCGACTACCGATTCTTGAGATTGGGCCAGCTCGCAGCTTTCCTTGTCGTAGGTGAAGGCTTGCTTGACATCGCTATGTAGGGAAAGTACTCCTGCTGGTCCTAGCATCTTAAGCACCATGTATGTGTAATGAGGCACTGCCATCAACTTGGCTAGTGCTGGCCGTCCGAGTATGGCGTGTTAAGCGGTCTCGAAGTCAACAACCTTGAAATAGATATTCTCGGTGTGGAAATTCTCCCGCATGCCAAAAGTAACTGGCAGAGTGATTTGTCCGAGTGGAGTGGAAGAGAGGCTGGGGATTTCCCCGTGGAAGGGCGCTGTGCTCAGCTGCAGCTCGGATCGAGGAATTTTCATCTAGTCGAGCGTCTTGGCGAACAATATGTTGAGAGCGCTTCCTCCGTTGATGAGAACCTTCTTCAGCTTGATACTTCTAATGACCAGATCTAGGACGAGTGGATAACGCCCTGGATGTGTGACTCGGTCGGGGTGATCTGCGTGGTCAAATGTAATTGCTGGCTCTGACCGGCGCAGGTATTGGAGGTGTCTATCCCGACAGAGTTGACTTCTCATGCTGTTAGCCTCTGTTGTCTCTTGGACTCATATGCAGACGACCCTCCGAAGATGTGGTTGAGCTCAACCTGGGGATCTTGGTAATCGCCGGCTATGCCCGAATCCGGCTTGTACTTGTCTTTGGCGTCACCATATACTGATCTTTGCTCCGAAGCGAATTTCTTGAGCATGAAGCAATTCTTAGCCGCGTGCTTCCCCTTTGGGTGGAAAGGGCATGGCCCGTTCATGACTTTATGGTAGTCGTCCATCCTTGAGGGTCGCGGCAGACTGTGTTCCATGGTTGCCACGATGTTGTCCGACTTGCGCTTGCGGTTGCCGG
This sequence comes from Oryza meyeriana var. granulata, assembly GCA_003991445.1. Lineage (NCBI taxonomy): Eukaryota > Viridiplantae > Streptophyta > Magnoliopsida > Poales > Poaceae > Oryza > Oryza meyeriana. The sequence continues at coordinate 36,568 of RYFJ01002382.1, forward strand.
ACTTAATCGGGGCTATGTCATCTGTGTCTTTCTTCTTCTTCTGTCGGGGCTCCTTCTTGTCTTCTAGGGCCTCGGTAACGGCGTCGGCCGAGTCGGCGTATTTGTTGGCCATGTCAAATAGAGCCTTGATAGAAGTCAGAGGCTTCCAAGTGAACTTGGCGATAAATGGGGTGTCCTTAACTCCCTTGCGGAAGGCGGCGATGACGACCTCGTCCTTGATCTTTGGGATCGAGTTTCTCTTCTCAGAAAACCTCTTGATGAAATCGTGCAGAGACTCATTCTTCCTTTGATGGTATTGGTATAAGTCGTACTCGGAGGAAGGCCTCTCATAAGTTCCTTAGAAATTTGTAATGAAGTGTTCTCGGAGTTCTTCCCAGGAGCCAATTGACCGCCTGAGAAGTTCTGTTAGCCATGTACTCGCCGAGTCGGCTAGGGCGACCGGGAGGTAGTTAGCCATGGCTTTGTGATCACCTCTGACTGCATGGATCACCAAAGTATAAACTATGAGCCAGAACTCGGGATTGGTCTTCTCATCATATTTTTCAATTCCAGTCGGCTTGAAGCCAGATGGCCAGTCGACTTGTTGTAGCTCGTGGGTGAACGCCGGTACTCTGTCGTCTAGGTGAGGGCTCCGACTCTGACTGCAGCGATGAAACTGCTCATGGTGGAGGCCGAAGCACTCATTTTGGTCCTCCAGTTGGCGGCGCTCGTCTTCCTCGCGGCCCATCATCGAGTGTTGATATCTTGCCAGAGATCGCACCGTAGTCGGCCTCGGACATCCCGGTTGCCGCGGCGGTCATCCTGATGTTGCCGTCGTCGGTCGTCGTTTTTACTGCCGAGTGACATATGGCACAACTCCGAGAGTGGTTGACTAGAGCCAGCCGCCCGGCGTCGTGCTGAGGCAAATGAGATCGCCGTATCAGAAGTTGTCCTATTGTACAGTATGAGTGTGTCTCCCGACTGTTGCCGCTATTGGCATGCTGTAGCGGTAATCATGGCCTTGATCCTTGCAATCGTCGGGGTGGCCTGGTGATCAGGCCCGAACAGCAAAGTGTCCAATAAGGTGGCAGCGGCCAAGACGTTCTGTTGTGGGGTCACGAAGACGTCATGGTTGCCGACTCGGGTTTCGAGAATCTCCTGTTAAGCAGTTGTTAACGCCAAAATTTGGTACGGTTCGTTACCATGTTCGGTTAAGGAAAGAAGCGATATCAGCCGTTGGAAACTAATCCAGAAGAGTTTGAGCTTGGGAAGGAATCGTGAAGACCACGATATGGCAGTCAATTACCTTATCTATAAATTAGGTAGTTTTAATACTTTTTAGAGAAACCTGATCTCGTGTCCGATCAGGACTTGTTAGTTTTCCTTTTATAGATAGGAAATTCGTGTGCCGTGTCCTATTAGGACTGTAATAACTCGGGGTATATATACGTATGCCGGGGACCTTGTAATCATCTCAACGATCAATAAATTCGGCGCATCGCCACCTTTACCAATGGTTCTTGCTCTCGAGCCGGCTGCATCGGTTAGGTCCGAACTCCAGCGAGAGGGTAAGTCTCGTTACCCCGGCTACCAATCGGCTAGGACTTCCTCGGTTAGGTCCGATATTCTAGTCGGTATATGGTAGCCGGCTTACCACGATATATCTGCTTTGTCTACGGCTGCATCGGTTCGGTTCGATCTCTTAGGCCTATCAGGTATATCACATCACGCGTGCATAGTTTTTATCGGTTTACTGGGGAAAGCTTATCGTCAGTTTGTGCTGCATCGGTTGGGTCCGACCTACTAAACTGAGCAATAAGTTGTTCCTGCTAGGCCGATGGTTTCTGTGCAAGCGTCTTATCGGAATGCATAGCCGGTAAGTTATCATATACATCACGATTGCATTAGATCTATCGGCTCACCGAGGTTCTTTTATTATTGTTAATCTGTGCTGCATCAGTTAAGTTTGAACTACTAGATTGATAGTGATAGATTTACTCTTGCTGAGTCGATAGGTTTTATGCGATGTTCTATCGGAGTGCTTAGCCGATAGGTTATCTTTTAAAGCCGACTGCATGGTCTATTGATTGTTATTCTGCTATCTATTTTATCATTGGCTTCCAGCCGATGTACATGCATTCTCTTGGCAGTCGGCTAGCTTATGGTATATTTATACTATTTTATGGTTTGCTTATAGCACCATCGGATTCTAGCCGATGTATCAATATATCGTCTTATCTTTATCTACATTATACTACTATCGGCTTTCCAGCCGATATAATACTGTTTTGTTTTTGGCACACTGTATTATCATCGGTTTTCTAGCCGATGTACACGTTCCGACAGCACTGTATTCATCATTGATTCTACCATCGGCTTCTTAGCCGATTGCGCAAGTGCTACTGATAGGCGAGGACTCGGGCACGAACACGGAGGAGAACCCGGGCACGGGCACGATCGAGACTCGGGCATCAGACGAGTACCCGGGCGTGGGCACGGAAGGATCCGGGCACGGGCACAGAAGGGTCAAGGCGCGAGCACGGACAAGTACCCGGGAGCTATCGGGCACAAGCGAGGGCCCGGGCGCGAGTACAGGCAAGGGCCTGGGCACGGGCATTACCTTCGGTACAAGAGCTAGCGGCGATCGGTTGGAAGGAATCCGTATCAGCTTACTGGCCGATTGGATCGGTGATCTAATTTCCCTATTTCCTTGTCAATTGCTGGGTCAAATTGACTGGCACGCCTACGAACCTCAACAATTTAGGACCTGCACTGGAGCTAAGCAGATCTCCCAGGCCTTCGTATGTTTAATCGCATCAAACCAGATCATCAACAAGCTTCTTGGCACACCCGGTGGTTTTTGGTGCGAACAGCAGTGCGCCCAGCCTTGCGTAGATTGTCATCGTGTGTGTCGCGCTTGGCTTGTAGACATCGTGCTTCTTCCTTCTATTGTTCACAAAGTCGGCGAGCCTCCTCCTCTTGCTGATCGTGTAGTCGGCGTGCAGCTTGAGTGGGAGTTGAGCCCTTGGACACCATGAAGATTTTGCATGGTGGAGAAAAGCTTGCCGAACTGCTGTCCGATTGAGAGTTGGAAATCAGAGTAGTTAAGGGGGGTAATTACAACTCCAACCTCCCTAGATCCAACCTTGAGCAGCTCTGGGCTGTATCCGAGTTGAACTCCGGGGGATCGGGTCTGTCGCATTAGATGTTAATTGAAGTTATTTGCGGCATTGCCAAGTCCGAGCGGGAGATTGATGATCTCCTCCTCTCTTAGCCCGATCTCGGCTGGCTCAAGGCCGAGTCCGAGTCGAACACCGAAAGAAAGAGTTGTCCTGAGATTTGGGCATCTTGGGGATCGCCGCAACATGTCACCGAAGATCGCTGCAGCGTTGAGTAGGCTGACTGGCATGGAGTCGGCTTGATTTCTGGCCGATCGGATCGAGTCCGAGTCGGACAGGGTGAGGTCACCGAACTTGTCGGTGATGAAGTCGAGGCTCCCGAAGCTAATCGTTTGCCTGGAGAAGAACTTGACGCCGTTGACTCCGGTGGTTGAATCCATCAGGCTTGTCGAATATGATCTCGCTGATTCCCCTACCTGGCGCACCAACTGTCGATATTTTGTATCGGCAATAATAATATGGGGGTACTCATGAGACCTAAACTTGATGGACTGCAAAGGAACACAAAACAATTTATCCTGGTTCGGGCCCTCAATGTGAGGTAATACCCTACTACCAGCTATGGTGTATTGCCTTTGAGGTTTCTCTAGTGAGATTGTGTATAATGTTATTCTCTGCCCTAGGGGACTCCTCGCCTCCCCTTATATACCGAGGAGGCAAGGTTACAAGGTAGGACTCCCAGTCGGACTTGACCAAAGGATTTCCTTCTAGGAATACAACGTACCCGACTAGGACTATATCATTTCCTTCTCGTACAAGATAATATTCACCGAGTCCTGTTGTATCCCTAATTACAGGATTGAGCCTATCCTCTATCCGAGTGGCCAGAAAGCTTCTCATGAGGTACCCGGGGCCCATGGCCTCCACACTTCCTCTCGGGAAGCCTACCCTACAATGCCATCCGGCATCCTGGGTCACATAGGCCCGTTTCAAACCACTCAGGTCATCCATCAATCACATAGACCGACTCTGGCAACGATTCCCATTCCCACAAACCAATTTCACAAAGCATAGACAAAGCAAAACTATGCTAAGAGAATCACCTCACATTCGCCCTTGACCGTGGGTACGGTTGTTCGAACAGTTAGCTAAACTCTGCAGAGGTTGCACGCTTTACCCACACGACGCGAGCTTACTCCGATACTGGCCAGTACTGGAGGTTCACGACAAAGCCTTTCCAAAGCAGGCTTAGGGTCACCTATGCCAACTAGAAGGGTCCATAGTGATCTGCTGGATCAGTGGTTCAACCCCCTGAGCTCATTGTCAAGACCAAGCAATTTGGGTGAGTCTTTACTCCCCTTGCCTAGGATTCCGGGGCACCTAGTGTATCTCGGGTATCTCAAGTAATCCATAGCAACATTCTTCATCGCCTCATTCTACACCCCGGTCATCCTCATCTATCGACACACAAGCTTCCCTAAACCAACTAGTTACATAGCCAGGGGTGTCCCACAACACCCGTATGGTCGCACTGTAAGATGCTTGGATGCAATTCTCCAAGGAATCGGTCCATATATGCGAATATAGAATCAAGCCATGTAGGTGAGCATACCGCATCGCGTGCTTTCGCAAAACCATCCTTTTTTTAAAAACCCACCAAAACCAAGCGTCGGGTTTTCCAAAACGATTACCAAACCATTTTTCCCCAAAGTCATCATTTATCAGTATATGTGGGGGTTTGACCGATACCCATGCTCAAAGAGCACGGATACTAAGTATGGAGGCCATGGGCCCCAGGTACCTCATCACAAGCATATGGGCCACTCGAACAGAGGATGAGCCTAGCCTTATAATTAGGGATATGATGGAACTCAGCAGACTTAACCTTGTACGACAGGGAAAATACAGTCCTAGTCGAGCACGTTATATCTCTAGAAGGAAATCCCTGGGTTGTAGTCTGACTGGGATTCCTACTTTGTAATCCTGTCCCCCAGTATAAAAGGGGAGGCAGTGTGCCCCCTGAGGGCAAGATCATCAGGTTCATCAGAATCATACATCCTCAAAGGAAATACACCACAACTGGACATAGGTTCTTACCTCATCCCGAGGGCCTGAACCAGTATAAACTCTTCGTGTTCCTTTGCAGTCCACTGAGTTTCGATCTGACGAGTAGCCCTATATTCTTATTGCCGGTGCCGGTGTAAAACATCGACAGTTGGCGTGCCAGGTAGGGGCTTCGCCGAGATCAACCTCAACAAACTCGATGGATTGGACAACCGGAGTCGACGGCATCAACTTCTCCCATGGAGACACGATCATATTCGGGAGCCTCAACTTTGTCGCCGACAAGTTCGGCAAACTCACCCTGACCGACTCGGATTCGATCCGATATGTCGGGGAACTAGCCGACTCTGCGTCAGTCGGCCCACTCGACACTACAGCAACCCTCGTCGATTTGCTGCGGCAATCTTCTACATGTCCAGGCCTCGGGACAACTCTTCCCTTTGGCGTTCGACTTGGACTCGGCCTCGAGCTAGCCGAGATTGGGCTAAGAAGGGAGGAGATCGTCAATCTCCCATGTAGACTCGGCAACACCACGGATGTTTCCAATCTACATCCGACACGGCAGAACCGATCCCCTAAGGTTCAACTCGGATACGGCCTAGAGCCGCTAGAGATTGGATCTAGGGAGGTCGGAGTCATGAACACACCAATCAACTTCTCCGATTCCGACTCCAAGTCGGACAGCAGTTTGAATAGCAGTTTGGACTGTAGTTTGGCAAGCTTCTTCCTGCCCCACGAAGTCTTCATGGCGTCCAAGGGTTCTACTGCCACTCAAGAGGCGCACCGACTATGGGAGCAACAAGAGGAGGAGGCTTGCCGACTACAACAACAACAGGAGGCCGAGCGCGACGCTCGCAACGACGAGCTGTGCAGGGCTGGGCGAACCGCTCAACAACAAATTCTCCAAACTCGAGTCGGCGACCACGACGTCTTCGTCATGCCTCAACAGAACATCGTGGCTGCTGCGACTCTACTAGATACACTCCAGTTTGAGCCTGACCATAAGGCCACCCCGATTATCGCAAGGATCAAAGCCATGATTACCATTGTTGCATGTCAACAGCACAAACAGTCGGGAGACACCCTCATACCGACCAACCAGTCGGGTTCTCCAATAGCAGTCTCGTCCGCATCAACGTGATGCCGGGCGGCTGGCTCTAGTCAGCCACACGTGGAGTCACGTCAGATGTCTCTCGGCAACCCCAACAACAACAATCGACAGCGTCCCCAGAACGACCGCCATGACAACCAAGATCTCCGAAGTCGTTTGCGACACGATCTCCGCTAGGACATCAACGCCACGGCGCCGTGAATGCGAAGACGACAAGCACTGCCAACTGGAGGACGAGAACAAGCACTTCGGCCTCCACCACAAGCAGTTCAACCGCCATAATCAGAGCTGGAGCCTCATGCCAATGAAGGCGTACCGGCCTTCACCGAGGAGCTATAACAGGTCGACTGGCCGTCGGGTTTCAAGCCTACAGGCATCAAAAAATACGATGGCAAGACCAATCCTGAGTCCTAGCTCACGGTCTACACTCTAGCAATCCAAGCAACTGGAGGCGATCAGAAAGCCATGGCTAACTACCTCCCAGTCGCCCTGGCCAACTCGGCGAGGACATGGCTAACAGGGCTCCCAAAGCGGTCAATCGGCTCCTGGGGAGAACTCCGGGAATGCTTCATTGCCAATTTCCAAGGGACTTATGAGAGGCCGTCTTCCGAGCACGATCTCTATCAACTGCACTAGAGGAAGAACGAGTCTCTTCACGAGTTCATCAAAAGGTTGTCTAAGAAGTGCAACTCGATCCCAATGATCAAGGACGAGGTCGTCATCACCGCCTTCTGCAAGGGAGTCAAGGAAGCCCCGTTCATCGCCAAGTTCACTCGAAAACCTCCCGCCTCTGTCAAGGCTCTCTTCGACATGGCAAACAAGTATGCCGACTCAGCCGAAGCGGTCACCTAGGCCCTTGACGACAAGAAAGAGTCCCGGTAGAAGGACCAAAAAGCCAACGACGAGCAAGCGGAAGTTAGAGAACGGGGTGGCCAACGTGGAGCGTCCTTGGTCGCAACCCCCAAGAAACAACGAATACCAGAAAGTGATGAACGGGCCCTGCCCTTTCATCCCAAGGCAAGCACGCGGCCAAGGACTGCTTCATGCTCAAGAGGTTTGCTTCCGAGCAGGCTTCAACATCTGGTGCCGACAAGGACAAAGACAAGCCAGATTCAGGCACAGCCGGCGATTATCAAGATCCCCAGGCTGAGCTCAACCATATCTTCGGAGGGCCGTTTGCATACGAGTCCAAGTGGAAGCAGAAGCTAACGGCATGTGACGTCAACTCGGTCTCTACAGCAGACGCCCCCAATATTTGCGTTGGTCAGAGATGCCCATCACATTTGACCACGTAGATCACCCCGATCGGGTTACACACCTAGGACGCTATCCACTCGTCCTAGACCCGGCAGTCAAGAGCATCAAGTTGAAGAAAGTTCTCATAGATGGAGGCTACGCGCTCAACATTCTGCTCGCTAAGACCTTGGATGAGATGAAGATTCCTCGTTCAGAGTTGTGGCCAAGTACGACGCCCTTCCACGGGGTAATCCCCGGCCTATCTTCAACACCTCTCGGGCAGATAACTTTGTCGGTCACCTTCGGCACGCGGGATAACTTCCGCATAGAGAACATCTGCTTCGAGGTCGCCGATTTTGAGACTGTGTATCACGCGATACTCGGATGGCCGGCGATAGCCAAATTCATGGCAGTGCCGCACTATACCTACATGATGCTCAAGATGCCTAGGCCAGCCGGAGTTCTTTCTCTTCACAACGATGTCAAGCAAGCCTTCACCTGCGACAGGGAGAGCTGCGAGTTGGCTCAATCTCAAGAAGCGGCAGTCGGACGCAACAGCATTCGGCAAGCCGTTACCAAAAAAATCAAGGACGATCAAGTTCCGGCGAAAAAAGCAGCGAAGTTGGGAATTTCAGCAGACTCTGACACGAAGAAGATCCCGCTGGACCCTTCTGACCCCTCCAAGACTGCTCTAGTCGAGACCGGACTCGACCCCAAATAGGAATACGTGCTCATCACCTTCCTCCAGGCAAACAGGGATATTTTCGCTTGGAAACCTTCCGACATGCCTGAGGTACCAAGGGAGGTGATCGAGCATTCCCTCAACATCAAGCCAGACGCCAAGCCAGTCAAGCAACAGCTACGGCGTTTCGCTCAGGACCGCAAAGATGCTATTCGGGAGTAGATAACCAAGCTCCTCGCAGTCGGGTTCATCAAAGAGGTCTACCACCCGGATTGGTTGGCAAACCTAGTCCTGGTCCGGAAGAAGAATAGTAAATGGCGCATGTGTGTCGACTACACCGACTTGAACAAGGCGTGCCCCAAAGACCCATTTGGTTGATCAAGAATAGATCAGGTGGTGGATTCAACTGCGGGGTGTGAACTTCTTAGTTTTCTCGACTGTTATTCGGGATATCATCAAATCAGCCTGAAGGAGGAGGATTGCCTAAAGACTTCTTTCATAATGCCGTTTGGAGCATACTGCTACATCACTATGCCGTTCGGTTTGAAAAATACTGGAGCAACGTATCAACGAGCAATTTAGCGGTGTTTACACACTTAGATCAGGCGCAATGTGGAGGCGTATGTCAATGACCTGGTGATCAAGACAAAGTCTAAAGAAGACCTCATTGCCGACTTGGAGGAAACCTTCCAAAATCTTCGAAGATTCAAGATGAAGTTGAACCCGGAAAAGTGCACCTTCGGTGTGTCATCCGACAAGCTACTCAGCTTCATCGTATCGCATCGTGGCATCGAGACCAATCCAGAGAAAATCAACGCAATCATGAACATGGCACCCCTGACTAGCCAGAAGGATGTCCAGAAGCTGACAGGCTACATGGCGGTACTCAGCCGATTCATCTCCCGACTGGGCGAACGAGGTATGCCCTTTTTCAAACTACTAAAGAAAGCAAACAATTTTTAATGGACTCCCGAAGCCCAACAAGCCTTCGAAGACTTCAAGAAACTTCTCACATCACCACCAGTGTTGGCATCACCTATGCCCCAAGAGCCATTAATGTTATATCTGGCGGTAACCACTCAAGTAGTCAGCACGGTGTTGGTCGTTGAGGGATCAGAGCCAGGTCATATACCAAAATTCAATGGCCAGTCTACTTCGTCAGCGAGGTCCTAGCCGACACAAAGATAAGATATCCTCAGGTCCAGAAGCTGTTATATGGCCTACTCATCACTATCCGGAAGTTGGTGCACTATTTTCAGTTGCATCAAGTCACGGTGGTCACATCGTATCCACTCGGGGACATCCTGCACAACCGCGAGGCCACCGACTGAATCGCTAAATGGGCGCTCGAGTTGATGGCATTCGACATCACCTTCCAGCCACGAACAACAATCAAATCTCAAGCTCTAGCCGACTTTGTGGCCGAGTGGACAGAAGTTCAAATGACCACGACAACAGACAAGCTAGAGTACTGGACAATGTACTTCAACTGTCCTCTACGGATCGGCGGTGCCGAGGCCGGCGTCGTACAGACGTCACCCACTGGCGAAAAACTCAAGTACGTTCTCCAGATTCACTTTTTGGCTTCCCACAATGTCGCCGAGTACGAGGCACTCATCCACGGGGTCTGCATTGCTGTATCACTCGACATTCGCTGACTAGTTGTACACGGGGATTCTCAACTCGTGGTGAACCAAGTCATGAAAGACTGGACATGTCTCGACGATACTATAGCGGCGTACTGTCAGGAGGTTAGAAAGCTGGAAAACAAGTTCGATGGGCTAGAAATAACTCATGTATTACGATAATACAACGATGCTGTAGATGAATTGGCCAACATGGGATCCAAGAGAGAAGTGGTCTCGACTGGGATTTTTGTCGAGCAACTACTGGAGCCATCAGTCAAGAAGAAACCAGTACCAGAGCAGTCAGGGGCTGAACCTACCCCAGCAACGGATGAAGTACTGATCATATCTCAAGATTGGCGGACTCTAGTTCTCAAATTCCTCTTGGATAATGAACTCTCAGAAGATCACAGCGAAGCCGAATGAATCAAACCTTGAAGCAAATGTTTACTAGTAGTCGGAGAAGACCTATACCGAAGAAGTGCATCCAGAGTCCTCATGCGCTGCGTCACACCCGAGAAGGGCAAGCAAACTCTGCAATCGATCCACTCGGGCATATGTGGCAACCATGCCGCATCCAGGACGTTAGTCGGAAAGGCTTACAGGTAGGGATTTTTCTGGCCAACAGCAATAACAGATGCTAAAGACATAGTTCGCACATGCGAGGGTTTTCAATTCTATGCAAGGCAAACAAATCTTCCAGCCCAAGAACTTGAAACCATCCCAATCTCTTGGCCCTTTGCAGTATGGGGGCTCGACATGGTCGGGCCTTTCAAGAAAGCGCCAGAAGGGTTCACACACTTGTTCGTTGCAGTGGATAAATTCACAAAGTGGATTGAGGCAAAACCCATTGCTACCATAACAGCGGCACGAGCAAGGGACTTCATCATGAGTATACTATACCGATTTGGGGTCCCTAACCGCATCATAACGGACAACGGTACTCAGTTCACGGGCGGTATATTTCAAGATTTCTGTGACAACTTCGGCATCAAGATCTGTTATGCTTCGGTGGCACACCCATGGAGTAATGGGTAGGTCGAGAGTGCTAATGGCATGGTCTTACAAGGTATCAAAGCTAGGATATTCGACCGACTACAACCATATGCAGAGCGGTGGGTACAAGAACTCCCATCTGTTCTTTGGTCTCTAAGAACCACGGTTAGTCGGGCAACAGGGCAATCCCCTTCCTTTCTGGTCTATGGTGCTGAGGCTGTGTTACCAACCGAGTTAGAGTTTGGCTCTCTGTGAGTTCGGGCCTACTTAGAAGATAAATCCAACGAAAACTGACTGGTTCAACTCGATCAGTTGGAGGAAGCTAGGGACATCACAATCATCCAGTCGGCAAGGTATCTTCAAGGCCTGCGTCGTTATCACAATCGGAATGTCCATGGCCGCGCCTTTTTGGTCGATGATCTCGTCTTGAGGAAAATACAAACCACCAAAGATAGGCATAAACTATTCCCCTGTGGGAAGGGCCATTTATTATCGCTGAGGTTACTCGGCCGGGTGCCTACCAACTGAAGACTCAAGACGGTGCCCTAGTCAGCAACTCATGGAATATAGAACAACTTCGTCCTTTCTGTACCTAAGTTTTGTACTTTCTCACATACATATGTATAAAGTTTTTCTCTGACTCACCACGTCGCTTGTTTCAAATGAGTAGTGAGTCAGGGCTGCATGTATTATATGTGCTTTGTTAACAACATACGAGCTTGTTTTGTCCAAGTTATGAAGTTTTACAACAACTATGTTATGTTTGCCCAAGTATAGCTTTTTGAGGTGAACGATTTTTATTAAGTTCCTGTCGATCAACTCAGCACAGACTACATAGTCGGGTAAAGCTAATGATAACTAAGGAAAACCAAGAACTAGGCGGCATTGTACATATATTTACACATGTCTTTACAAAAGCTTTATATACACCGACTGCATAATGGTTTGTTCTTACATTCCCAGGTCCTTTGTGATCACCTCCGCAGTCAGCCTCGCCTGGGTAATCAACTCCAGTGCTTCCTTAGGTGTTATCTCTTCGGCAAATCCCTCACCGATGGTCTAAAGGTCTACCCTAGGGTAGATCGACTTGGTCATGGCAAGGGTATGGGCCACGCCAATACACACGCGCTCATCCGAGTACTTTTTCAAGATACTCGGGGCTTGGCTCGAGTACTTTTTCAAGATACTCAGGGCTTGGCTAAGGCGCGCCTGCACCTGGGAGATTGTATTGGAGCTGGTCCCAACGTGGTGAGGATCCATAATGTCAAGGAGCCCTTTCACGGATTCAGCAAGAATCTCCCGTGACTCCTTGACGACTTTAATCTCCTCTGCAAAGGCTTGGAATTGGGTTTGGGAATTGGCTCTCGAAGCTGCCAAGATTCATTGACAAGTTTACTTGTTAGCCAAAACTGCAGCTGGAGTAACAAGAGGATTGGTTAAGGTTATTGTCAGAGGGAAGGCTTACTTGCATAGTCAGCCTCTACTTTGGCTTTGGCCTTCTCTAGTTCAGCTTTAGCCTTTTTAACCTTCTTTAGCTCAAGTTCTTGTTGTTTTTTCTCCTCTGTCTGGGTCTTCAACTCGGCTTCGAAGCATGTACATCAGAATTGTTAAGAACTCGAGATTACAGTCAGGACTCAACCGGGCAGTCAGGAAACAACAAAGCTGGAGAAATACACTTGGGATTTGTTCAGGAAGAGAAATACAGGAGACTTACTTCTGATCTTCTCGGCTAGAGCCCACTTCTCATCCCTGAGTTGGTCAACTGCTCCCCTTAGCCAAGTCTCCCTCTCCTGACTAGACCGCTCCAGGTTGGCCTTGGCGGCTTGGAGCTGGCCCAATCGTTGGAGATGGGGGGGCAAGCTGGGTCAAGACCTTGTTCACTTTCTCTGAGCGGTCGACTATCTTCTGCTTGGAGCAAAAACAGAACAAAACAAAGTCAAGAGGCAGAGAACCAATACAAGGAAGAATGTCAAGAACTCAGTGTGGCGAGAATTATACCTGGACTCCCCGGGACCCGGTGATTGCGGCACGAAGAAGAACTTCGCGCTCCCTCTCCGCTGCCTCCTCACCATGCTCGTAGCTTTCCGCAACTCCCTCGAGGGATACCTAGTGGAATGTTCTCGGGAACCTACGGGGAGGGGCTTCAAGTCTGGGAAGATCCACTTCTGAAGACGACAACGACATGGATGGCGACGAGGTCCTGGCTCCTGACTCGGCCGTAGCTGGGGCTTCAGGGACTCGCTCAGGAGCGAGAGCAACAGCTTCAGTACTCGCCCCTTGGTCAGCCAGCACTAGCGGTCCTGCTATCGGGACAGCTTCAGTTTCTACAACTGAGGCAGTCATAGGCTCCGCAGATAAGCTTGTTGGTGTTGGCTCGGCTGAGGCTGGCTCAACAACAGGAGCAGTTGACATAGTCTTCTTCAGATCTATGTCTACTCACCTCCTGTACAATGAGTCAAATATCAAGACATTGCTACGCTGATCAAGATTTTCAGAAGATTCAAGATTGCTCACCTCTTGGAGGACTTGAACTTCCATGAGGGGGCTCCAGATGTCCACGGTGGAAGGTCGTTGACTGTCGGGCTAGTCAGCGCGGCAGTCGGCGGTGGTGTTTTGCTCTTGGTCGGCCCAGTCTCTAGTACGGCCGGCTGGGGCGTCAAAGCACTCGGCAGCGCCGCTCTTTGGCTCGACGTTGCTGATCTCGTACTTGGTGGCACTAGCCTTGGGCTCGATGTTGTTGAGCCTGGTGGTGTTGGTCTCGGACTTGGAGAAGATGGCCTTGGACTCAGTGGCCTAGGAGCTACGCTGGTGGTATCTTTTATCTTCAGGCTCCCGACTACAGTACTCGGCTTGCTAGTTCTCTTCTTGCCCAGGTCTTCGACAGGTTTCTTCCTGGTTCTCTTGGAGCTGGGCTGGGCAGCAGAAGGACTCAATGGCCTCTTCTTCGACTTGGCGGCCGACAAAGTTTGGGAGTCATCATCAAACTCCTCACATTCTTGCAAGTGATTTAACAATATACGTCATACATTATAGAGTAATCCAGGATACACATCTACAAACATTCATCATAGATTGACAGCAAGTTAACATCAGCATTTCAATATTACCTCTGGACGGGGCCTTTTCTGGCTGTAAGCCGCAGTGGCGCGCTCTACATCTTCTGTCTCAATCACCCCGTTGGCGAAAAAGCTAAGCAAGATATCAGTCACCTTGTGCTTATCAGTCAGATCCGGGTATTCTCGGCTAGGATCATTTTTTCCCTTGTAATCCCAACTAAACTAGCTTCTCAGCTTCAATGGCCTGATCCGGCAGTTCAGGAAACATCTGGCCACCTAGGGACCAGTCAATCCAGAGCTTTTCAGTTTGTCAATTCTCTCAATCAACTAATACACTTGGCCCATCTCCTCAAAAGTTGGCACAGAAGACTAGCTGGGCATGACCTCCAGAGACAAACCAGTAAAGAGGGGCAGACAAGGTTTAGGATCAGAGCAATAGAACCATTCTCTATGCCAGCCCTTAAGGGAGGTTTTCAGGCGAACATGGAGATAGATCTTTTTCATTTCGTTCCTAAGTTGAAGACCGGCTCCCCCTATCACTTGGACTTTGTTTTTGGAGGGCTGAGGTTTGACGTGGAATAAGTATCAGAACATATTGAGATGGGGCTTCACACCTAGAAAACATTCACACAAAGTTGCAAAGATAGAGATTTGCAAGATGGAGTTGGGGTTCAGATTCACTAACTCTAGCTGATAGAAGGAAAGAAGTTGGCGAAGGAAGTCCGAAGAAGGAAGAGCAAGATCCTAGTCGAAGAAAGAGGCGAAGACTACAGTCTCACCAAATTGGGGCACCGGAATCGATTCCCCTTCAGCCGAATGCCAATAGATGACTTCACGGCATTGCAATCTCAACAATTTCTCCAAATACTTCAACTTTGTCGAACCGCAATCCGACGTCGGCCAGGTCTCAGCAGACACCTTTGGGATTTCCGAAGCTCTCGGCATGGCTAGGGGCGAGGAGATTTGGGGGATATGCTATTGGGGGCTTGGAATGGAAGCGGAGGAGCGGGATCGCCTGAATTTCAAGAAGGGAGTGCTAGCAATGGCGAACCCTAGCGAGGCAAGGTGCGAAATTTCGGCGGGGAAGTTGGAAGATGAAGCAATTGGTGGACTGGAGAAGATGAGGGAATCTTTTCTCTCTCCCCCCGCCTATATAGAGCCTGTGCTGATAAGCGGGTTTGGACCTATAAATTCGGTACTGGGCCACAAGATATGAGTTTTTACAGTAGCACACTCTATGTGCGCCACTCGCTGGCTGTGTTAAAATCGCAGTGCTGGTGCTACTCACAGAAACCGATCAAATAATCAGATATGCTTCATACTAAGCCTACAGCCGGGTGTATACATTCGGGTATCTACATTATTTACCAAGTATTGAGAACATATCCTTATAAGGATCAATGGCTTGTCTCCATTAAAATTGGGGATGCAGGTATCTCTCAAGTACACCTGACCACATATTGGGTTAAAATCCATAAAGTGGTACTCGGCTTACAGGCTTAGCCATTATTTGCCATGAGCAAAAATCATTCTAGCTGACATGATGCTGACGAATCTCATATACTAGTAGTAAACTACTTGGGAAAGACTACAAGGTTAAAGATCTTTGACTTTATGTTTAATTGTTTCACAATTAAGCACAAAGTCGGAGGCTACACCTAATAGGTACGCCTATTCGGCACACACTATTCATATTCTACATGGAGCCCTTCATAGCCTTGCTGCCAGCTGACATGAAGCAGGACTCAGGAAAAGAAGCACTCGGACAAAGAGTACTCTGGAGCAATGCACTTGGGAATACTTCACCGTGGAGGATGAGCACTCAGCATTAGTTGTGACTCAATTATGAAGATCTCAGGGGCTGCTGTGGAGGCCATGGGCCCCAGGTACCTCATGATAAGCATATGGGCCACTCGGACAGATGATGGGCCTAGCCTTGTATAGACTTAACCTTGTATGACAGGGAAAATACAGTCCTAATCGGGCACGTTATATCTCTAGAAGGAAATCCCTGGGTCGTAGTCCAACTGGAATTCCTACTTTGTAATCCTGTCCCCTAGTATATAAGGGGAGGTAGGATGCCCCCTGAGGGCAAGATCATCAGGTTCATCAGAATCATACATCCTCAAAGGAAATACACAACTGGACGTAGGGTATTACCTCATCCCGAGGGCCTGAACTAGTATAAACTCTCCGTGTTCCTTTGTAGTCCACCGAGTTTCGATCTGACGAGTAGCCCTATATTCTTATTGCCGGTGTAAAACATCGACACTAAGGTGCCATTTTAGTGGAACGACAAGGAGATTACGAGTTTCCAATATCCTGTGGAAAATAATGCAACTAATAGGTAGTTTCATCGGTACACCCAAAGAGCCGAATCAGATTAAAGTGTATACTAGTCATGCGATTTTTCAATCAACACATTTCATAAAATGATGAGCAATATGATCGAAGAGTGGCTTCCC
Organism: Oryza meyeriana var. granulata; assembly: GCA_003991445.1. Classification (NCBI taxonomy): domain Eukaryota; kingdom Viridiplantae; phylum Streptophyta; class Magnoliopsida; order Poales; family Poaceae; genus Oryza; species Oryza meyeriana. The sequence goes on from RYFJ01002382.1 coordinate 52,901, forward strand.
TTGGTCTTGGTCGCCAAATCGTCGAAGTCCACGCGTCGAGCGAATTTCTAGAACATCCGCTACGCGACCCACAAGAGAAAACAACACAAAAACCTACAAATATATAATATTTATTGTAAACTAATAGTGCCATTAGATAGATCTCACTTTTTAGAAAAAAATTTGGAAGTTGAACGCAGTCAATCGGACTTGTGGTTGAGGAGTTATGAATTTTCAAAGTTTAAACTATTTTTTTGGATAGGAGAAAAGTATTTATTGAAATAGAAAAAAGGAATATTCCTAGGCTGATAGGTGGGGCTATTGTCAGTGATAGTGGGGGCCTATGAGTCTAGGGTTCACAATGGACTAAGTCCACCGAGAGGAGGTCCAGTGGAGTTGGTGGGCTCGGCTCATGGTGGTGAGCCGATGAAGTGGACCGGCGAGGTGGCCCTCAAGTCAGTGGTCCATGGGCCAATGGACCGGTCACATGGAGGAATGGAATGTGTGGGGCCCACATGTAAGAGACACTAGTTCAATCAAGGGGATTAATTTGAATTTTAATCTCGTTGGGCCCACATGTCATGAAAGGAGGGAGGGAGTAGTGGGGAGGCTTATTGTGTCGATGTTTTACACCGGCAATATGATTATAGGGATACCCGGCGGATGGAAACTCGTGGATTGCAAAGGAACACAGAGAGATTTTATACTGGTTCAGACCCTCGATGTGAGATACTACCCTACGTCTAGTTGTGGTGTTATTCCTTTGAGGATTTGTGTTGATCTATGATCTTCTCGCCCTCAGGGGGCACCCTGCCTCCCCTTATATACCAAGGGACCAAGGTACAAGATAGGAATCCCAGCCGGATATGGCCAAGGGATTTCCTCTTAGAGATACAACTTACTTGACTAGGACTGTATATTTCTTATTGTATAAGGCAAAGTCTGTCGGGTGCTACTATATCTCTAATTACAAGTCTCGGCCCATCCTATATCCGAGTGGCCCATATGCTTGTGATGAAGTACCCGGAGCCCATGGCCTCCACAGTACCCCCTGAGACCTTCATAGTAGAGTCATAGCTGATGCCGAGTGCTTATCCTCCACGGTGAAGACTGCCCGAATGCATTGCTTCCGAGTACCCTTTGTCCGAGTGCGTCTTCTTCCAGAGTCCTGTTTCATGTCAGCTGGCAGCGAGGCTATGAAGGGCTTCAAGTAGATGTATTAATAGTGTGCGCCGAATAGACGCACCTATTAGGTGTAGCCCCCGACTTTGTGCCTAATTGTGAAGACAATTAAACATGAAGTCAAAGATCTTTAACCTGGAAGTCTTTCCCGAGTACTATACTATTGGTATATGAGACTCTTCCGTATCATGTCAATCGGAATATGATTTATAGTCTTACCGAGTAGCATGCCACTCGTATATGGGACTCTTCAGCTTCATGTCAGCTGGAAAAGGGTGTTTATAGTCTTTCCCGAGTGGTGTCCCACTCAGAAGTTAGACTCCTCAGCGTCACGTCAGCTAGAAAAAATATTTATAGTCTCTCTCGAGTAGTGCACTACTCGGAAGTTAGACTCTTCAGCGTCATGTCAGCTGGAATAATGTTGCTCATGGCAACTGGTGGCCAAGTATGTAGGCCGAGTACCACTTTATGAAATTAAATCCATTGCGTGGTCAGGTGTACTCGAGAAAGATACCTGCATCCCGAATTTGGATGAAGACCAGCTTGTGATCCATGTAAGGATATATCCTCGATACCTGGTGGATAAGACAGATATCTAAACACATGTGTTCAGCAATTAGGCCTTCATGAAGCATATCTATTTACCTCATCGGTTCCTGTTGGCAGCACCAGCACTGTGATTTTAACATAGCCCGCGAGCGGCCCATAATGAGCGTGCTATTGTAGAAACTCATATCTTGGTAGCCCAGTACCGACTTTGCAGGCCCAAGCCCACGAATCAGAATCGGCTCTATAAAAGGCGGGGAGAGAGAAAAGATTCCTTCATCTTCTCCAATCCACCAATCGTTTCATCTTCCGCTTCCGCGCCGAAATTTCACCTCCCGCTCCGCTAGGGTTCACTGTTGCTCGCTCTTCCCCACCAGAACTCGGGCGATTTCGCTCTCCTTCATCCATTCCAAACCTCTAGTAGCATTTCCCCCAAATCTCCTCATCCCCAACCATGTCGAGGGCTTCGGATCTTGCGGGTGCGTCGGATGATGTCTGGCCGACTTTAGATTGCGGGTCAGCGAAGTTGAAGCTTCTGGAGAAGCAGCTGAAGTTGCAGAGCCAGGAGATCATCAACTGGCGTCCGGCTGAGGGTGAATCGGTTCCGGAGCCTCGGGAGGGTGAGACCGTCGTTTTTGCCTCTTTTTTCCACCGGGGTCTTTCTCTTCCATCTTCCGAGTTCTTCCGCTAGCTTCTTACTTTTTACGAACTCGAGTTGGTGAATCTGAATCCCAACTCGATTCTGCAGATCTCTATTTTTGTGACTCTTTGTGAGTGCTTCCTGGGTGTGGAACCTCATCTGAATCTGTTTAGGTATTTATTCCATATCAAGCCCCAACCCTCCAAGAATAAAATCCAAGTGATTGGGGAGGGGGGGCCGGTGTCCAACTCAAGAACGAGATGAAGAAGATCTATTTAGATATTCCTTTGAAATCTTCTCTCAAGGGCTGGCATAAGGAATGGTTTTACTGTTCCGATCTGGAGCCATGCCTTCCCTCTTTTATGGGTTTGCCCCCGGTGATTATTGCCAAGTGGTCGTCTCTGCCCACCTCTGAAGAAATAGGGCAGGTTAATACACTTGTCCGCAGGATTAGCAAGCTGAAGAAAGCCGGGTTGACTGGCCCATGGGTGGCCAGACGCTTCTTGACTCGGTGCCTCAGGCCGCTGAAGCTGAGGTGCCACTTCGGCTAGGACTACAAGGGCAAAGGTGATCCCAGCCGGGAATTCTCTGACCTGATAGACAAGTACAAAGTGACCGACATCCTGCTGGATTTCTTCGCTAGCGGGGTGGTTGAAACTGAGGACACAGATCGGTCCGTGGCGGCTTACAGCAAGAAGAGGCTGCGCCCAAAGGTAACCCTTGTTGATGTTGTCTTGTAGTTCATCTGTGGTGAATGCTTGCAGATACATGCCCAGATTGGCTCCGCAGTGTGTAACTTGCATTTTTGAACTTCTTGTAGTCATATGAGGAGTTTGATGACGACTCCTGAAAATTATCGGCCTGGAAATCAAAGAAGAGGCCGAGAAGTCCTTCTGTCGCCCAGCCCGACTCCAAGAGAGCGGGGAAGAGACCCGTTGTAGATCAGGGCAAGACGAAGGTTATGAAGCCGAGTGCCACAGCCGGGAGCCGGAAGATAAAAGACACCGCCGGTACAGCGCCCAGGCCACTGAGTCCTCAACCGGGACCGATGAAGTCGAGCTCAGCATCATCAAGCCCAATAAGAGTGCCGCCGAGTACAGGGTCGAATCCAGCGCTGCCAGGCTGAGCAACATTGAACCCAAGAATGGCGCCACTGAGTACTCGAGCGCCCCAACCGGCCGCACTAGGAGTGGGGCCAGCCAGGATTAAAATGCCACCGTCGACTGCCACACCGCCTGGCCCGACACCGGCTGCAGTCCACCGCCGGGATCTGGATCACCCAGGCAGAGGCTTAAGTTCTCCAAGAGGTAGGTTGCTTTGGATCTTCTGAAAATCTTGTTTGGCATAGTTGTGTTTTGATGTTTGACTCGTTACGTAGGAAGCGAGCCGATATTGATCTTAAGGGGACCACTCCGGCTACTCCTGTTGTCGAGCCAACCCCAGCCAATCCGGTGCCATCGAGCACACCTGCCGAGCTGGCGACGGTCTCAGTTGCAGAAACCGAGACGGTCCCGACTGCAGGGCCACCGACACTGGCCAACCAAGGGGTGGTTGTCGAAGCTGCTGCTCCAGCCCCTGAGCCAGCCCCCAAGGCCCCGGAGGCCGCCGAGTTGAGGGCCAAGACCCCGTCGCCGTCCTTGTCGCCGTCGTCATCGTCGTCGTCGTCGCTGTCTCCTCCTTCGGACAAACCAGATCTCCCCAGGCTCGAAGCCCCTCCCCGTAAGTTCCCGAGGACGTTCTGCTGGACGGCCCCCGACGGAACCGCGAGGAGTTACAAGCATGACGAGGTCGCGGCAGAAAAGGAGCGTGAAGACTTGCTTCACGCCGCAATCGCCACGTCCCAGGGGATTAAGGTATGGATCTCGTTGTATTGGAATCTTGGCAGTCCTCCTTGCACGAGTGTCCTGACGCTTGACTTCGCCTCGTGCTGTTTCTCTCCAAGTAGAAACCGGTTGACCACTCGGAGATGATGAACGAGGTCCTGACCCGGGTTGCCCCCCAGCTCCAAGAATTGGACCAGCTTCAGGCTTTAAAAGCCGAAGTGGAAGGGCGCAGCCAAGAGAGGGAATCTTGGCTGAGGGAAGCCGTTAATCAGCTTAGGACCGAGAATTGGGACCAAGCCAAAAAGACTGGAAGTAAGTTTCCAGAATGTCTCCCTGACTGATCCCTTAGTATATTTCTCCAGCTGCATTGTTCTCCGACTGCCCAGTTGTGTTTTGACTGCCATGCTGAGTGCTTGACTGTTATGATGTGCAGCCCTTGAAGCCGAGCTGAAGACCCAAACAGAGGGAGAAAGCCAGCTGAAGGAGGCCGAGAGAGCCATGGCCGGGCTCGAAAAAGATAAGGCCGACTTGACAAAGGCCAAGGCCAAGCTTGAGCAAGAAAAGGCCAAGTTGAAGAAGGCCAACGCCAAGCTCGAGAAAGAAAAAGTTGAACTGGAGAAGGCCATAGCCAAGTGGGAGGCCGACTACAAAAGTAAGTCTCCGCTCCGACAATGACCTTAACCAATCCATTAATTACTCTGTCTGCAGTTTTGCCTAACAAGTTTACTTGTCGATGAACCCAGGTAGCTGCCAGAGCCAATGCCCAAATCCAGTTTTAGGCTTTCGCAGAGGAGATAAAGGTTGTCAAGGAGTCACAGGAGACCCTTGCCGAGTCCGTGAAAGGGCTCCTTGACATCATGGATCCTCGCGATGTGGGAACTAGCTCCAGCATGATCTTCTAAGTGGAGGCGCGCCTTAAGGATGCACCGAGTGCCCTGAAGAGGTACTCGGATGAGCATGTTGTTGTCGGCGTGGCCCAGACCCTGGCGATGACCAAGTCTATCTACCCAAGGGCAGATATTGAAGCCATCGGGGAGGGGTTTGCCAAGGAGACGACACCTGAGGAGGCGCTGAAGCTGATAGCCAAAGCGAGGCTGACTGCAGAGGTGATCACCCGAGACCTGGGTATGTAAGAACAGTCCATCATGCAGTCGGTGTGTATAAACTTTTGTAAAAACATGTGTAAATATATGTGCAATGCTGCCAAGCTCTGAATTATTACTCAGTTGTCATTAGCCTTACCCGACTATATAGTCTGCGCCGAGTTAGTCTATAGGAACTTAATAAAATTGTTCACCGTAGAGAGCTGTACTCGGGCAAACGTGACAAAGTCGTAGTAAAACTTCATAACTTAAGTAAAAGTTATTGACAAAGCACATATAATACATGCAGCCCCCAACTCACTACTCGGTTGATACAATCGCCGTAGTGAGTGAGAGATAATCTGTACACATGGGAAATTATAAAACTCAGGTATAGAAAGGACATAGCTATTCTATATTCCATGAGTTGCTGATGAGGGCGCCGTCTTCGGTCTTCAGTCGATAGGCGCCTGGCCGCGTGACCTCGGCTATAATGAACGGCCCTTCTCAGATTGGGAATAGTTTGTGCCTGTCTTTGGTGGTTTGTATTTTTCTCAAGACGAGATCTCCAACCAAAAAGGCGCGGCCATGGACATTGCGATTGTGGTAGCGACATAGGCCTTGAAGATACCTTGCCGACTGGATTGTTGTGATATCCCTTGCTTCTTCCAACTAATCTAATTCGACCAATCGGGCATTGTTTGAGATGTCTTCTGAGAAAGCCCGAACTCGCGGAGAGCCGAACTCTAACTCGGTTCCTCAGCACCGTAGACCAGAAAGAAAGGGGATCGCCCTGTTGCCCGACTAACCGTGGTTCTGAGAGACCAGAGAACAAATGAGAGTTCTTGTACCCACCGGCCCGCGTATGGTTGTAGTCGGTCAAATATCCTGGCCTTGATACCTTGTAAGACCATACCATTGGCGTGTTCAACCTGCCCATTGCTCCGCGGGTGTGCCATAGATGTATAGTAGATCTTGATGCCGAAGTTGTCACAGAAATCATAAAACACGCCGCCCGTGAACTGAGTACCGTTGTCCGTGATGATGCGATTAGGGACCCCAAATCGGTATAATATACTCATGATGAAGTCCTTTGCTCGTGCCGCTGTTATGGTAGCAACGGGTTTTGCCTCAATCCACTTTGTGAATTTATCCACTGCGACGAATAAGTGTGTGAACCCTCCTGGCACTTTCTTGAAAGGCCCGACCATGTCATGCCCCCATACTGCAAAGGGCCAAGAGATTGGGATTGTTTGGAGTTCTTAGGCTGGGAGATTGGTTTGTCTTGCGTAGAACTGGTAGCCCTCGCATGTGCGAACAATGTCTTTAGCGTCTGTTACTGCTGTTGGCCAGAAAAATCCCTGCCGGTAAGCCTTTCCGACTAACATCCTGGATGCGACATGGTTGCCACATATGCCCGAGTGGATCGATTGCAGAATCTGCTTGCCCTCCTCGGTGGTGACGCAGCGCATGAGGACACCGGATGCACTTCTTCGGTACAGGTCTTCTCCGACGACTAGGAAACTCTTGCTTCGACGTTTGATCTGTTCAGCTTGACTGCGATCTTCTGGGAGTTCATCATCTAGGAGGAATTTGAGAACAGGAGTCTGCCAGTCTTGACATATGTTCAGTACTTCATCTGTTGCTGGGGTAGGTTCGCCTACCGACTGCTCTGGCACTGGTTTCTTCTTGACTGATGGCTCCATAAGTTGCTCGACAAAGATCCCTGTTGGGACTGCTTCTCGCTTAGATCCCATGTTGGCCAGTTCGTCTGCAGCATCGTTGTATTGTCGTAGGACATGTGTTATCTCCAGCACGTCGAACTTGTTTTCTAGCTTCCAGACCTCCTGACAGTATGCCGCCATTGTGTCGTCAAGGCATGTCCAGTCTTTCATGACTTGGTTGACCACGAGTTGAGAATCTGCTCGCACAACCAGTCGGCGGATGCCGAGTGATATAGTAATGCGGAGCCCGTGGATAAGCACCTCGTACTCAGCAACGTTGTGGGAAGCCGGGAAGTGGATTTGGAGGACGTACTTGAGCTTTTCGCCAGTAGGGGACGTCAATACAACGCTGGCCTCGGCGCCGCCCAACCGTAGAGAACCGTCGAAGTACATCGTCTAGTACTCTAGCTTCGCTGTTGATGTAGGCATTTGAACTTCTGTCTACTCGGCCACGAAGTCGGCTAGAGCTTGTGATTTGATAGCTGTCCGTGGCTGAAAGGTGATGTCGAACGCCATCAACTCAAGCGCCCATTTAGCGACTCGGCCGGTGGCCTCACGATTATGTAAGACGTCCCCGAGTGGATACGATGTGACCACCATGACTTGATGTGCTTGGAAATAATGCACCAGCTTCCGGACAGTGATGAGTAGGCCGTACAGCAGCTTCTGGACCTGCGGATATCTCATCTTCGAGTCGGCAAGGACCTCGCTAACAAAGTAGACTGGCCGTTGAATCTTCTATATATGACCTTGTTCGGATCGCTCGACCACTAGCACCGTGATGACTACTTGAGTAGTTGCCACCAAATACATCGTTAATGGTTCTTCGGGCATTGGTGACGCCAACACGGGTGGACATGTGAGAAATTTTTTGAAGTCTTCGAAGGCTTGCTGGGCTTTGGGAGTCCATTGGAAATTGTCTGCTTTCTTCAATAGCTTGAAAAAAGGCATGCCCCGTTCACCAAGTCAGGAAATAAACCGGCTGAGTGCCGCCATGCAGCTTGTCAGCTTTTGGATGTCCTTCTGGTTAGTCGGGGGTGCCATGTTCATGATTGCGTTGACTTTTTCCGGGTTGGCTTCGATGCCGCGGTGCGAGACGATGAAGCCGAGTAGCTTGCCGGATGGCACACCAAAGACACACTTTTCCGGATTCAACTTCATCTTGAATCTTCGAAGATTTTGGAAGGTTTCTTACAGGTCAGCGATGAGGTCTTCTTTGGACTTGGTCTTGATCACCACATCATCGACGTAGGCTTCCACGTTGCACCTGATCTGAGTGTGCAGACACCGCTGAATTGCGCGTTGATACGTTGCTCCAGCATTTTTCAAACCTAACGACATAGTAATGTAGCAGTACGCTCCAAACGGCATGATGAAAGACGTCTTTAAACAGTCCTCCTCCTTCAGGCTAATTTGGTGGTATCCTGAGTAACAATCGAGAAAGCTGAGAAGTTCGCACCCTGCAGTCAAATCCACCACCTGATCTATTCTTGGTAGACCAAATGGATCCTTGGGGCACGCCTTGTTGAGATCGGTGTAGTCAACGCACATGCGCCATTTACCTTTTTCTTCCGGACCAAAACTGGGTTTGCCAACCAATCCGAGTGATAGACCTCCTTGATGAACCCGGCTGCGAGAAGCTTGGTTATCTCCTCCTGAATAGCATCTTTTCGGTCCTGAGCGAAGCGCCGCAGCCGTTGCTTGACTAGCTTGGCGTCTGTCTTCATGTTGAGGGCGTGCTCGATCACCTCCCTTGGTACGCCCAGAATGTCGGACGGTTTCCACGCAAAGATATCCTTGTTGGCTTGGAGGAAGGTGACGAGCGCATCTTTCTATTTGAGGTCGAGTCCGGTCCTGACTAGAGCAGTCTTGGAGGGGTCGGAAGGGTCTAGGGGATCTTCTTTGTGTCAAAGTCTGCTGAAATTCCAGACTTCGCTCCTTTTTTTACCGAAACTTGGTTATCCTCGACTTTAGTTGCGACGGCTTGCTGAATGTTGTTGCGTCCGACTGCCACCTCTTGTGATTGAGCCAGTTTGCAACTCTCCTTGTCGCAGGTGAAGGCTTGCTTGACATCGCTGCGGACGGAGAGGACTCCTGCTAGCCCTGGCATCTTGAGCACCATGTAGGTATAGTGTGGTATCGCCATGAATTTGGCGAGCGCCGGTCATCCGAGTATTGCATGGTACGCAGTCTCGAAGTCCGTGACCTCAAGCAGATGTTTTCCGTGTGGAAGTTATCCCACGTGCCGAAGGTGACCGGCAAGGTATCTACCCGAGTGGTGTTGAAGACAAGCCGGGAATTATCCCGTGGAAGGGCGCCGTACTTGGCCGCAGATCTGAACGAGGAATCTTCATCTCATCCAAGGTCTTGGCGAAGAGGATGTTGAGCGCGCTACCTCCGTCTATGAGAACCTTCTTCAACTTGATGTTCTTGACGACCGGGTCCAAGACGAGTGGGTAGCGTCCCGGGTGTGAAACCTAATCTGGATGATCTGCGCGGGTGAACATGATGGACGTCTCTGACGAGCGCAAATATTGGGGGGCGTCAACTGTAGAGATTGCCTTGATGTCACGTGCTGTTAGCTTCTGCTTCCGTTTGGACTCATACACTGACGGCCCCCCGAAGATGTGGTTGAGCTCGGCCTGGGGATCTTGAAAATCGTCGGCCAGGTCCTGGTCAAGTTTGTCTTTGCCCTTGTCGGCGTCAGATGATGAAGCCTGCTCGGAGGCAACCTTCTTGAGCATGAAGAAGTCTTTGGCCGCGTGCTTGCCTTTGGGGTGGAAGGGGCATGGCCTGTTCATGACTTTTTGGTAGTCGTTGTTCCTTGGGGGCCGCGACCGAGTGCGCTCCATGTTGGCCACCTCGTTGTCCGACTTCCGCTTGCGGTTGCCGGACTTGTTCTGCGATGGATCGTTGTCAGTTTTTGCCTTTTGGTCTTTTTGCCGGGGCTCTTTCTTCTCGTCGAGGGCCTCTGCGACTACTTCGGCCGAGTCGGTGTATTTGTTTGCCATATCGAAGAGAGCCCTAATAGTGGCTGGAGGCTTCCGAGTGAATTTCGCGATGAACGGGGCATCCTTTACTCTCTTGCGGAAGGCAGCGATGACGACCTCGTCCTTGATCATTGGGATTTGGCTGCGCTTCTCGGAGAACCTCTTGATGAATTCGCACAGAGACTCATTCTTCCTCTAGTGCAATTGATATAAATTGTGCTCGGAAGATGGCCTCTCGTAGGTCCCCTGGAAATTAGCGATGAACTGCTCCCTGAGTTCTCCCCAGGAACTGATCGACCGCCTCGGGAGCCCGGTTAGCCATGTCCTCGCGGAGTCGGCCAGGGAGACCGGGAGGTAGTTAGCCATGGTTTTGTGGTCACCTCCGGCAGCTCGAATTGCCAGGGTGTATACGGTGAGCCAAGATTCGGGGTTGGTTTTGCCGTCGTATTTCCCGATACCCGTAGGCTTGAAGCCCGATGGCCAATCGATGTCCTGTAACTCGTGGGTGAAAGCTGGAATGCCTTCATCTTCATGAGGGCTCCGGCTCTGACCGCGGCGGTTAAACCGCTCGTGGTGAAGACCGAAATGCTCGTGCTCGTCCTCTAGTCGGCGGCGCTCGTTCTCTTCGTGTTCGCGGTGCCGAGCGTTGATGCTGTGGTGAAGGTCGCGTTGTAGACGGACTCGGAGGTCTTGGTTGAACCGGCGGTCGTTCTGGTGATGCCACCGATCGTTGTTATTGGTGTTGTCGAGTGATATTTGCCATGACTCCTCGTGTGGCTGACTTGAACCAGCCACCCGGCGTCGTGCTGATGTAGATGAGCCTGCTGCCGGAGAACTTGACCGATTGGTCGGTACAAGTGTGTCGCTCGACTACTGGTGCTGTTGACAGGCAGCAGCTGTAATCATCGCCTTGATCCTAGTGATAGTCAGGGTGGCCTGGTGATCAGGCCTGAGCTAGAGCGTGTCCAACGAGGTTGCGGCGGCCACGACGTTCTATTGTGGCGTGACGAAGACGTCGTGGTCGCCGACTTTGGTCTAGAGGTTCTGTTGCTGAGCAGTTCGCCCAGCCTTGCATAGCTCATCGTTGTGAGCCTCACGGTTGGCTTCCTCCTATTGCCGCAGTCGGCGTGCCTCCTCTTGCTGCTCCTCTTGTAGTCGGCGTACCTCTGGTGGAGGGGTTGAAGCCATGAAGACCTCGCGGGGCAGAAGGAAACTCGCCAGACTGGAGTCCGAACTGGTGTTCGAACCATTGTCCGACCTGGAGTCAGAGTCCGAGTAGTTCATCGGAGTAAGAACGACTCCGACCTTCCTAGATCCAACCTGAAACGGCCCTGGGTCGTGTCGAAACTGAATTGCAGGGAATCAGGTATGCCGCGTAAGACGTAGATCTACGGCGTTGCTGAGCCCGTGCGGGAGATTGACGATCTCTCCCCTGCCTAGCCTGACCCAGGTTGGCTCAAGGCCTAGCGCCAGTCGGACGCTAAAGGAGAGAGTTGTCCTAAGGCTTAATAAAGTAGAAGCTTGCCGTAGTAGATCGGTGATGGTGATTGCGACGTCTTGTGGGCCGACTGGCGTGGAGTCGGCTGGTTCCTCGGCCGGTTGAATTGGGTCTGCGTGGGCCAAGGCGAGGTTGCCGAACCTGTCGGCGACGAAGTTGAGGCTTCCAAACGAAATTGTGTCCCCGACTCTTGTTGTTGGATCCATCGAGGTTGTTGATGTAGATCTCGCCGAAGGCCCCTACCTGGCACGCCAACTGTCGATGTTTTACACCGGCAATATGATTATAGGGATACCCGGCGGATGGAAACTCGATGGATTGCAAAGGAACACAGAGAGATTTTATACTGGTTCAGGCCCTCGATGTGAGGTAATACCCTACGTCCAGTTGTAGTGTTAGTCCTATGAGGATTTGTGTTGATCTATGATCTTCTCGCCCTCAGAGGGCACCCTGCCTCCCCTTATATACCGGGGCACCAGGGTACAAGATAGGAATCCCAGCCGGATATGGCCAAGGGATTTCCTCTTAGAGATACAACTTACCCGACTAAGACTGTATATTTCTTATTGTACAAGACAAAGTCTACCGGGTGTTACTATATCTCTAATTACAAGTCTCGGCCCATCCTCTATCCGAGTGGCCCATATGCTTGTGATGAGGTACCCGGGGCCCATGGCCTCCACATATTGTGCGGGGAGATAAAGGTGTGGGGCCAAATGTGGGGCCTACCTGGCGGCCCCTTTCTTTTTATCTTCTCTGTTTCTTCTTCTTTCTTCTCCATCCTCTTCTTCTTCGTTCCTCTCTGTTTCTCTCTCATTTTTTTCACGAGGAGAGGCCGAGCGGCGTGGGCACCAGCTGGAGAGGCGGAGAGGCAGGGGTGGAGCTCCGGCGAGCGGCGCGCACGGGTGGTAGTGAGGAAAGGGACGCGGCGGTTGTCCGCACGGAGTGGATACGGTGGCCAGGTGCATGGCTCAGTTAGCAGGGAGAAAATGAGGTGGCAGCGATGGGAGCCGGAGGCAGAGGTTGGCGCAGGCGGGAGGAAGGGGCTGGTACGGGCTTCAGACGGCGATGGCCAGTGATGGCGGTGGCCGGGGAGTCCAGACTTCAGCGGCCGGGCTCAGCGAGCGGCGACGATGCTATCACACCCCGATCTGGCACCGCCATACAACGGCACCAAATAGGGCGTGCCGCAGGAAAACAGCACGAACTGCCTTCCCGCGGAACCGCGATACCGATACCAATCCCAGGACGTAGCGCTGGTATCCATGAAAATCAGATATGCATCATTGCAGTACATTAAATAAATAAATAATTTAATAGGATATATACCTTAACTTACGTTGCAGCTTCGGAGCAAGCCGAAGACAGCAACGAACAACACAGAGGCAGCGGCAGTAGCGGAACAACGGACTAAGTCCCAACGCACAGGCAACGGCTAGGAACTAGGACGAAAACCTAATCTTCACTTCTCTGCAACTCCAGCTTCAACTTCCGACGGAGAACTATATATATATACATATATATATATATATATAGAGCAAGGGTGAGTACTTACGTACTCAGCAAGCCAGGGAAACTTAGGTGGTTGTACTGTCATATGCTCGGATGAAATTCCGAAGGAATCGGTCCTTAATGCGACCACACAGGCATCACACCCACCGGATCGGCCTTGTGTCGCAAATCTCCATTTTTAAAAATTCATTTTTGCTTTCACAAGGCACCTACCCAGGTGTCGGGTTTTCCAAATATTTCGTAAAACCAAGTTTTACCCAAGAAGTTTCCAAATTTTTAAGTTTAAAGGGGCCACCGTCAGTACTCGTACAATAGTGCACGAACACCGAGGTGCGACAGCGGTGGTTACAAGGGAACAAGGTATTTCAATCATCAAGGAAGGATTTAATGCAGCAAGGTTGGGTTGGTCCACTGGTCTGACTCGCAGACGAGACCGAACGGATCAGTGCACACATATCGATGCAGTTTCACAATCGAAATAATTTAAATTTCAATTATAGGCTCGATTGATTAAAGGTGACTTGTCTTGCTCTAGCCCTTCACGAGTTTTCGAGAAATCTCGGCATAATCCGCTCAGAAACGATATTTTCTGGCGAACGTTACTATGTGCAAACACGCAAAAGACTACACAAAGACCAGTAAAAAGATCATATTTAGTACTAATAATAGTGCCATTAGATAGATCTCAATCTTAGAAAATTACTGGAGTTGGAACGAAGTCAATCGGAGTTACGGAACTAAAGATATGAATTTTTGAAGTTTATTTGAATTTTTGGAGCTGGGGAAAAGATTTAATTTATTTCTCGAGGAGGATATTTGAGGGAATATTCCCTGGAGTCACTGACGGCTGGGACCCGGATGGCAGACCTGGCCCACAGGTTAGCGGTGTATGGTCCATGGACCGAGTGCAAGGAGAGGGGGACAGTGGGATGGTGCACGGGCTTTTTACGGTGGACTGAGGAGGCTGGGCCCACCCACCAGTGACACAGCTCGGGGAAGCCAGGCGCCTGCGCGTGACAGCGTATAGCGATGGGAGAGAAGCGCCGCCGCTCGGGATCGATGGCCGACGGCATGCAAGGCGGTCCGACGAGCGGTGGCGTTCGGGGATGAGGGGAATACGCCGGAGGAGAGAAGAGGTCTTGGGGGAACCAAACGACCGGTTCGGATCGGTGGAACACCATGCAATGGCGGCCGGCGCCAGAGACCAGAAGACAGTAGAGAGAAGAGGGGGACGAAGCTCCGCGTCTATGGCGGCATGGTGGTCCGGTCGTTCACGGTGCAATCCAGAGAGGAGTATGGGGGCCCGTGGGCACGGAGAGAGGGGTGGAGAGGCATCCGGTCTCGGGATCCATGGGAAAGTACGGTGGTGGGGCACGCCGATGCGTGGTGGCAGCAAGGAGTGAAGAAGACAGGGGTCCTTGGCTCAGGATCGCTCGGGGATGGTTCGGCCTAAGGTCATCCGGGGCTAAACGTGAAGGTACATGCGGTTGCACGGGAGGGAGCTCACCAAGGAGGGAGGCTTGGTTGGTGATGGCGGTCTAGTAGCGCGGTGGAGATCGGGGCCGGGGAGAAGCGGTGTCCACGGCGACTCCAGAGGCGAGATGTCCGGGCGAGGTAGCTCTTGAGCTTGTCTTTGCCCCTAGGGCTTGGTGGTGATGTCGCGAGCACTGAAGAGCGGCCAGCGCCGAGAGCATCGACAGGGCGGGGATATTGTCCTCCCGAGCAGGCAAGGTCAAGAGGGATGATGGGGCTCTTGGAAGGGGGTTTTATAGGCGTGGGCTCAGGCAAGGTCGGTTCAGAGGGAGGAGCTCCAATAATGGAGGTCCAATGATTGAGGGAGAGAGGCGGGAGAAATGGCACCGCGGTGGGATTTCTCGCACGGCGGTATTTTCGATCGACGGCGGAGATTGATCACGTGCTCAAAAGCGGTGCATCGGAGGGCGTGGTTTGGAGTGAGAGCGCGAGCTCGTGGGCGCACGAAAGGACGACAGTGGCGTCGGCGGCAGAGATCTTTTGACCGAGGACTGGGGTGGGTGCGGCGAAGGAGGGGACAAAGGACGGAGTGGGAGCGGCTACGGTTGTCCTCCTCTTGGTGGCTAGCTGAGACCTGGTGGGGCTGGACGGGACCATGGTGACGGTGGAAGTCCGCGGCGGCATTTGACCGAACGGGTTTCGGACGGAAACAGACAACATCGGGAGGTTGAAGATGCACAGTGCCGGGGAATCAGACAGCTACGCAGTGGGCGGGCCATGCGGGGCGCATCCGGCGACTCGGCACGGTTCACGCATGGCGCGGGCGATCGACGGCGGCCGAGTGAGGACGTGGGGCACGTGGCGCAAATCGAGCGGGCGGCGAGCGAGTGCCTTCGACAAGCGCAATCGGGCGGCTGCAAGTGGCGCGCATGGGCACGTGGCAATATCGAGTGCGTGCGGCAGGGAGCGCGCGGTGCCGGCAGGCGAAGGAGATCCGACGGCAGGCGGGCGGCTCGGGACGCGCACATGTCGAGCATCCAGGAGTGCGCCTCGCATGCACAGCGGCCGTAGGCTAGCTAGGCCGAGGGAAATGGGGTGTTGCGGCCCAGGGAACACAGTGTCACTTCTCTTTTTCCAGGGATTATTTTGAAGGGTTTTGGGGGTATTTCAAAAGGGATTTTAAATTCAAAATTCGTATTTGTACTCAGATAAATTCAAGGAATACAAGGGGTGAAATCCAAGGGTATTTTGTGTATTTTGGAATTGGATCTTTTTCTGAGGATTTTTGCAGTGAGGATTCAAAGAGGGGATTTCAAGGAGAGAGAGAGGATTCAAATTCAAATTACAATATTTAATTTGAATTTGGGGGGGGGGGGAATGCTCAAGGGAATTCGAGGAGTTTTCCTAGGGTTTACAATGGAGACATGACTTATATGGGTGGTTATATATATATATATATGTGCATATATACATGGGCACATTTATGGGGGTTTATGTATATATATAGAGAGAGAGGTATATATATGTGTGTGTGTTGGTGGGGTTGAGTGGGAGGGTTGATACATGTATATATATGTAGGTGTATACTCAATGAGATATATATATATATATATATATATATATATATATATAGTTATATTGATGGAGAGGGTTCGGATGGTGGTTCGATGCCCAAGTTGTATTATTTAAACTCGAGATTCCTCAGGGATTCAAGAGAGAGGGGAAACAAGGGGATTCACGGGAGGATTCGAAAAGGAATATTTTTGGGGTTTCGATTCAGCTCTTCGGGACGGTTATCGAACCGGAGATTTCTGGGGGAGAAGTTCAAGGAACTTGCCGTTAGGGTTTTAGGAGCGGAGTTTGATAACGGTGATTCAAATTCGGAGATTATTTTGGAACGGGGGTTTTTGAGAGGAGGGATTTTCGAGATCAAGGCAGAGAGATAAACTGAGATCCATGGCACAACTTACGATACAGCACACAAGGAGGTGAAATTTTCATGGGTAGTTTTTAGCAAATTATCGTTTAACGTCTCGCTGAAAGCGGGGCGTTACAGATGCTATGGCGACAGTGGAGGCTCTGCAAAGGCAAAGAGGAGGCAGATAGGGAAAGGGACAGCGTGGCCCTTCGGCTTTTATAGCCGTGGTGGCAGAATGGCGAGGAGGACGGGGAGACCTTCTATCCCATGGTCCGAGGGGAGCGGTGGCCCACGGCACGTGGCGCCATCTTTGGACCAGCGGTCCGAGGGCAATGCTGCAAGGACGGTGCGGCAGGCGGCGATGGGACGAGGCGTGGGCAGTAGAGACGTGCGCGGCGCAGGCAGCAGCGCTCAGCCGGATTCATGGAGGAAAGCTACGACCGACAATGTGGTAGAGCGAGGCGACGCAATGGCGGGGTCTGGCGCGCGGCAGGGCAGTGACGCAAGTGGCTAGACGCGACAGGGCGTGGCTGCTGGAGTTGATGGCTGGCATCACCGGTGAGGTAGATGCGGGCAGCAGTGCACGGGATTCGCGGTGGTGTAGGTGGAAGGCTGAGGCAGGATTCTGGGCGGTGCAGGCGAGCCAGGGTGAGGATGATGGAGATGGGGCAGTGTGTGGTGGTACGGTGAGACGAGGTGGTGAGCGGTCCGGGAGCGGCATTCTACCGAACAAGTGATGGGTGTGGGTGTGGGGTTGGTTTAGGGAGAAGATGAGCGCTCGGCGGCGCACGAGCGAGCATCCGCGTGATTAGTGTGGGTGTGGGTCTCGGCTGGCGGTGAGCGAGTGAATTGGGTGGACGACCGTGTGGGTGGGAAGCGGCGGACAAGCACGCGGATCGGGTGGCCGTGGGCTGCAACTAGTCCAGGCGGGGTTCACCCGTGACCAAGGCACGGGTGGGAGGGGAGGAGGGAAAGAGGAGTGCGGGCTGGGAGGCTAGGGAGGTGGGCTGGAGTTGGGAAAAAAAGGACGAGGGCCCAGCTGAACAATAGACTTTTATAATTTCCAGAGATTTTATTAGGGATGAATTTTGAATATTTAATTTGATATTTGAATTGAGCTTGACTTCTGAATTCACAAACTTTTACAGAGGTCCTGGGTCCTTTAGAGAAATATCTCTGGATCGAATTTTTGATGTTTGTGATGGAGCTTTAGTTTGGATAATTTGTATAGAGTGGGAAGAAAAACCAAAAGAGGAAATTTTTAGAAGGGGTGTTAGAGTTTAAATGAATTCTCGGAAATTTCCACAGTTTAAAAGGGGTCCTTCGGGGATGGAAACTTTTAAGGAATTTTTGGTAGAATCAGAAAGGAAGTCCAGAGGAAGGGATAAAATAGGATAAATTTAGAGGAATCTCAAGGGGTTGTAATTCAAACTTGACATTTAAATTATCGATATCCCCAGGGAACTAATGGGGGATTTTTTTTATTGAGATTAAGACAAAGTTTGAATTTCGATTGGATTTGGAGAATTTCAACTAGAGGGGAAAAGCGGGGGTTCCAAAGAAGGGTTTGATCTCGGGATTCCATTTCCGAGGGTCGATGCGGGAGCGATTTTAGGGTTACAGGACTTAATTTAATTGAGATCTTTGGCACGTTTTTCTAGATACGCATAAAGAACCAAATTTTTTAAACATACGGTTTTAGTTAAAATAATTTTTCAGTGGATACACGGAATTCAGGGTGTTACAACCGTCCATCTTGATCAACATCTAATCCGAGCCGTTGATTTCCCATGAACCCTCTCCATAGACTTGGTCTATGGTAGACCACTCTCTTTCCTCTCTATGACACGTGGGTCCGTGTGTCAGTGATTCGGCCTATCCTCTCTCCTCGGTTGATATCATAATCTTTCTTTTCCAATAAAAAATAATTAATATGATACAATCAATTTATTTAATCCTTTTAATAAGCTTTAATTGGATTAAATCTTCTAAAATTCATAACTAATTCTTACAAACTTGGAATGAGGTTGTTCAAGTCCCAAAATTCATCTAAAATCAAGATCTACATGCTTATTTACTTTTTATGTATTGTTTATTGTTTTATTAGTTTTTTCTCGTTTTACGTGTAAGGTGTAGTTTTTCGTCATTTCGAAGGATTGCGAGTTCGAGGAAAGAGTTTCAGAAGATCTTTCGAAGGAGCAAGACATGTCACACAATAATCCCCTTGAGCATATTGATCCCATTTGCGAAAACTATTTTGTTTTAACATTGTTGCATGCATTTTCAAATGTCACATTATTATGGGTTATTATTATATCCCTATATTCATTGATTATGGCCATTATTGCTATTGTTTCCCTATACCTTGTCACCTTGGGATATAATTTGACTAGCCATAATCTTATATATTGGTTGGCCTAGATTATCTAGGTTTTGCTTAGCCATGCTTAGAAACAATAGTATCATTCATGTGGGATGACATATATTTCACTTATAATTTCACTATGGATAATCATTTGTAGCTCATGACGATTGGTCGTGGTTAGTTAATTAATATTCCAACTAAAACTTGAATAATGGTGGGTTGTGAGCACATGGTTTTGATGCCCGTGCTTATGACAATTAAGGATTGGTTCATGAACTATTGTTGTGAAGCATTTACTGTACTAATCACAAGCCAGAATGGGTAGCGGCTTGACTTGTTGCATAGCATAACCCGATGTGGAACACCGGATTGTGAAGTGGCGGTGATAAGTCCACAGTGGCGCTGAGTGAGTCTATTTCAGGTATAGAAAGACTGGGATCTTGGTGGGTGAATCATGTTAGATTGTTTTATGTGATGGGTCTTATCACGATTTCCCCCTTTGCAGTACCATGGTGGTATTTCGGGGCATAGGAACATGTGCAAAATCGTGTCTTATGGGTAAATTTGTGACACCTCTAATTAGAGTAAAACTATTTGAATAGTCGTGCCCACGGTTATGAGCGAGCTAAACAATGTTTTTCTTGATTAGTCTTACAGTGCTCATTAATGGTAATAATTTTGTAGTTGTGGAAACATGCTAACTCTGGGTATAGAGTGTGGTCAATTGGATATCTCCTGGTATGGAGGGGTTTGGGCTTGAATTGCATCGGTGTGCTATTCAGTGATTGGTTTAATATTGGTAATAATTATACTGCTTTCTTACTGCTTTTAAATATAAATATTTTAAATGTTGTTTATGCAAAAAAAAAAAGCTCTATTATGTCTCCTTTGAATCATTATTGCATTACTCCGGTGTGGCTTGTTTAGTATGGTGGGTGGTACTTAGCCTTGCATAATTTAAATCATCAAAGATAAGCGTTGCGACGGAGAAGATGGATTTACAAACCTGGCTTATACCCCGGTTGAGCTGCCTATGAGAGTGGTGCTAAAGCTATGCTAGATCATCTTTCCGCTGTAGATTTTTTCTTGTGAGGACTAAATGTCTCCTTCGTAAGTATTTAACATTTGTATTCTGTTGGATTTGTATACTGAAATGTCATGTCAGTTTATGTACCCCGGATGATTACTGGACGGAGATTTAATGTACAAATTAGCTTTGAAAATTATGGTGAATTTCTGAGCGTGCCACCACATGGGCTTAACGTGTGGCACATAACCCATGTATTATGGCCTTCACAAAATCACACAGTTGACCGTTTTGATTTTGCTATATCATACTCATGAGTTCTACAATCACATCTCAATTATTTTAGTTTTTATCCATCATATAAATGTTAGAGCTATCTAAGTTCTGAATTATTTTTATTTTCATACATTAGTAAGTCAAATTGGTTAACAACACGGTTTTGTGAAACTCTTAAGGCATAGTACCGGGGTTTTGTGAAATTTTCCCTTAGAAAAAATATATACATGTAGAACATTTTTTTCAAGGAATATACATGTAGAACATGTCAGGAAATTTTTATTTGTAAAAGCAAATACAGTCATATGATAATTTGCACGCTGCATAACTACAATATAATTGGCTCAAACATGTCAAGAGTATTTCCCCTTTTCATTTCTCACACGTAAAAAGTAGAAAAAGAAATGTGCCTCCCACCGTTTTCAAATAAGTGAAGTCGATCCTAATTATTTTCAAACTTTAACCACACTTTTTTTCCCAAAAATATTATAAATACTAAAAGAATACCATATTATTAATAAAGTGTATGGCTCCTTAAATATAAGTACGGAACTTTAGTTTATCACGGGCTTACTATTTAGGAGTAATTTGTGGCTAAAGTTAAAATAGGGAGTATAAACTAGTGCACGCTGCAACACAAATCACACTGTCACACCAATGAGACCCTTTTTAAAATAGTTCTCTACTTAAATTAGGAGATACCGAAGAATTCTACACTACTTAACAACGGATCATTAGAGGCTCAGAGCTAGCGACACCCATAAACTAAGAAAAGAACTGTGTCCAGCTGTAGTATGTAGAAGCTTGTTTTGCATGTGCCCTGGCCATTATTTTACCCTTCCCTCTTCTAGAAATTTCTTGGCATAGTTCTCAGTTCTTACCTACCGGCAGCTAAACAAAAATTTCTCTCGCCCCTGTTCCTTACCCCCTAGAAAACCACTGGACAAACAGAGTAAAAGACGAGCAGAAACCTTACGAAAACCGCTCTCTACAACGCTGCCCCTACTAATTTTTCCCCTGCAAGTGACGCTCCGGTAGGTAGCGACAGGGACAGAAACAAATCACTAATCATGACAGCCAAAAACCCAATCCACATCGCCGCTGAAATCGCCGATCACCAGCAGCAGCAGCAGCAGCAGAAGATGACTTGTTGGAGTTCTCATGCATGTGTACTTGCAGATCATGAGATGAGATGATCAGATGAGAGAAAAACACTAAAAAATTATTGGCAGACAGATCAATCGCTAGAACTAGAACGAGCTACGTGTAAGAAAAGGGGCGACGATTAATCAAACTCATGCATGAATCGCATGATAGGGGCCCCTCCTGGTGGCGTGTGGTGATAGGAGGAAAGGGGATAGAAAAAACGGCCAAACTGCCTGCCCGAATGACCGGGTGGTGGTGTTTCCCAAGATGCCATTGGAACTCCAGTGCAGGGGAGCGAATTGTCAGGCAGAATGGCACAAACAAATGGCTTCCTTTGTGGCCATCGCCGTAGCAGATGGGGACGGAATGGAGCGGCGGTGACAGCTGTGTTGGGCATGACGTTTTACCGCATCCGAAAAGCGCGGCGGATTCAGATTAGATGGGGGTTAACCTCTTTTGAACATGGCGGGACCTAGCGTTAGAGATGAGATACCGGAGAGGCGGGGGGACACTT
Source organism: Oryza meyeriana var. granulata (assembly GCA_003991445.1). NCBI lineage: Eukaryota > Viridiplantae > Streptophyta > Magnoliopsida > Poales > Poaceae > Oryza > Oryza meyeriana. The sequence goes on from RYFJ01002382.1 coordinate 74,596, forward strand.
CAGTCCTAGTTTGGACTTTGCACTAGCTAGCTTGTGACGTCGGTAAAAAGCTGGCGAGTTGGACTAGTTGGGATGAAGGGGCAAATCCATTTTTGGCTTGATTTTATTGAAAAGGTGATTTTACTTGATACTACAGTGGTTTGGGTACGGTGATTTTGAAATTGGAAATGGTCGGTATTATCCCCTAGAAACTTTTGCACTAGCCCGATTTACCCCCCTCAACTCTAATATCAAACATCTATATCCCGAACTCTTCAAAACGGATGAAATACCCCCGAACTCAATCCAGAGCGGTTTTGATCATATGTGGTACACACTTAACGGTCTAGTCAGCCAAAACGAATAAAAGTTAGTGGGGTCCACTTAACAGTCTGCCGCTTCCACCTCTTCTTTCTTCCACCTCCTCCCTCTTCTCCATCTCTCTCTCTACCCCCAATAGGAGCCAGGAGGAAGCGGTGAGAGGAAGGCGACGGCAACCTCCATGAGCTGGCGGCGGACCTCGGTCGCTCGGGCTCGAGGAGACAGCAGAAGAGCTTGAGCCGCGCCTCCGTTGCTCGGGCTTGGGGAGGTAACAAACGAACTCGAGGCGGCGGCGACATGCGGAGACCAAGCAGAAGGGGCCAAAAAGAGAGAGAGGTAGGAGGAGGAAGGAAAGGAGGTCGTCGGCTTCCCTGAGCGAGCTTGAGTAGAGGAGAGAAAGATGGAGGTCATTCACCGAGTCCAGATTTGCATCGCTAGCCATGAGGTAGAGGGGAGACGTGCGGCAGCGGTGGCCTGCCTCGCGATAATCAATATCGCCTACCGAGGTCGAGTGTCCTCAGGGAAGAGGGGCAGTGGCGGCTGGGGCCTGTCTCGCCGTTGTCGGTGTCGCCTGCTGTGGTCGAGTCCCCCGAGAAAGAGGGGAAGAGAGGAGGGAGCGGCGATGGCTGAGGCATGCCTTGCCATCATCGGCGTCGCTTGCCGAGCCGAGGAAGAAGTAAAGGGAGGAAGAAGGAGAAGCGCTAATAGGTAGGCCTCACCAATCTTTTAAATATTTTTGGCTGACTGGGCTACCACGTGTGTTCCACGTAAGACCAAAACCACTCCGGATTGAGTAAGGGGGCTAATTCGTCCGGTTTGAAAAGTTTGGAGGTCACATATCTAGTATTTGAATTGAGGGGGTAAATCAATCTACTACAAAAGCTATAGGGTAATTCGGACTTTTTCCTTTCAAATTCTATTAGTCGAGTTTTGTCCATGTGAACCATCTAACTTCCGTGATCTCATCGATTAGAAGTTAAGACACCACACAAATCTCAAAGAGCTAATAGAACGATAGACTTGTTTGTAAGATAGTAAAAACTATTGCTCGTTGGTTTTGTACCTAGCAATAGACTAGAGATGTAAATCATTTTCATTGTTGTAAGAAAATAAAACTATTGGAGATTTGATATTATCCCCAAAAACACATGTCCATACGCTGGAACTTAGGCAAAAACATCACTTCCAAAATTTCCTAAGGCAAACAAAAACCCGAACATCTTATGGGGCAGATTATCAATCCGATTATCTGTGACATACTTTTATAAGTACGATTTCTCCAAAATAATCTTCATTAACATTGTTTAGATAACTTATTCATGCCATTTATAAAATTAATAATATATACTACCTCAATCAAAAAGAGTATAGCACTAGCCATGCATCTAGACAAGAGTAAGTCCAGGTGCATAGGTAGAATTGTATTCTTTTTGGGACAGAGGTAGTAATATTTAATTCATCTAGTAATTATCCATGATCGGTTGCATCATCTAAAAAGAACACACGCTAAAACAATATAGTTGAGCTAGATTTGGTTATTGCATATCCATATGTTGACCCAATATGCCCCTACTTGAAACGATCCATGGTAGGTCCTCTTCTTCTTCTTCAGCCTAGGACCAATCTAACGTTTTGAAAAGTATTTCATGTAAGTTGGTAATTGTTGGCTCTGGACCATATATTGAGTCGTTCGTACTTGCGGGAATTCCATGTACATCATGGAACACCTCAACCAGGTTTTCTTCAAACCAACCAGAACATGCATGTAATGTTTTGGAAAAAAAACAATACAGTCGTGTAGACTTTAATATTTCCATTAAACTACCGTAGAAATTTACATCTAAACCTGATCAATACGACCTTAAACCAAATGGTAATTTCTACTGAAGAAACAAAATAAAAAAGAAAAGTGATTATGGGAAATTGTCTTTTTTCCTTCTATTTCCATATAGACTGAATCTAGATGTAAAATTTTGTAAAATTGTAAAGAATAGCATACTCTATGCTGCTATTTTTCTGAAAAAAAGAGTATAACTATTTACATGTGCTTTCGATGGTCTGGAGACCAATAGACCATTTTTCGTAAAATTGCAAAGGAGATGGGGGCATCCTATATACAGTTATAACTATATAGTTAGTCCCCACTAAGTGTTTTAATGTTATCTTTCTTTTCTTATTAAGTCACGTCACCTTAATTGTTTCTAGCTTTTGAATGATTAATCTATATTCAAATTATCTCCCTTTTTTCTTCTCTCATGAAGCCACATTATATTAGTATTTTGTTTTTGGGTGGTCAATCTATATTTGATCTAAATTTTCATAAAACACATCATCTTGATTGTTTATTGATTTTTTTCAATGATTGATCAATGGTGCAAATTATATAAAGTATATAAAGTTACATCATTTAGCTACAAAATAAATGCATCTTACAATTTATTTCTACCATTATCATATAATATTTAGTAGCAACATGCTAGATTCATTTTATTATCTGCTTATTCGCCGCTGCCCAAAAGAGACGACTCATTTTAAGCCTCTCTCCTCGTGCAACTATTGATTTGATCTGGTCAGTCCATTCGCACGCAGACGGTACGGATGCAATCACTTTTTAGTCTCTCGTTGGGCGCATGCTAACGTTTTCATCTCTCTACCTCATGCAGAGTCCGACACGTTGCCCTGTCCCGGGTGCCCTATAATCCGAGGCATCACTATTCTACTCCGTAAAAACGAACGCTAAGCACACTCACCAAAAGCTACACAGGAAACAACACTCTTAGTGCAAACATTAAAAATTTTGTTCAAATAGATACTGTTGCAGTTCATAATGAAATTTTTGGGTACCTGAAAGGTTAAGAATATAGTTGCGCACAGCGCACCCTTTCTTTACAACATTTTAAACTGCATAGTGCGGCTTTAATTCGATACTCATAACTCGTTAATTGTATCATTAACCAAACTGGTATCAATACTACCAACAACAATTCGCTGTATTGATACCAACAACAATTCGCTGTAAATCTGTAACCTAACCCAAAGATGTAATTTAATTTTATCTCTCCGTAATTTTTGAATTTATATTTTTCTTAATTATTATTTCTAGTGAACTCTTTACCCAGATTTGTATGTATATATATAGCTCGGCTCTGTCACAATAAACATGCATTAGTTCTTTACCCAAACTAAATTTTATATGTCTATAGTTGTATTCTTTATAGGAAACTGATAACAAACTACATGAAGTATATTTGATTTGCCATTTTCTGTACTAACAAGAGAACTTTGCATTTTCCCTGCTCTTCAAACTTTCTAGAAGTCTTTCGATAAAGTCATTACATAACATAATTCACATGATGCATCTACCGCATGGAATTATTCAGTATTGGGCATGTTTAGTTTGCCACTATTTTCAACCATACCAAACTTTGGTATTATCAAATTTTAATAAGGTAGTAATTCAAACATATTCTAAACATTCTACCATTTCTTACCATGCCAAGATTTGGTGATTTTATAGGAACTTCTTCACATAGCACCATATAAGAATATTTGGCAAAAGTAGCAAACCAAAACAACGGCAACATACCTCTACCCAACCAATTTTTGGTATGACCAAACTTTGCCAAATTGTAGGATTAATTTTGGCATCAAAGTGAACAAACCCATTATCACTTTACATGCCCGACACTTCCTGCTCTAGACATCTTTAAGACAGATTGCTTACATACAACTAGCCTTTGATTATGCGTATGGTTTACGCATGTCGATCAGCATAGAAAATTCATCCTTATCTTAACATCTTCAAGATGGATTGCTTACGCGTAACTAGCCTTTGCATTATGCTCATGTACATGTCTGTACATGCCTATCTCGCCATCTTCAAGATAGAGCGCTTACGCATAACTGACATTCGTCTTGATCGCAAGCTCTATGCATATCTACCAACGCCACTGGAAGCATCAACCTCTGTCTCGCTATAAATCACAGAATTCTCTCAAAGAATCACATAACTATCTCATAGAAAATTCACTGTAATTTATAAGGTACTCCATTTATCTTAAAATATAAAAACATAATACTAGATGTGACAGCAAGTGATGTTGGTGTTATATTTAGTACGAGGTTTATATATTTTGAGATGAAGAGAGTAACACAAAATTCACTGGTTCAGAGAAATACAAGAACTATAAAATAGTGTCACATCTAGTACTAGATTTTATATTTTAAGACAGAGAAAGTAACTGGTTCAGATGAATGCAAAAACCGTTTAAAAAAAACCCAAATTTACTGATGGTGTGTGTAAGCTTGCGGTTGTGCGCGGGGCGGAATTGGGCGCTGGGGAGGAGACCGTGCGGATAGCGCCCCGCTGTCCTCTGACCGATAGGGGGTGCTTTGTCTGCCTCCGGCGACAGCCACTTTAATGCCCCCGAGGCGACACCTGTCCCTCCCCCTACCTCACCGCCGCGATCGCCTCCCTCTATCCCGCACCAACACCAACTCCTCCGCTCCACGCCCCCCGATGCTCCCCGTTTTCCCCTTCACTTTTCTTTTCTTTTCTTTTCTAATCCCCCCGCCTCGCTGATTAAACTGGAGATTTCCCCTTGCTAATTCGGGCATTACCCACCCAACTAATCACACTCCTCGCCCCTGTCGCTTCCGCCTCTTCATATTTATAACTCGCTTCCCTTCCTTCTCCTCTCGGCTTGGCTTGGCTTGGCTTGGCTTTCTTCGTCGCTGGGGAGAGGAGTGGGAGGAGGGATTTCGGTGCGGGTGTTGTGAATTTTGGTGAGGGTTTCGAGGGGATTTGGGGGTGGTGGTGGTGGGAGAGGAGATGGAGATGCCGGAAGGGAGCGCGCTGGCGAGGCAGGGGTCGATCTACTCGCTGACGTTCGATGAGTTCCAGAGCGCGCTCGGCAGCGCCGGGAAGGACTTTGGGTCGATGAATATGGATGAGCTGCTGCGGAACATCTGGACGGCGGAGGAGTCGCAGGCCATAGCGGTCTCCTCCGCGACGGCTGCTCCGGCCGCAGCGGCGGCGGCGGCGGTGGCTGGGGACGCGCAGCAGCAGCCCATCCAGAGGCAGGGGTCGCTCACGCTGCCCCGCACGATCAGCCAGAAGACGGTGGACGAGGTGTGGCACGACATCATGGGGTTCGGCGCCGACGCCCCCGCGGCGGCGCCGGCGCAGGCGCAGGCGCAGGCGCAGCGGCAGCCGACGCTGGGGGAGATGACGCTGGAGGAGTTCCTGGTGCGCGCTGGCGTCGTGCGGGAAGACATGGGGCAGCCCATCGTGCTGCCGCCGCAGGCGCAGGCGTTGTTCCCCCAGAGCAATGTGGTCGCCCGGGCCATGCAGCTCGGGAACGGGATGGTGCCCGGAGTCGTCGCCCAGGGCGCCGCCGCGGCGATGACGGTGGCGGCGCCAGCCACGCCGGTTGTTCTGAATGGGTTGGGGAAGGTGGAGGGCGGGGATCTCTCGTCACTGTCGCCGGTGCCTTACCCGTTCGACACTGCGCTTAGGGTGAGGAAGGGCCCTACTGTGGAGAAGGTGGTGGAGAGGAGGCAGAGGCGCATGATCAAGAACAGGGAGTCAGCTGCTAGGTCCCGTGCGCGGAAGCAGGTGAAGCCTCTGTTCTTCAACCGTGGTGCTGTAGGCTGTAGCAATCTATTGGTCGTATGCCTTTTTCTTGATTAATTAGTTCTGAAATGCTATCCGAAATCAAGCCCAGTGGTGCCTATATTTGGTATGCCTCTCGATAATGCTGTACTTTATTCACATGATGTGATCCACCACTTCTAATTTAGCTGGTTGATATTAATTTATGCCTAATAGCCACTGCAAATAGCAAGTTAGCGTCGTTTAATATTGTTGAACCACAGAGGATAAGAATCTATGCGTGAATAATCCATGGTTCAAGTTGACCCCCTCAGATTCGGAAAGATGATGAGTGGCTTTGTTCATTTTGGAATGCTTGCTAGGCACTTCAGATTTTTGGATCATTTCTTGCATGGGCTGTTGCCATGATAGGGATAGCATGCTCACCCTGAGGCTTAGAAGGACAATCGGCAAGACCAATTCTGAGAAATGGTAACTTTTGGTGATCTATTTTAATTGTGTGGGGGTAACAGGCCCTTTTTGTGTGCAAGTTGTGCTGCCATGATGCACTCATACTGCTATACAAGCTATATACTTTTATTGTTCTAACATGGCAAGGTCAAGTCTTTCTGATACCTCTGCTTGATGGGAAATAGTTCCAGACAGTTCTGGTTGTGTTGGGAAACACAGTTTTTGGACATTAAATTTCTTGTCTTCTGATATACAAGCATACAACAGGCTTATATAATGGAGTTGGAAGCTGAGGTGGCAAAACTGAAGGAACAGAAGGCTGAATTGCAGAAAAAGCAGGTATACCTGCTGTTATATAAAATTGCTTTGATGCTTGCATAATTATTATTTATTTATTTATTTATCATACCGATTCATTTAAGCAGTTATTGGTCCTTATATAGCCGCTTGACTTTGCACATTTCTTAAGTTTCTCGCCTCAATTGTCATATTTGTCTAGAGACAATCTGCCGCTAACAATGCTTGCTGCTGGTTTTGCAATGTAGAGACCACAAATAGCATTCAAACATCCTTGTTCTATATGTTTCGCATGGAATCTATCTGAACTTTAATAAATTGCTGGAGGTTTGCACATAAAAAATATATCCTTTTAGTTTGAACATTGCTGGGGTTACATTAATTTTGTATTACTGCCGTGCAAGCTTGTATTGAAATCTTATGCCATGTGGTATTTGATTGTTTTCACATATCTTCCATGCACCCAGTGTTGTTATGCAAATTTGCATTCCACATTGTATTGTACTTAGCAAACTTAACAAAAGCATCGAATGTTTGCTTCTTCTAAATTCCTGAAAAAGAGGCTTTATTCACTTATTATTGTGCTTGTAATTTGCAGATGGAAATGATACAGAAGCAAAAGGATGAGGTAATGACCTTACATTTTTGTAGAAAATACCATGGTTCTGAACACACACTATATTTATTCTCATTGATTTAGAAGCTGTCTATACCACTTTCATATCACTACCAAATTCATTTCCACAAACTTGGTGTTTAATTGGGTGTTTTAATGTGGGTGAAGTCTTTGGGATATAAAGCAATTTTGGACTAAAGTCCTGATGACTTGAATCCAGAAACATCTCTATCCAAACAGGCCCAAATGCTGTAAGCCTGTAACCAACCTCCTAAAACTGGCCGATACCTTATAATGTTCATGGCTGAAGTCTGTCAAACTGCACAGCATCAGTAGCATTAGGTCATTTATCTTAATGAAAAAAACCACATGCATACTTGATACTTTCCCCTTGCTGGCCGTGAGATGGATTTGTTGTTGTGGAATTTTTTGTGGTCATATCAGAAATTATCTTACTACATACGGCTTAAATTATGTTTCAGAAATCCCTTATTGTTAATACCAACCGCCATCATAAATATATATATGCTGGCCGTATATTTCATGTCACTGACACTCTGGCTTCTTATCCCCTCTCATTTTCTTTCCTGTATCATGTTATCAATGTGGGGTCATGGTGTTACGTTCATCTTAAGTTTTTTACATAAACAATTCCGAAGAAACTAACAGGGATATGCAATGCTGGAACTCCTGTCGTTGCAATAGAAAACTAACGCATCATGATTTTCAGCTATAACTGTGGGGACTACTTTGATGTGATTTTTGTAAAAAAAAGAAAAAAGAAAGCACAATCCAATGCATTAAGGCCAAAAACACAACTACTTTGTTTTACAGTCTTCCCTGCCCGCGGAATAATTGAGCCTACCATGGACAGAGTAAATGTCCAGATGCACCATTCTGAATATGGTGTCACATTCTGTGCAGGGCTTGCTTGTAAATTGTAATACCAAAACTTCCCTAGGAGAGCATATTACCCCATAATCTCAGGTTTTCATTTTTCAAAATCTAGTTTTTTTTAAAAAAAAAAGTTTTCAAATCTAGTTATCTGACTCTACATTTCTTAAGTTAGTAGGCTATGAGTGCAGTGACATATATGTAGTACCATCAACATATTTGTCCCATGTCATTAACCATTCCGTAGTTGAACTTCATTTTGGATCAACTGTTTTTTATCCAATACTATTTCTTAATGTATATCTATGAAGTTCACGATTTGACAATTATCACGGTTTCACGATTTGATAATTGGCATGGTCTAGTATTTATTTTTGTACCTTGTGTTTTATTTTTAAGTAACCAGTTCGACATTTTAACCAAAGAATGATACTTTCCTACCAATGAGATCTGAAGTGCCTTATTGGACATAGAATGCTACCAAAAGAAAATGGACACTGGGTAGTTGGTCTGGGTAGTTTCTTCAACCTACTGTGATATATTAAAAATAATCCTGACTGAATCTAGTCCAGCCCTACTCTTGACTCTACAGAGTGAGCCTGTCAGGGCACTAAAATTAAAGACATTAAAAGTAATAAAAGATGGCATGTTGGTTTGAATCTCGAAAGGTTTCATACTCTTCACCTCCATCGTTTACCCTTTAGCTTATAAGCCACAGCAAAATTTTGAATTTTAAAATTTAATTTTGGAGTTGATTTTGGGTTTTTTTCATCGTAGTTTATTTTCCAGCATTTGCTTTTAAATCGCTAAGGACACATGTATAGAAATTTTACACATATTTTTTGGTTGCTGATTATAAGATGTATAATCAGCATAAGCAAAATGATGGGTCTGCTTATGTTACATAACAGAGTTTTGGTTGGAACGGCATTAGTATTCTTTCTGAAGTTTAAGCAGTTATTTGGTCATAATCAATAATTATCTTGTTAAAAGACCTATTGTGCATTTTTATGTTATGATGATCTCACTGAAATCCGACAACTATATTATAACTGAAGACAGTACATTTTCGATGCTCTCGTTTGATGTGTAGAAATTGGAGAAAAAGTTCTCTTCAGACATTATTCTTTCCCTTACAGGGGTTTTTCTATAAATGCGTTTTGCAGGTCATGGAGAGAATCACCCAGCAACTTGGACCAAAGGCAAAGAGATTTTGCCTGCGACGAACACTGACTGGTCCATGGTAAGTTGAAGCTTCCACAGCATTGACCAAACTTACGATTGTTGGCTTCCTTGGATGTGACCAAATCACCGGTGTATATATCAGCTGAAGCCAGAATCTGCGGTTTCCCCGTGGCGCTCAGCTTCAGAGTTGCTTCTTTCCTTGTTGGTGATGGTTCAGTCTCTTTGGTGGTCGAATGCTGGTGACAGTTACTAGGTTTAGCTGCGAGATCGTTGCTTGAACAAAGGCATATTATCTAATCTGTTTAAGGAGAACTCCTTATTTAGGCAATTTGGCATGGTGAAACGGGCATGCCATTTGTGGTGTTGTTGGATGCAGCTGTGCATCTGCTCTGTGTTGTTGCGTTGACATGTCATCCCGTTTACAGTTCAGTGATTCTGTTCTGTACCCGTAAGAGGATTCGGTTTCAGTGATCTGCATGTAATTTGGGTTTACCGTTTCCCTGTTTTTTCGGGTGATGTGACTTTAGAATATGCCGGACGCAGTTGTTGTCTTGCTAATGAACTCCTGTTTTGACTGAGCGGCGGAAAAATATTGCTGCTAACTCTGGTAGCATTTGATATAGATTATACTGCCGTGCATTATCTATTTAATTATTTGATTATAGGGATAAATTTAATATCTCTACTATTATAAAAATTAGAACGGTTTCGGTTCGTCCGTTGTCTCATGCGATCGACTCTCGCGTGTTGTCTCCGGTGATCGCGAGAGCTGAGGCCCACGTTTGCGTCGCCAGTCAGTCCACGTTGAGGCCCACGCGCGTGTGCGGCTGTGGTGTTGATCCCGAAGAGCTGTGCGCCTCACGGGCTGGCTTTCTCTGGGCCGTGATGTCGTGGCCTCTCGCGCATTGGTTGAGCCCGTGTCGTGGCTGTGTGAACCGTTCCGTGGGCCAAATTTGCACCTAAACAATCTCAGGAAGGAGAAAGAGTAGAAAACCATGGAGCGAGAGCAGTGAGCATGGTTCCCTTTGCTTTCTTTTTTTTTATTTGCTGAGATAAAGAATCATAGATTGTGTAATAAACTTTAAACAATCATAAATTTTAAATCATATTTCAATTTAAAATCCTATTAATTACTGTATTCATTAACAATTCAAGTCCCATATCAATTATATTTTTAGTTTAAAAAACTTTTGTTTATATATATTTTAATTTAAAATCCTATTACACTATTGTATTCATTAACAATTCAAGTCCCATATTAATTATATTTTCAGTGTAAAAAAATTTTGTTTATATCAAGTTCTAACCCTTTACATGCCATCTACATAGTCATAAAAATATAATTTTATATTATATATCACTTTACAGACATATTAGAAAATATTAATTCTACATTTAGTTAAAAAAATTTATATAAGATCGCCTTCTAACCATTTTTATACGATTGTGTCATATTAATTATATTTAGTGTAAAAAACTTTTGTTTATATCAAGTTCTAATCCTTTACATGCCATCTACATAGTCATTAAAAATTTAATTTTATATCATATATCATTTCACAGACATATTAGAAAATATTAATTCTACTTTTAGTTAAAAAAAACTTTATTTAAGATCGTCTTCTAACCATTTTTATGTGATCATGTCGTATCAGTGTATAACCCAATAAAAACTAGGCCAGAATCTCTAACACTGTCTACATTATAAACCGTTGACGGTTTATAGTTCTTCTCTCTTTCCACACCATCACTTCACTCATTTATATGTCGACCACTCTATCTCTTTTCTCCGCTTTCTCATCTTTTTTTCCACTACAACGCACAGCCATTCTCTTCACTTTATTATCAAACGACCACTCTATCTCACCTTTCTCTTTTTTTAATTTTTCCATGTCGATGGACAATAAGTCAATATTCCTGTACTACCCCTTGTTAGTACGGAGGTGTTTTCTTCACATAGCAATGCACAGGCATTTTTCTAGTTTGTTAAAAAAATAGTACAACACGGACGCTCATATACACGTATATACACACACATCATACCCTATAAGTATATTTGAGAGATTAGATCGGCATATTATATTTTAAAATTGACGAAGTTAACATAGACATCTCGCTATCGATAGTGCATCGTCTACCTAAAAAGATAAATTAAATATTTTTAAAAATAAATTTAATAAATAGCTCAAGTGATCTAACCAATATGAGTAGAAAAAGTTTTTTTTTTTTGAGAAATCATATTTTAGAAGCGTGCTGCAAATAACGGACGTGTATTTGTTCGTTATTTGCTGTGCTCCGACAAGGACGACTCAGCTCTGCTAGCTATAGTACCACTCCCACCTAGGTGGCTTGTAGGCTGTAGCACGATTTGCACAATTCGAACACGAGAGCAATCAGCTGTTCTTATCCGTATAGACTTTTTATGACTGTTTTTTGAAACCTACTGTTAAGAAAACAGAGAAATAAAAGTAATTTAAGTACAGAACAGAGAATTACAAAACATAAAAAAAATACATAAATGATCGTTTGAATAAACCATAGAAAAAACATACGAATCGGATAGAAGAGATAGATACAAAGGAAAATTTTTAAGAGGTTTGAGTTATTACTAACTTTCCTCCAAAATATACACGCATTGAGCCATTCTTTAAGAATTTCATACAATTTGAAAAACTCCAATCCTTTGTTTTAAAGGACCAAACAGGAAAAATACTATAAGATTTGAATCATGTAAATTTCCTCCATAAATCTTTTGTTTTAAAGAGGGCTCATGTTGTATTTAAATAATAGAATAAACAACAACACGGGAATTGGATGAAAGGGATAGACTTAAAAAAATTTCAAGAGATTGGAGCTATTGCTAACTTTCTTGCAAAATATACATGTATGGAGCTATTCCTTATAAATTTCACATGATTTAGAGAGCTCCAAACCTTTGCTTCAAAAGACCAAATAGGAAAAAAATCTTATAAGATTTCCTACAAAAATCTCTCCATAAATCCTTTGTTTTAAAGGAGCCTTATATTGTACTCCTTTTGTTCTAAAACATAACAACCTAGAATCAGATTTGATACAACTTAGTAGTACGAATCTGGACAGGGGCTATTTTAGAATGGAGGGAGTATTTAAATAATGGAATAAACGACTCATTCAATATATTCTTATTTAATTAGTATAAAAATATTGATGGTTTAGATGATTCAAAATACTAGTGGTTTAGACAGCCGTACAATGGTATAACTAACCAACATACGTTTGCACATCATTTTTCTTGTTCCTCTCTCCTCCATGAGATCTTAGGTAAACAAATATCTAATACTATAAAAACAGATTCGTTCTCTTTTTTTCCTAATCACCATACTTTTTAAAAAAAATCATCCTCTCTAAAAAACCATCTCACCAAAAAAAAAAAGCGAACCACTCTTTCTAAACCCACCCCGCCCAAAACAACGGTGTTCTCATAAATAAACCATGTAAAACCACCATCTTTCTATAGATCTCGTTGCAACGCACGAATATGGTACTATTTTGTCAAATAACAATGTCCCTATTGTTTATATCACTACCAGAAAACGGAAATTTTGTGAGGGTTAAAATACCGTCACTAAAATATTGGTCCACCCTCATGAATCAGAAGCTAAGAAAATGTTATTTTTGAGGCGGTTAACCGTCACGAATTATTTTAGGGGCGGTGAGCGACGGTCCACCCTCACGAATTATTTTAGGGGCGGTGCTCACCGTCACGAAAATTAATTTCCTAGGAGGTCACCCATCCTCTCGCCTAAGCACGCTTAACTCTAGAGTTTTAATAGGAGCTGGTGTTTTAGTGCTGGTATAATCACATCTGAAATGGTTACATCGTCGGTGAGTCTAATTCTTTCTTGTCCAAGTAAAGAGACGATGATACTGTATCATTTTTGTGGCGGTTTTTTATGCACCGTCATGAAAACAACTATTTTTTATGGTAGTGTGTCAAGCACCATCACGAAAATATGTTTTCGTGGCAGTTTTTGATGCACCGTCACGAAAATTATGATTTTCGTGAGAGTGTATCTAATACTCTCACGAAAATTCAACACCGTCACGAAATCTCGATTTTCTAGTAGTGTGTCCTACACAAAATGCTTGCTTTGTTGTCATTCTGTTAGTAACCACAATTGAGAGATGGTCTCTTGATACAGTAACCGGTTCGGATCCAAGGACCGTTTAAAAAGCTATTAGAGTATCTCTAAGAGACTGGATATCCTATTAGTCATATCAAAACATAGCTAGCACATCCAAAAATTAAGCTTCACCAGAGTAGCTAGTTGGCTATTCTTTCATGCTAGCCAAATCTCCTCACGCTAACCAAATTTGGCTAGCCAGCCAGGAACACTAGCCAAATTAATAGAGAGAATTTGGCTAGCTCTTGAAGCACGTATGAAATATAGCTAAGCTAGTTATATGACCATTTGGCTACTCTTTTGAGATTCTCTTAAGTTGTTATCAGTGGGTGAATATAAATATATAAAAAAAGTGATTTCACGTTTATCGGTAAGGTATCCATGTATATCAGGACGTACCATATTAAAATTTACATTGTAAAATGTACCACTCGGTAACTCTGTATAATGGAAATGGAACAGTCAAAGCCCTGATGTGCGGGTCATAGTGTTTTCTTACTTGCCAATTAATCCAATCTGGTATGTTTGGATAATTAAGTTTGTAACTAACTGAAGAGAGTCAACTAAAGTTCAATTACACAATTCCTAATAAAAAAACTATGCGTGTAGCACCACCAAATCGATTATGTTTCCATGAATCTCAACATATGATTTCATTCCGCTATTCAATATAATTAAAGTAAGCATAACACGATAGCCATCCACGCGAGTCAACGTCTCGATTTGCTAGACCGTTAAGTCTAAATAATGCAGATGCAAGGTGTCACGATACTAAATGAGTACGGAGCCATCTTGCAACACAAATACCTATGTCCCAAAATAAATTGGATCCTTAAATCTTGAGAAAAAAAATAGTAGTGAGTGAAAAGACTAAAATGACTCTCATTATTGGGAAAGTCGTATTGGTAGATATGTATGTAAGATATTTTAAAAAGATAAAGCTTCTTAATTTATAGAGCAAGAGCAGGCAAGAGTATACAAATAAAATTATTTTAAAATAAATTTTAAATATAAAAATCACTTATTTTGAGATGGATAAAGTACGTGAATTCCGAGTGATTCTTTAACCATGCATTAATAATTTCATGACTTCTTTTCTTCTCAAAATCTTGGGAGCATATAGGGTAGTAAAAACAACAACTAAAATTTAATAGGCCCCGTTTGATTTATAGGAAAACCATAGGAAACTTGGAGAATTTCAATCCAATAAGAAAATTTCTTAAGAAGGCCTTTAAAACAAAGGATTGAATCTTATCATTTTCTTTGAAATTTCTATGAAATGGACAATACTATAGAGATTTTTGGAGGAAAACAAGAATAAAGTTCTATGTCATGTTTTTTTCTTTCTATAGCTCTAAATTCCTATCTTTCTCCTATGTGGCAACCAAACAATAGTTTTAGAACTTTCTGGTGTTTTCAATTTCTGTAGGAATTCAATGAATATGATATTCTATTTCTACGTTTTTTCTATTTATACATTTTCATAATCCTACGTTTTAAAAGGGTCCTAAATCATTATCTCCTCAAATATAAGTGTTTTGATTTTATGGTCTTCCGATGAGATCAGTCTAATAATAAACACAAACTTAGTTACCGGTAGAACATAATTTTATTTTAAGGTAGTATAATACCTTTCTTATAGTCATCAATGTGAGTGGATTAAAATGCATAATTAAAATCGTCCATGCAACAAGAGTATCTTGCTAGTATGAAAAATGTATTAAAAATTTAAATTTAAATTCAAATTTATTAGCCAACAGCTAACTACCGGACGGATAGCGTGGCGTGTCCGCACTCTGCACGTCTCCGGGACCGGGGGCGGTTGGCGTCGTACGGCCGCTTTGATTGCCTCGCCTCCTTCTTCCCCTTCCCGCAATTGCTGCTACTCCCCCACAACAGCAGAGCAAGCTCATCTCCTCTCCCGAATCTGCTCTCCGCCGCCGACAGAGATGGACGGCAGCAGCCTCAAGTCGGCGCAGCTCCTCGAGCAGATGCGCCTGCACCTCGCCACCGACGCCGGCAAGGAGCTCGCCAAGAAGGTCGGCCTCGTCTACCAGTTCAACATCGCCCCCAAGGTCAATCTCCCCCGGCCGCCGCATCTCTCTCCCCCACTTTTGATTCTATGGGTGAAGCGACCGTCTTGATCCTGTTTCGTGTCATGCTTTCGCAGAAGATCGGAGTCGACGAGGAGATCTTCGTCGTCGACCTCAAGAAGGGAGAGGTCACCAAAGGTGTCTCCTTTTGCCCTCTTTTGTTGACTCTTTACTAGTGGCTGCTTGGATTGATGTACTGACTGACTTGGCTCTGGTGTGCAGGGCCGTACGAGGGGAAGCCAGATGCGACTTTCTCCTTCGCGGATTCGGATTTCCTCTCGATCGCCACGGGGAAGATGAACCCACAGATCGCGTTCATTCGGTGAGGAGAACAAAAATAATTTTTTTTTTGTTTTTGCCTTGAATTTAGATGTTGTACGTGGCTGATGAATTCTGAAATTGTGTGCAGAGGCGCGATAAAGATCAAGGGCAGCATAAGCGCAGCGCAGAAGTTCACCCCAGATATCTTCCCCAAGCCTGCCAAACTGTAGAAGGTTAGAACTATTTTGTTTGGGGGTGAGGCTGATAATAAGGGTTGCTAGTTGCAACATTGTGTATTTGATAGAATGGGCGGGATACATGAAACAACACACGAGTGCCTGATGTTATGACTGGAAATCGGACAGTGTCATGGCTAATGTTATCACCTATATCAAGTTCAATCCTTGTTTCTTGTGACTTTCTGTTATATGATCCAATGCTTGTTGATGTTTCTTGAGGAATATACTCACTACGGTGAATCGGTGATGATATCAGTTTTCTATAATGAAACTAGGCAACAGCTTGGCAGGGCCGTTTTACCCAGCATTGCATTGCGCTGTGAATATCTTCTAGTTTTAAAGGGCTGAGCGATGAGAAATCCGCCCAAGGAGGGGCTCGCGTCTGATTAGCTAGTTGGTGAGGCAATAGCTTACCAAGGCGATGATCAGTAGCTGGTCCGAGAGGATGATCAGCCACACTGGGACTGAGACACGGCCCAGACTCCTACGGGAGGCAGCAGTGGGGAATTTTCCGCAATGGGCGAAAGCCTGACGGAGCAATGCCGCGTGGAGGTGGAAGGCCCACGGGTCGTCAACTTCTTTTCTCGGAGAAGAAACAATGACGGTATCTGAGGAATAAGCATCGCAACTCCAATCGAGCTCTCAAATTTGACCCCCTATTAGCTAGAATAGGGGCTCTCTCATTCATATTCAACCTCCTATTTCACTGCGCACTCCAACCGGCCCCTTATATTTCCAACCTCCTATTTCACGAAGAGGAAGGGGGCAGCGGGGCCGACGCAGTCGGGAGACGCCGGTGGCCGGGGGGGAAGAGGAAGGGGGCGGCAGGGGGGGGGGAGGGGGTTGCCTACGCGAAGCCGGCTGGAGGCGGGGTGGTTCGAGGGGAGAGAGCCGGCTGGAGGGGATGAGGGCCTCCTACATCTGGGGGGTTGGCTCCCCCGGATGAGGGCCTCCTCCAGATAAGAGTTTGGATAGGATTTCGGTTGGAGACGATTTTTAGCCCACAAACCTTTAAATTTGAGATGAGGGCTAGAATAGGGGCTCGATTGGAGTTGCTCTAATAGAGTTCGTTTTGTTTTACAGGGTTATACTGGTTCTCCAGTTTGACAGGGTTATACAGGGTTAGAGCAGAGCAGATTTTGTAGCCATATTAGTGTGCAACTGTTTCATTTGTCTGTTATCACAATAACAGTTTAACCATTCACATATTCAGTAGAGTGTACTACCATGATAAGTCCATGCCTCCATGGTTGTTGTCCCCGCACTTTATAAAGTTATAGTAGAGAGAAGATCCATGATGTTACCTACTGTGTTATCACTCGTTTTCCCATAATCGCTAATGTGAAGATGGCCCACGAATGTCATGATCTTTTCTTGAGATAAGTGATGTATGAAGAACTCAAAAAGGATACTTCGCTTCATACAGTATGTGTACAAACTACTGGACTACTTTGTCTGACATTATATGGGCTGTGAACTATTTTTTGTGGACTACATGTTTACAGTTCATAAATTGTGAATGGCTACCCACCAGGAGGCCAAGGCATTGGAGGTTGAATCCCCTTGCTGTTTTTTTTTTCCACGAAGGAGTGAATTCCCTCGCTATTATTTGCGCAGATTTTGCGACAGGGTGAAAGATAAGAACTTGGTTTTGGATTCCAGGTTCAAATCCTCCACCTGATCATTGTAAGCTACTAAGCTCGCACCATTCGCCAATAGATTCAGCATGTCTCCATCTGTGCTGTCTGGCCTGTCTTCACAGTTCGGCTGATGCTATTGAAACTGCCATTGTAGAAGCTATGCCAGTCTAGCCCTGCTGCAAGTTAATGCTGATGTTTCCTTCAGCTGCAAATGTATAGGATACACTAACGTTTATTATGGTAGTGCATTTGCATGACTGTTGTTGTTGTTGTGATACTACCTTCGTTCCGAGAATACGTGCAGTTAGACCTCGAAAACATAAATAATTAATTAATACAAAAATATTAGGATTTTACATGAAAAAAAAGATATTTGTAGATTTGTTATGAAAAGCAATTTTAAGTAGTTATATTTTTAATAGCTTTTATAAACATACAGTTAAAAAAATAGTAATGAAACATGTGTATTCGAGACTCGATGAACAAAACGGCAAGTCAAAAAGATCAGAAATAGTAGCTTTGACTGGTTCGGTGAGTCAAAGTAAATTAACAATTTGTTTTTATGGTGTATTACCTCTGTTTTTAATATATGATATGGTTAACTTTTATAATTCATTTAACTACTAATCTATTATATAAATATCTATGCAAATAAAAAACATAGAAGGCATGCTTACAGTACTTTTGATAGCAGATTTAATACTCTTTCACTTCACTTAACTAAATAATTAAATAAATATTGTTGGTCAAAGTTTGAGAGAAAAGTTAATTGCGTCATATATAAAAAACGGAGGTAGTATATCCCAAATGCTGGCTAATCTGGTTTAGTTAGTTGAATCGAGCGGAGACCGACTTGTTTCTCAGTTTAGCAACCTGTTTTTCTTATCTCAGCTTTTTCCTCCTCCCAAACGTGGTTTAGTTCGCTAGCCCCTAATCTTATTTAACAAAATCCTGTTATGATAAATAAAGCAGAATTTGGAATTTCTCCATTCGAAATATCCCTAAACCGGACGTGTTTTAACAGCCAAACCAAACCGTTTCCTTTTTGGAAATGGACCGAAACCACAATTGACTGAGAAATGTGAAATCTATTCTTTTTTGGAAAGGGTCGAAACCACAATTGACTGAGAAATGTGAAATTTACACCATCTCTGGGGTTTGTCAAGCCTATGTAGCCGTTCATTCGAGGCCCAAATTCGTTGATGGGAATTAACTGGGCCAAACTGAAATATTGGCTGAATTCATTGACGGGAAATAGTTCGGCCTAATACACTGTTGGTCCGAATTTGTTAACGAGAATTAAGTGGTCCAAACTCAGTAATGGGCCGAATTCGTTGATGGTCACTAGTGGGGCAAATTTACTTTTGGGTCGAATTCGTTGAAATGAAACAAGTAGGCAAAATTCGTCCATGGGCTGAATTCCTTGAGAAGATTTGGTCGGCCCAATTCGATTGTGGTCTGAATTTGTTAACAAGAATTAATTGATTCAGATTCGTCGATGGGCAGTAGGTGGGACAAATTCATCTGTGGGCCGAATTCGTTGACGAAAATTTTGTGGTCCGAATTCGTTGAAAGATGTTAAGTGGCACAACTGCATCGGTGAGCCGAATTCACTGATTGGAATTTACTGGGCTGAATTCGTTCATCACTATTAAGTGGTCCAAATTCATTTCTGGGCTGAATACATTGACGGATATTAACTGAGCCGAATTGGTCGATTGGAAGTTGGTAGGCTGAATTCATTTGTGAACCGAATTTACTGAAATGAATTAAACAGGCTGAATTGGTTTGTGGCCGTTGGTGGGCCGAATTCGGGATCTGATTTTTCAAATAGGTTTCTTATTTTTACCAGTATTCTTTTTGGTTTTAATGTTTGATGCGGTTGGCTTCTAATATACATTTGACTATTTGTCTTAATTAAAAAATTATATAATTATTATTTATTTTGTTGTAATATATTTTATCATTTAAGGTACTTCAAGCAAAGAAAACGAATTATGAAACTTATGTACAAAAGTCCCGTACTTTGCACTTGCTTGTAACCTAAATTCCTGATGCCCTGATGGCTAATACTCTGCTATTTAATTCTCATTTGCTTAAGCCAGTGTGAACTGTGAACAGCATGGACTTAATTAGTCCTACCATTGTGCTTTATTTTTGGGCTTTGGAGTCTGGATATATTTTTTGCACTTTTCCTGATATTTTTATACATGATCTTTTTTTAATCCATTTTGCATCAACAAGCATTATATGGACGGTTCAACCAGGAACCGGCGGTTCAACCGGTGAACCGGGGCCTTTGTCCGGGTTCAACAACTTTGGTTTCAGATTAGGATCTCAATTCTCAAGTTCTCAACTACGGGAATTTTTCATTTAGATCCCCTCCGAGAGTGCTATTACCTATTGGTTTGTGGCCGTTGGTGGGCCCAATTCGCAATCTGATTTTTTAAATAGGTTTCTTATTTTTACCAGTATTTTTTTTAATGCTTGATGTGGTTGACTATTAGATATGCATTTGACCATTCGTCTTAATCAAAAAATTATATAATAATTATTTTTTATGGAACCGTCTATTGGTCAAATGTTTGAAAAAAAGAAATCCATCAATTAATTGCAGTTACACATATTTATGACCGAGTTTCACAAATTTATAACTAAAATTGTGAGTTAGGTATAATTGCATATATTTATAACCGAGTTACACAAATTTATAACTAAAATTGCACGTGATCGATAATAGTAACTACAAGAAGTTGAAAGTGCAACTGCAATAAGTTAGAAGTGCAACTTGAAACTCGTTTCTCTGTTACACCCCGATCTGGCACCGACGTACAACGGCACCAAATAGGGCGTGCCATAGGAAAACAACGCAGACTGCCTTCCCGCGGAACTGCGATACCGATTCCAATCTCAGGACACAGCGCTGGTATCCACGAAAATCAGAAATGCATCATTGCAGTACCTTAAATAAATACATAATTAAACAGACATATACCTTAACTTACATTGCAGCTTCGAAGCAAGCCGGAGACAGCAACAAACAACACAGAGGCAGCGGCAGCAGTGGAACAGCGGACTAAGTCCGAACATATAGGCAACAGCTGGGAACCAGGACGAAACCCTAATCTTCTCTTCAGCTCCTGACGGAGAACTATATACATATATAGCAAGGGTGAGTACTCACATACTCAGCAAGCCAGGGGACTTAGGTGGTTGTTGCAAGCTTCAAAGAGAGGCTGGTTGTTTTATAAATCCGTTTTGTTGAAATCTTTTAAATCTGCTAGTATGTGCTTCTCAACAATCAGGATGAGGTGAGTCTCGTCCGATCGGAGTGAAAGAGGCATCAATCTTTATTTCTCCAGTTTTCGCAATCAAGAGTTCACATCAAACAGCTTCCCGAGCCAAAGCATTTTCCCAGACTTTCTGAGTCCTGCTGTCCATGACAGCCAAGCCATTTCATCGGACCTCCCGCGTCCTTGATGGCACTTCCTTCTCATAGTTCCTAAAACCACACACACGCATTTGCAAACAACGTGAAATAAAGCTACGCTAAGGAATCACCTCACATCCGCCCATGACCGTGGGCACGGCTATTCAAACAGTTTAGACCTTTGCAGAGAGGGTACACTTTACCCACACGACGCGACTCACTCTAGCCACCAGCTCACACTGAGCAGGCATGATCGGTGGCCTAGAGGTTTTCACAAGAAGGCATTTCCCCAGCCCTCCTAGGTTACCCCGTGCCAACTGGACGGGTCCTCGAGACCAATCACAGGGTAGGTCTCATACCATGATGTTGGCGAAACGGGACTGGGGGCCCTACATTCCCCCGGGATGTGTGGATCTTCGGCCACGTCAGCCCCTCCGGGGGCCACATTCTGCACAAGTTGCGGCCGGCTACAGCCGTTCTCCCGCTGAGTGCCTAGGGCCCGAGCACTGCCTGGGCCCGGGTGCACCTTCCCCGGGCGAGTCGCGATGACCGCTCACATCCACCCCGGGCCCTGTAGCCCAAGGACATTCCCGGACCTGGGTCCCGCCCCCCGGTCCCGGGGAGCGTCCCCGGGCACATTGCTGGGACCCTTCCAGGCCCGGGCCTCGCCCCCCCCAGTCCCGGGAGCTACCTCCTCGGTCCCGGGGCATGTCCCTGGGAACGTTGCCGGGACTTCCCGGGACCGGGCCTCGCCCCCCGGTCCCGGGAGCCACCTCCTCGGTCCCGGGGCATGTCCCCGGGAACATTACTGGGACTTCCCAGGACTGGGCCTCGCCCCCCGGTCCCGAGACCCACAGCTTCAGCCCCGGGTCGCATCTCCGGGGCACATTACTGGGACTTCCCGGTCCCGGGCCTCGCCCCCCAGTCCCAGGGCCCACAGCTTCGGTCTCCGAGGAACTCGGCGACTTGTGCGCGCGGAGGGCTCGATGAGCTCTCTGCCCCAGGCACGAGCTTGACTCGAGAGGACCAACTGTTCCAACTACCCGCATTAATGGCAAGACGACGGGGCGAGGCCCCTATCGCCCGCTCTGCCACGCGTGACGGCTCGTGACGGTCCCCCATGGGCCGGCTCCCTGTGCAGTCAGAGAACTTTTGACTAAGAGGGCTTCAGTTTTCCACTCTCTGGCAGCGGTGGCGTGCGCTGTCACATCTTCACGACCTAGCCGCCCGCAGCAGCCGAGCGGCGTGATGACCAGACGTGCCGAACCAACTCCGGCGTGGCTCGGCATGCGGACGTGCATGACAAGACATATCATACCTAGAAAAGCTTTCTCCTCACATGTGAGCTGGGCACTGTGGACTCCCCTTGGACTATGAAAGGAGAATCCATGCCAAGCAGAAAAGAGGATTTTTTGGGTTCCAGGGACTCCGGTTCCATAGGCTTCTGGAGGTGTTCAGCTTCTAGAGAGACTTAGTCCCCAAGCGAGGGCTAGCTCCTGAGCACCC
This sequence comes from Oryza meyeriana var. granulata, assembly GCA_003991445.1. Classification (NCBI taxonomy): domain Eukaryota; kingdom Viridiplantae; phylum Streptophyta; class Magnoliopsida; order Poales; family Poaceae; genus Oryza; species Oryza meyeriana. The sequence goes on from RYFJ01002382.1 coordinate 97,284, forward strand.
CTCAAGAACACCTTATAAGAGCAAACCACATTCATCTCCCACATAGCAAACACACACAGGAGTAGGGTATTATGCCTCCGCGAGGCCCGAACCTGTATACTTCTTCTACCTCCCTTACGTGCCATCGTCCTGACGCCGCAGTCGTCCTGTGAACAACTCCCCTGGCTGAACCTCAAAGGGGGCTCCCCAGACTCCCCGCCGTTGGAGTTCCCTCCTCCGACACATGATATACTAGGAACCCAGGAGGCAGCCCCGATGCCCTCCCGCACAATCCACAGTCCAATGGCATGCAAGGTATCCTTGAGAGTCTAGTTACTCGGCTAGGGGCTTCCCAATTCACTCATGTGATTGTACTGTCATATGCTCGGATGAAATTCTAAAGGAATTGGTCCTTAAAGCGACCACACAGGCATCTCACACACCAGATCGGCCTTGTGTCGCGAATCTCCATTTTAAAAATTCATTTTGCTTTCACAAGGCACCGACCCGGGTGTCGGGTTTTCCAAACGTTTTGTAAAATCACGTTTTACCCAAGAAGTTTCCAAATTTTTAAGTTTAAAGGAGCGATCGTCAGTACTTGTACAACAGTGCATGAATACCGAGGTGCGACAGCGGTGGTTACAAGGGAACAGGGTATTTCAATCTTCAGGGAAGGATTTAATATAGCAAGGTTGGGTTGGTCCACCGGTCTAACTCGCAGACGGGACCGAACAACTTAGTGCACGCATATCGATGCAAGATTTCACAAATAAAATAATTAAAGTTCACATATAGGCTCGATTGATCAAGGTGACTTGCCTTGCTCTAGGTCTTCACGAGTCTTCGAGAAATCGTCGTGAAATCCACTCCGAAACGCTATTTTCGGCGACCGTTACTATGAGAAACACACAAAAATCTACACAAAGTCCAAGAAACAGATCCTATTTAGTATTACTAATAGTGTCATTAGATAGATCTCAATTTTAGAAAATTACTGGAATTGGAACAGAGTCAATTGGAGTCACAGATAAAAAGATATAAATTTCCGAAGATTAATTGAATTTTGATTCACTGGAAAATGATTAAATTAAATTCTCTGAGGGAATATTCCAGGGATCTTTCACTGTGACACTGACAGCTGGGACCCAGGAATCAGGGAGGAGTGGAGCATGGTGCACACGACTGGCAATGGCCCACTGGTCAGTGGCCCGGGGTCCATGGACTGAGTCCAAATGGGTATGAGAGAGAAAGGGGCTAGGTGGCTCACGGCCGCGGACTACGGTGGACCCGGGGAGGGCGGGCCCACACGACAGTCAGGGGGTCTCACGTGAGCCCGGTGTATGGACGCGAAGGGGGAGGAATGTGGCTCTGCTCGAGTGGGGCCACATGACAGTGATACCCGTCGTGGATTGGCTCGACAAGGCAGAGGCGAGAGACGGGGCGGCCAAGATCGACGGCCGACGGCGACGTGAAGCGTCCAGCGAACCACGGTGGAGGACGGCGAGTGGCGGCCACCGGCGGGAAGAGGGGACCGAGGCAAAACCGTCCAACGGTATGGATTGGCGAGATATTGTGCAACGGCGGCCACCGACGGAAGACAGAGGACGGGGAGAGAGAGAAGAGCGGCGGCGTTCGGTGCTCTAGCAAGCTGGGGGGGGGGGAAACCGGGGAGGTCTAAAGCATCATGAATCAAGGTGGAGGGAGGGATTCGCTCTATGCTCACCGACAGGGAGCGGCGTTGACGATGGCTGGGTGGTGGGGAGAAGAAGAGAGGCCGCGGGCTCTAACAGCATGGAGGAGATGGAAACGGGATGAGAGGGATACTCTGCGTCCACAGGGCATGGCCTCGGCTCGGGGCGGTGTCCAAGGCGTCCTAGCCGGGGCGGAGGACTGGCTTGTGGCGGCGGCGGCCGCCTGGGATTAACCGGGTGGCACGAGCGGTTAGATGCGAGGGCGACACTCAAGAAGGCCGAAGCAAACAAGGTCGATGAGCTCTCGGGAGGGGGAATATTTATAGGAGCAGAGGGGCTTGGCTAGGGCCTCGGCCTCCAATAATGGAGCTCGAATAATTGAGGAGAGAGGGGCGGGAATTTGGTGCTGTGGCAAAGCTTTCCCACGGGTGGCGAATTCGAATTTGCGGTAGGGATGCACGGGTGGCGGAGGTCGGTCTATCATATGGTGTAGCTCGGAGTGTGAGCACGGGCTCGAGGACGCGCAAATGATTGAGAGAGAGAGGGAGATTCAGGAGGGGTCTCGTGGTCTCAGTCTTTGGTCAAAAAGGAGAAGCGGAAAGGAAGAGAGGAGCAGCGAACGCGGACATTGTGGCGCCTCCCGACTAGGTGGAAGGCCACCATGTGCATAAGGCACCCGATCCCAGGATCAGTAGTCGGGTACGCACAACAATAATACAACACAGAGTTACAATAATACATAAACAGAGTACTTACATATACGTACAAGGAGATCCATCCAGGACAGACCCGGGATGGGCAAAAGTAATCAACAGGTAAACTAGCGAAATAGCAGAAACAGGGCGGAAGCTGAACAAAAACTACTCCACAGGCTCGGTTGGGAACTAGGCTCGAAACCTTCAGAGGTCTTCGTAGTCGGCCTGGTCTTGGAGGAACTCGGCAGCAGTCGGATCTTCGTCTTCTTCTCCAAAACCTACTATACATATATATATGAACAAGGTGAGTACTTTCGTACTCAGCAAGCCGGAAATGATGCCATGTCGGTCAGACAGAAAGGCTAAAGGTTTATTTGCGAAAATTGCCTTTAGAAACTCTTTTCTTTGCAAACACTAGTGAGCTTAAATTTTTGTTGTCGGACAGAGGCTCACGCCTCTATCCATTCCGCAAGTTGCTTTTCAACAACTCGCCACTTAAGGAATCAAGAGTAAACATACATGTTCTTATCATCTTTTACTTTTCATTTGTTGGTCCTTTATCTCCCGAGTAGCTACAACCACTCGTTGACCCTGAGACTCGGCTACAACCAAATCTCAGCTGTGGCACTTGATGCCCGCTACACTGGCTACAACCAGCTAGCTAGTCGGCCGCCCTGGCTACAACCCGGGGGCTCATCATCGCTGCCCTGGCTACAACCCGGGAGCATGATCATGGCACTAAATGCCCGCTAGGCTGGCTACAACCAGCTAGCTAAAGTGGCTTCCCTGGCTACAACCCGGGAGCACAACTTGATCAACTTGCTGCCCTGGCTACAACCCGGGAGCTTGATCAATCCGTCTTCTGGCTACAACCCGAAGACATCTGTACAACTGCCGCCCTGGCTACAACCCGGGGGCTTAAGTTTGCTGCCCTGGCTACAACCCGGGAGCATGATCTTCATCCTGTTTACTTTTCATTCACTTGATTATGGTGCTTAACACCCCGGATCACACAGATCCGTTTCTGGCCACACAGGCCTTCCGTTTGCTCACTCGGCAAACTCTGGTTACGGTTCCCTTTCCATCAAACACTTTCACAAATCACTGGCAAACAAATCTACGCTATGGGAATCACCTTGCATCGCCCTTAACCGTGGGCACGGCTGTTCGAACAGTTCTGCTAAACTCTGCAGAGGGTGTGCGCTTTACCCATCCGACACGAAAATTACACCGAGTACTGGCCTGTACCCAGAAATTCGTGACAAGGCCATTTCCACAGCCAGTCTAGAGTCATCCAATGCCAGCCGAAAGATCCACACAGGATTCAGTGGTCGGCACTGAACTTCCCTAAACCTACTATTTACTCGGCCAGGGCATCCCATAATACCCGTCTGGTCGCACTGTAGATGCTCGGATGGAATTCCCAAAGGAAACGGTCCTTAATGATGATACATAGCCACGCCACAGGCACTGTCTGTATATCAAGATTTTCACAACTTTATTTATTTCACAAACACGCCGATACACGGAGTACCGGGTTTTTCAATCAGTTTGGTAAAACCCAATGTTTTTCCCAACGACAAACAACGTTGCAGAGCTAAGCCATTCTACTCGGCATCGTATCCTCAGATAGGATGCTAGCGTGCCATTTGTGGGGCTCTTCAAGGGAGAAATATAACAACATCCTACCAAATAAGTGCTACTACTGGGCGGGTCCATCGGTTGCGCTTGCATAACCGAGGCCAACAGTTTAAAAAGGTGTAAACTAAGCATGCGTATATTTTCCAAACAACATAGTTTTGCATATATGGGAGACAATATGATCAAAGAGGCTTGCCTTGTTCCAAGGAGGGGTCTTCTTCGGCGAAGGCGGCTTCTGGATCGTCCACCGGTTCAGGCTCTGAACAAGCAGAAAGAACACTGATAAGCAGGGGAAGTAAAACACCAAGAAAAAGGATCAAGAAGTAGTCGGCTGCAGAAAAGGGGGCAGTCGGCTGAACCAGGCTTGCGAACCAGGCGACAGAGCTCCAAAGCTTGAGAGAAGAACAAGAACTCAGCAGAGCTGGAGCTGGCCGGTTTGCAAAACAAAGGAAGAAGGGGGCACGGTTGGCCATATATATATAGCCGACGTGCAAGGTTGAGGCACGGTGGAGCTGGGCAACGGGTGGAGCAAGGAAGTCAAGATGAACTGACAGGGATATGACAGGAAGTGACTTTGGAGTCCAACTGGTCAGAGGAGTTGGCAGGCACTGTAGCTGCGATAAGACATTAAGGTCAAGGCTAGGACAGGTTGGAGAAAATCTCACTGACCGGGCTTCGGACTGACCACTGGTCCAAGCGATGCTGCGGTTAGGTGAAGATTGATCCTTCGCTACTTCGGTAGTCGGCGTCCAACGGGTGGGTGCAACTCGAGGGACAAAAAAAAGCAACAGGTCTCAACAAGGTAGTCGGCCACATCACAGTGCTCACTCGGCAGCAAGGGGGTCCGAGTAAGACAAGGATAAGGGCAGGGTACAAGGACTGAGTAGCAACTCTACTCGGCACAAGAGAGATGGTAGTCGGCTGGCCGGGAAGATGGAAAACGGAGGCACAGCTGACAGGATAGAAAAAGATTAAGATCCAGAAAACCAGTTACAACAGGGAAAAGGAAAGCGGGTCGTTACAGACATGGCGGTCCACGGCTTGGCGGGGTCATGGCGTGGGGCCGAGGTGACGCGAGCGGGGCCAAAGCGGCCACGGTCATTTGACTGAACAGCTTGTGCACGAGAATGGGAAAACGAGGGGCGACGGAGGAGGAAGAAGAACAGTGCCGTGAGATCGACGGCCGAGCGGCGCGTAGGGAAACACGCGGCGAAATCTCGTGGCGCGTGGCGGGCTCACGCGAGCGGGCGAGCGGCGATAGGAGATCGACGGCCGAGCGAAGGACACGTGGCGCGCATCCCGCAACTCGACGCGGCTCACGGGCGGCGTGGGCACAATGGAAGATCGACGGCTGCCGAGTGAGGCGTGGGTGCAACATGGCAGCCATCTGGCGCTAGGCGGTCACGCGGGCGGTGAAAGGGGATCGACGGCAGGCGAGCTACGCGCGGGGACGCGTGGCAGCGATCGGCTCGGTGGCCGAGCAAGGGAGCAATCGAACGGCTGCGCTCGAGACCTGACACATGGTAGTCATCCGGGCATGCGCCTTGCGTGCACTGCGGCTGGGGCTGGTTGGGCCGAGGGAAATAGGGGTGTTGAGGCCCAGGGGCATAGTTCCACTTCACCTTTTTCCAGGGGTTAATTTGAAGGGTTTTGGGGGGTTTTCAAGGGATTTTGAATTTAAAATTTATTTTTAAACCTAGGGAAATTTGAGGAATTCAAGGAGGGGTCCAAGGTGGCAATTATTGGTATTTTTGGGATTAATCTTTTTCCGAGGATTTTTGCGGGGGATCCAAAGAGAGAAAATTAAAGGAGGAAGAATTAAATTCAAATTACAATATTTAATTTGAATTTTTGGAGGAAAGCTCAAGGGAATTTTGAGGAGTTTTTCATGGTGTTTAGGACGGAGGGTTTGACACACATATATACACATGTCTGTATATGTATGTATATATGCATGTATTCATATACTTACATATATGTGGATGCTCATATATATATATATACACACACACACACACACACACACATATATATATATATATACACATACATATTGGGGTAGATCATCGAGTAGAGGTGGATTTCAAGGGAGAGAGAAAACAAGGGAATTTACGGGAAGATTCAACAGGGGATGCCTTAGGGTTCCGACATCGGATCTTTAGAATGGAAATCGAACGAGAGATGTTGGCACATCGGTTCGGATATCGAAACGGAGATTTCTGGAGGAGGAGATCGGGAACTCGTCGTTGGTATAACACCCCGATTTCCAGGCCGTTAAAAACTATTTTAGTAAAAACCCTAATTTCAAAAATTTTTGGATTTTTGTGTGTGCTTAAGGACTAAGTACCGTAGATCTTAGATCAAAACCCCTTGCAATCCCAAATCTTCGATCCCAAACTCTCTCCTAAAATCCGAGACTAGAATTTTGCAATTCGACTGTCTCTCTCTAAATTTCCTCAGAAAATTTCAAATTCAAAGTTCTCCTTGAATCCCTTCTGAATCCTTCGATTAAAATACTATTATTTCACTCCTCCCAAAAATACTCGGGTTCGAATTTTGCAATTCGAAGCCCTCCAAAAAAACCCTTCAGAAATCGCTTTGAAGCCCTCTATTTAAATCCCTTGATTTTGTTCCTCTCGAAAAACACTAAATTCCATCGAGAACTTCCTTCCCGAAATTTGCCAGATATATATATTCTTAAAACCCTCAAATCCCAAGAATTAAAATTCAAATCCTGAAATTCCCTCAAGGTGCTCCAATTCTATTCCATTACAAAATTCCCAAAATATTCCTGAGAATCAAGACCCAGTTTTAAATCAAAGTCCAAATCCAGTCCCCTTTTGAATCTCCTCCTTTCTTTTTTCCAAAAATCATCCAAATATCCATATGCCCAAAATCCCATCTTAGAAACACCTCTCAAAAGTTCCCACAAATTTCCCCGAGTCACGACCTCGAATTAAAATTTTAATTCGAGTCCGAACCCTCTTTTGAAACCCTCCCTCAGAATCTCTCTTAAAAATATATACATATCTATATGTATATATCGAGAGCCCCCCTTGATTCCCAAATTCTACTATCCAAAATAGTACCCAACCCCTGGGAATTTATTCCCTCCAAAATCCCCATCCTATTCTTCCAATATATATATATATATATATATATATATATATATATATATATATATATCAACCGTGGTGATAAAAATCTTCATCCGAAAATCTCAGGAATCTTTGTGGGCCCAAGGATAAATTTTTGAAATAAATCCCTCTCAAATATTCCCAAAGTCCCAAAAGTCCAAATCCAAATCCGAAATTTAAAACTCCAATTTATCCTTTCAAATTCTCTCTCAAGACCTTCCCTTCAAATATATATATATATATATATATATATATATATATATATATATATATATACATGTATATCTATATCAAAGTCCTCTTCAAATTCCTTTGATTTAATCCTCGAGAAACCAACACAATTCCAAAATTAATACCCTTTTCAATCCTCCAAAAATTCCCCAGAAATTTCCGAGTCGTAATCCCAGACTTTGAATAAAAGTCCGAAGCCCCTTGGAATACTCTCCCTTCTTTCCTTTCTCAAAAATCATTTATCAACATAAATATACATTCAATTCCTAGCCAGGAAATACCCATACAAATCTTAGAAATCTTGTGGTCCAAAATATGAAATTTTGGTCCAACTTCCAAATCAAAATTCTCCTTTTATCCTTTTAAAATCCCTGGAAAAGAAATCCCAATCGCCACTGTATCGTCGGGCCGTCCCCTCTTCGTTTCTGGCCCACTCGGCCTCTGCCTCCTGCGCGGCCCATGCGACTCCCTCCCAACTGACAAACGGGCCCCGTCGGTCAGCCCCTCCGCCACCCGCAAGCGACGCCGGCGTGCGCCTCGGTCCGGGCTCACCTAACAGCGCCTCCAGTCGCGGACGCCGTTGCCCGACCGGTGGACCCCCGCTGTCAGTCGTCGACATCGTCTTCTTCCTCGGCCTCTCTCCGCTCTCGGCTTTCTCTCTCCTTCTCTTGAACTCTCTCGGCTCCACCCCGACACAGGACACCCATGCCATTCCTCCGTGTCCCAGCCAGAGCAAGCACACGCTCTCCTCTTCGTCAACCCCTCGGGACCTGAGCCCGGCGAGGATGACGCCATCCACAGTGCCTGCCATGGCGCTCAGACAAAAGCCGGCCGAAGCCGAAGCTTGTCTCTCCGGCGAAGTCAAAAACCGCGTGCAAAACCTCATCTCGTCCTGTCGCCGTCCCCTCTGTCCCTCTCCCCTCTCTCTTACGGCAGCACGAGGCATGGTGACGCCGGCCATAGGAGCCCGGCATCGTCGCGTCCCGTCAAGCCAGCCGCGCGAGAAATATCCAAGCTTTCACCGCCCTCTTCCTTGTCAGGTTGCGTCGTGCCCGCGCCTATAAATTCCCCACTCCGCCGCGCCATCGCCCCCCCCCCCCACAAGCTCGAGCTCTCTCTTTCTCTCTTCGCCGCCGCCATTGATCTTTCGGCCTCACCCCGATCTGCCTCTCCCGAGCCCAATCGACCGAACAAACCTCACTGCTGAGTTCCCCAGTGCCTCGCGGCTCCACCCGTACCCTCAATTCCACCCGAGCGCCACCGTGGGGAAAAGCCCCAAATCAGGCACCACCGCCGCCCGCCATTGCCGTGCTTCGGAGCTCGCCGTTGCGTGTGGTAAGAGCTTGATTCCTTCCTCCGTTCTTCTTCCCGCGGGACACCGCATCCATCCTAACCCATCCCGAGCCCTCCTCCACTCCCTGGGTCACCGGCGACGACCGCCCCTCGCCGCCGCTTACTGCCTCTCGCCGCCGGCCGCCCTCGAGCCTCCATCCATCCATCCGAACCGTTCATCGCTGTCGGAGGATGAAACCTCGACGGCGGGAAGTCGGGAGACCCCCCTTTTGAGATTCGGCCAGGGGAGTAGTTCTCAGGCGAAGCCGGCGTCAGGGTGTAGAAGAAAGATACGCGAAGAAGACGTAGAAGAAACAGAGGAGTCCGGACCGTCCGAAGCGGGTCCGGACCGTCCGAACCGTGAACGAAGGCAGAAGGGTCCGGACCGTCCGAACCGGGTCCGGACTGTCCGAACCGAGGAGATCGCGCAGGGAAGAAGGGATCGATGCACAAGGAAGACACGGGGATTTATACAGATTCGGGCCGCCGGAGCGTAATACCCTACTCCTGTGCGTGTTTTGCTATGAGGTGGATGAATGTGGTATTATGGTTACAAGGTGTATCTAGCTCACGGCTGGAGCCGGAGAAAAAGAACAGTGGTTAGAGAGTGAGCTCGGGGGTGCAGAGCAGAGAGTTAGAGGACGGGGAAGCTCCTGTCTAGTTCGGCTCCTCGTTCTCGGTGGCTTGGATCCTCCTTTTATAATCAAGGGAGTCCACAGTACCAGCACACCAAGAGAGAGAGAGAGAGTTCTCTGGTCCTCCCCTCCGCCTGCGACGCCCACGCCGGAGTTGGAAGACGTCCAGTCGCTCACGTCCGCCTGCAAAGCCTGCGCCGGAGTCGGTGGAGCGTCTGGTCGCTCTCGTCCCCGCCTGCTGAGCCCATGCCGGAGTAGGTATGCAGCGGGCGGTAGAGTCGTGAGGATGTGATGGAGCACGCTGCCGAAGTCAAGAGTATCTGACTGCTTTGACTTAGGCGCACGCCCTCGCCACAGAAGTCAACAGGCCTCTGACAGCAGTCAGGTGTCCACGGGGGGCCGTCCTGAGACACTTACGCGTGGCGGAGCGGACGACAGGGGCAACGTGCCTCGTCGTCTCATCATTAATGCTGATATTTGGAGAGCTGGTCCATCGATCCTGCCGGAGACCGACATGTGGGCCCCGGGCAGGGAGTGAGACGATGGCGCCCGGAGGCAAGGTACGGGCCCGGGGCCAACGATGCCTCGGGGCCAAAACCGGTGGGGACGGCGCCCCGGGGACGGGCCCGGGGCCGATAGAGGCGGCGCCCCGGGGTCGTGCCCGGGGCCGAAGGCGAGGGCGCCTCGAGGACGTGCCCGGGGCCGATAGGCGCGGCGCCCCGGGACCGAAGGCGAGATGGCCCCTCGGGGAACTGACTTGGCCGATGACCCACGCGTCCCCAGGGTATGTGGGACCCCATATCCCATTTCGCCGACAATCGCACTCGCCGTGCCTCCCTCATTCCATTCCCGCCTTCCCCTTCCTCCGGCGAGCCACCGTTCGACGGCACCCCCTCGGCCACCATCGGCCGTCGATCTTCCCGGCCGTCTCCTGTACCAAAACCAGCACTCCTCCTCCCAGCCTCCCTCTAACAGTGGGCCCGCCCCTTTTAATTAAAACCGAGCCTCAATTACATGTGGGCCTCGGATAATAAACTGTCACGCCCTAAAAATCGCCTTAATTAAAAATTGTTTTTGGGTAAATCAAAAAACAAAAAAAAATATATGCTAGAAAATTTTTGTTTGAGAAACGTGTTTGAATAAAATTTTGAAATTTCCAATATTAAAAATCCCAAGTTGAAAATTTTAAATAAATGCTGGACGCTTTTATATTCCCGGGGTGTTTGTCGAAATATTTTAAGTGTTTAAGTATTTATAATATTAAACTCTATCTGTTTCGTGGTGGCATTTATTTCTGGTAAATTCCCCACGATTTAATAAACTCTCTGAAAATTTATTGGAATTTTCGGAGCTCTAGAATTAATTTTAATGGGACAAAGATCATCTCTATAATTAGATAAATCTAATATGTAACAAAACCCCTATCTTTTCCCCTGTTCGGGTCGTTTCGGTTCAGTCCTTTGAAATCTCCCCATTCATCATGAACTCTGACTCCTTTTTCCTTCTAGGGTTTCATGTTGCTCCCGAAACCCTAAAACCTCCTCGATGTTCCAATTCTCCAAAATACACCGATATTTCAAGCGATTGAATATTTCCTAAACTATTTTCCCCTCCGTTCTCGACTCCTAAAATATTCCCCACATTTTAGAAGTTCATTTATTCCGTTTCCCAAACTCCGTGAAATATATTCCTTGAAAATCCTAATTTCTCGGTCGACGCAAAATAACCTCTATTTTCCCCCAGTCCCTGACTCCGTAAATATTCCCGATTTTTCCTGACTTCGGAACATTCCTGTTAACTCCTTCCAATATTCCAGGAATTCCCAAAATATTCTTACACTTGGTGAATCCCAAAAATTCCGGCGAATTTCGTTGATTCCAAAGAAATATTTCGATTTTCAAAAGTGTTTCGACGTCTCCGATTTTTTCCAAATATATATACGCCGACGTTCGCAATCCTCCAAAATTCCAAACAAATTCCCAACTTCCGTTTTTCTGATATATCTTGGAATTCTAAAATTTAAATTCTAAATTTGAAATCTCCAGAAAAATCCCCAAAAATCCCAACCTTTTCCTCTTCTTTTCTCTTTTCCTTTTCCTTCCAATTTTCCCTTCCCCTTTTCTTCTTCTCACCCTTCCGTTTTTTTCCCCTTCCTGTTCATCTTCTTGGACTCTCTCTCTCTCTCTGCTTGGTCGCTAGCCAGCGGAAACCGCCGCCGCCCTGGGCTACGCCCCGGCCTGCTCTGCCTGCTCCCTTGCTTCTCCCCCGGCCTGCGCCAGCCCGCGCCAGCCTGCGCCGCCCCGGTCTCCGCTGGCAACCGCCGTGGCCGCCAATCCCGTGCCACCCCGGACCCGTTCACCTCCACGGTTCCACCTCCCGTCTCCTTCTCCCCACGACGCCGCCATTCCCGCGCCCATCCCGCTCCAAAACCGCATCCTCGGCCACGATTCCGCCTCCCCGTGCCCTCAAAAAGCTCTCCCGAGCTCACCTCTCTCGTTTTCTCCGCTCACCCGAAGCCGCCGCCGTCTGGCTCGCCGCGCCGTCGCCTGCCCCTGCCAGCCGCGCCTCTAGCCGCCACCGTGCCCATCCAGCGACGCCACGCGCAGCGCCGCCAGCCCTCTGCCGCGCCGCTCCTTGCCCCTGCCTCTGCCGCCGCGTCGCCGTCTCCTCCGGCTGCCCAGCGCGCCGCCCCGAGGCAGTGCGCCGATCCCCGAAGCTGCTGCCGCGGCCTGGCTCCGCCGCCGGAGCGCTGCCGTCGTCTTCAACCCGAGGAGCTCTCCGTCCCCTCCTCGCCGTCCCCGCTGCCGGTCGCTGTGGCGCCGTCGTCGGTACATCCGCCCCAGCGCCATTCTCCGTCGCCGCCGACGTCGCCATCACCCGGAGCCCGACTCCCCTCTCCACCGTCGTCGCCCAACGACCGCTGCTCAACATCGTCGCCGTCCCTCGTCGTCGCCGTCTGGCTTCGCCCGCCTCTGCGTCGTCAACCTCGTCGTCGTCCTCTGCGCCTCTCGCCGCCGCCTGCCGTCTCCGGTCTGCCATCTACAGCCGTCGCCGTCCTTCGCCGCCCCGAGGTGAGCATCATCCCTCTGCGCCAGCCCCTACTGCTTTTCCTTTCCCGAAGTCCAGTGCCGCCCTTCTCCTGTGTGCCGTTCCCTGCCGGCCGCCGCTTTCTGCCAGCCTGCTACTTGCTTTGTGCCAGCCTGACGCCTGTTGTGTGTCCTACCGTGGATCGTCGTCGTTGAGCCGTCGTCGCCATCTCCGCGATCCAGTGCAGCCGGTGAGCCGCAGCCGTCGCTCCCCTCTTCTCTCCTCTCGGTGTCACCGTCTGTTGTCGTCACCCAGTCGCCTAGCCGCCGGGTTTCGCCGTCCTCAGCAAGGGCGCCTCTGTCCCTTCCCTATCGCCGTCGTCGGCATTGCCGTTGTCACCTACACCGGCGCCACGTTCCCTCCTCAGCCCCGGTCTGTCATCGACACCGCCGCGCCAAGGAGCGTTGTCGCCGTCTCCTAGCCGCGTCACCCGTGCTGGTCGTCATCCTGCCTGTCGGATGCCGCCCTCCGTCCTTACGGCCGAGTCGTCATCGTCCTCGTCGCTTCATAGCCGGTCATAGCCCTCGTCGTCCACCGTCGTCCTCGTTACCTCTGTCCGTCACCATACTCGCCGTGGTCCTTCTGCACCCTACCGCTAGTTGTCGCTGCTCTATTCGATCCCGTCCGTCGTTATCGCTGCGCCGTCGTCTGGTCGTCGACGCCGCCCATCGCCTAGCCGTCGGCCTCGCCTCCGTCTCTTCCATCCATTCCCGGTGCCCCACGGTGTTTCCTCTGTGTTTGTCGTTGTCGCCATCGTTTATCTCAAGCGTCCCGACTTCTACTCCTCGGTTCGGCGTTCATTGCCGATCGGCTGCGGCCCTGACATCGACAGCCACCATGCCGTGCCGTCCCGAGGCCGATGCCTCCGTCCCTGTTGCCGCGTAGTTGTCTCGACCGGCGCCCTAACCTCCTCGGCCATGCCATGGTAGGAGCTCGGCCTTTTCTTCCTGTGATGCTGCCGCGTGGGTCCCGCGTGCAGAAGTTCGACCGCCCTAGCTGTGGGATTATTCTAGGCCAATTAGAGCCGTTCGATCATTTGAATCCAATCTTTACCATCGAATCTCCTTAAACTCCAGGGTTGAATCTCGGCCGTCCAATCTCTATATCAAGATCCTAAATCAATCTCGGCCGTTTAAATCCCTCTAAATCGAATCCCAGCCATTGACTCCTTTTTAATCCGCCAGTGCCTTGTCAGCCCTAGCCCAATCCACCACTCCAGCTATTCTTTGAAATCGTGACCCATGGCAGTGCCACTATTTCTCAAGTGCCAAAAGTAAATCTTCTAATTTAATTCCGAGAGAATATTCCCGAGAATATTCTTTTCCAATTCTTTTCGGAATTCTTTCTGAATTTGATATTCCGGAAGCCATATCTTTTCCATCCGAACTCCGAATTGATCCGTTCTTCTTCCTAATTTCATCCAAAATTATAATCTACTTGTTTGTATAATTTTGTATGTACTGTTTATTTGGATTTTCTTAGGATTTTTATTGTTTTGCGTGTAGTTGCGTATAACCGCCGTTTCGGAGGACCTCGAAGTCTACGGAAGAGTTCGGAAGAGCAATCGAAGATGTTTGGTCGCAAGGCAAGTCACACATTCATCCTTGAACATGTTGAACCTACTTTGTGAAATATTTTACGATTTATACATAAATTGCATGTTTTACCAATTACATGGAATATGGGATAACCTATCTATTTACTTGAGACCCTGTTTACTTGTTATCTATTCCTTGATAACTTTGGGTGATAATTTGACTAGCTTAGGTCTCATTGGATGACTTGGCTAGAGATAGGACCTGCTTAGCCATGCTTAGTAACATAGTTCACCTGGGAATTAAATATTATCTTTTTATATGACTCGACTCAATGTCGGAACAATGGAACCTTGGATAGGCTGTTGTTAAATTCCTAAAATTGGACTTAAATGGTGGGCTATGGGTGTATGGTTTTGCTTGTCGCACCCATGGCAATTAAGGACCGGTTCGCGGGAACCACTTGGGCAACTTCCCGTACTTGCCACAAGCCAGCGTGGGCAACGGCTGGACTTGAAGCGTTTCTTCTCCCTCTCCTAGGCACCGAAGAAGAGGGTGGAAGAGATGGAGTTGGGTCAGCCCGGGGTAGGATTGATCGGCTGCCGGATTCACCGTGGTGCAAGGGGGGTAGCCTGGCCAATATGGCGTGCCCTGTCGGCAGGTGCAACCTCAGCGTGGTGTGGATGGTTAGGGAGGGGTTGCGTGAACAGTCCTGTCACAGTCTCTTGCGGGGTGTCGTGGTGACACATCGACGCACGGAAACGTGTGTGAGGCTGTGTCTTGTGTGTAAAGTTGTACACCTCTGATCAGAGTAAAACTATTCGAATAGCCGAGCCCGCGGTCATGGGCACATTGGCCAAGACTCACCGTGATTAGTCTCACCCTAGATAATTAATCTAGTTTTCTAAAACTTGTGTTGTGGAAGGTGTGAGTCTGGTCGACGTGGTTGAGTTGACCGGGGGTGACCGGTTAGCGTGGTGTAACGCTAATCGGTGGAGACTGGTGAGCGTGGTATAACTCTCATCAGTTATGCCTGGTGGTCGTGGTGTAACTTTCATCAGCGCGGCCTGGTCAACGTGGTGTAGTGTTGATCAGGAAAAACTGGTCAGCGTGGTACGTTGTCCGGTGGTGACTGGTTAACGTGGTGTAACGTTAATCAGTGGAGTCCGGTTATCGTGGTGTAACGGTAACCGGAGGTGTCTGGTGAACGTGGTGTAGCGTTCATCAGTGGAGACTGGTTGACGTGGTGTAGCGTCAATCAGTTGGGAATGGTTGGGCCTGATTAACGTGGTGTAACGTTAATTGGTGGAAAATTAATCTTGTTAAATTAATCAACATTTTTACTGTTTGCGAACTACTACTGTTTACAACTGCTTTTACGCAAATGAGCCACTAGCCTCTCTTTGAAATCCCGTGCACAAATGCATCATTGGTATGGCTTACTGAGTACGGTAGGTGGTACTCAGCCTTGCTATACTCCCCCTTTTCAGAAGTGAAGATCTTGGCTTATACCCCAGTTAAGCTTGCCTGTGGTGTGAAGCTGAAGACACGCTAGTTTCGCCTTTCTGCTGCTGTTTTCTTCCGTGTGAGGACTAAGTGTCTCTTCTATAAGTATTTATGCTTTATTTAAGTTTGGAACTGTTTATTGATTTGTCGTTTTGTGTACCCTGGCTTGATTCCTGGACAGGGATTTTAATACACAAAATAGTTTGAAAATTGGCTAAATTTCTGGGCGTGACATAAACCAAAGACTTAAATTAATAAATCGCTTACAAATGGGCCCATGCACAGTATTCCTTTCTTTAACTCAATGGCAAGTGGGCCCGTTTATTTTTTAAATCCCTAGGACAGTGCCCCTATGACAAGTGGGACCACCATGACAGTCTCCCTTGCCATCCCTCTCTGTGACACTTCCATGTGGGCCCCCTCCATTCCTCTCTCTTCTCTAGTCCATGACATGTGGGGCCATCATGTCACCCACCTCTCTCTCTTCCATGTGGGCCATTGTCTCTTTCTCTCTCCTGTGCCAATGACAAGTGGGCCACCCTCAGCCTTTCTCTCTCCTAGTCACTGACCTAGGACCCCACCTGTCAGCTACGGTTACCCAAAATAATTCTTTTTCTAAAAATCCAAATAAACCTTTTCCTCTCCAGAAAAATCCATTAAACTTCCAAAATTCATATCTTCCAAACCGTAACTCCGATTGACCCCATTCAAGTCTCTGAAATTTTCTAAAAATAAGATCTACCTCATGGCACTATTAGTTATTAATAATATTATATTATTTTTAGGGTTTTGTGTGTTTTCTCTCGTTTCGCGCGTAGTCGACGTTTCGAAAAATCGTCGGACGTCAGATTCTCGCGAAGTTTGAAGACGAAGACTAAGGCAAGTCACTTCTTGACCATATTGCTCCTAAATTTAAAATGTTTTGTTTACAAAATTGCATTGCAAGTGTGCACGATAAAATAATCGGCCTCGGTTTGCATGTTGAACCAACGGACCTGCCTGTTAGTTGCATAAATCCTGTAGGTCTTTGATACCTTATCCCTTGTCGCTCCACCCGTGGTACCTCGGTAACCGTGCTCTCTGAGCATGGATTTCGACGGTTCCACCCACAGCACAATTGTTTGTTGATTTGGAAAAATTTGGGTTTTCAAAGATTTAAAAATCCGACATATGGTGTCGGCGGATTTGCGAAACAAAATTTATTTGCGAAAATTCTGCGGTGCAGAGTAATCGCCTATGTGGTGGCACTTCGTATTCATATATAAGGACCGATTTCTTGGGGAATTCCATCTGAGCATCTCACAGTGCGACCACATGGGTGGAATGGAACACCCCTAGCTGAGTAATTAGTGTTCCCAGGATGGTTTTCGGTTGCTAATAAATGTGAGAGCGGTTGGGTGCCGAGAGGGTGATATACCCCCGTCCCTAAGTACAGGAAGTGAGTTCCTAGTACTTGGTCGAGAGGACCCTTTTATAGGGCAGCGTGCTATCCTGGGAAGGCTTTGGAAAGGCCCTGTCGCGAACCTCCCCACCTGATCAGTGTGGGAGTAAGTTCGCGTCGTGTGGGTAAAGCGCATAACCTTTGCAAAGGAATACGAACTGTTCGAACAGCCGTGCCCACAGTTACGGGCAATGTGAGGTGATTCCTCTAGCGTAGATTTGTTTGCAAGTGTTTGCGAAAGTGATTTGTGGTATGGGAATCGTTACCAGAATCGGTCTCAGTGGCTGATGGATGACCTGTGTGGTCTGAAACGAGGCTGTATGACCCGGGATGTCGATTGGCATCATAGTTAGGGCTTCCTGAGTGGGAGCGGTATAAGTTTGAGTTGAGTTTATGGATGGCTTGAGGAGCCATCGAGATGAGTTATGAATGGCTCGAGGAGCCGCTGAGATAAGATGAGATAAAATAATGTCCTGGATGGGACTGAAGTGAAAAATGAGGTTACGTCCTAAGTGGGCGAAATTGAAAATAAAGTAATAGATGTGACACAGTGGAAAGCTGTTTGAGGGCAGATCCACTGAATCGCTGTCGTGAACTGACATGCAGTATAAGAATACCTAAGTTCAATTAAAATTTGTTTCGTCCGCTCGAATTGTTGAAAAGCAATTCGCGGATAGAATTGAGGTGAGAGCCTCTTTACAGTCACCTTGAGATAACCCACACTTAGATTTTTCGAAAATGTTTTCAAAAGAAATGGTTTGTGAAATAAACCCCAGCCTATCTTTAATAGCCTGCATAACTCACGCTTTTCGTGACTTGCTGAGTACGTAAGTACTCAATTCATTCCTTTTCTCCCCTCCTTCAGGAAGAGTGAAGTTGAAGTGAAGATTAGGGTTTCTTTTCTAGTCCCAAGCCATTACTTGTGAATTGGGTTCTCGCTGCGCTGTCATTCCGCTGCTGTCGTTCTGTCTGCAGGTTGCTGCTTAGGGCTTGCCCGAAGTCGCAACTTATAAAGGTATAATATATATTTATTTATTTAGTTAATTGCTGTGGTACATCTCCATTAACCGCGGGTACCAGCGTGATTTCCTGGGACTGGTACCGGCATCGCGGTTCTGTGGGAGTTGGTTCACGCCAATCTCCTGCGGCGCTTCCTCTCTGGTATCATTGCAGGTGGTGCCCAGGGCGGGAGGCACTACAGTTGGGGTTTTGAAACGAAGCTCGATATCGACGATTCGAAATCAGAGATTATTTTGGAACGGGGGTTTTTGAGAGGAGGGATTGTCGAGATACAGAGACAAGTGACAAACTGAGATCCATGGCACAACTTACAACACACAAATAGGCAAAATTTTCTCAAGTAGATTTTAGCGAATTATCGTTTAACGTCTCACTGAAAGCGGGGCGTCTCCTACTCCGAATCTCAAAGTTCCATCCAACGGCCAGTGTTGTTGTTTGACAGAATCCAAAAACTCAAACGTTTGATCAATAGCAAATCTGTTTTTTATATTTTTTATCATTTAATGTACTTTTAGTATGATTTGTACTTTTACATATTTATATAAAAAATTTTAATTAAACGAATTATTAAACTTATGTACAGAAGTCCCGTACTTTGCACTTACTTGTATCCTGATGCCCTGATGGCTAATACTCTGCTATTTAATTCTCATTTGCTTAAGGCTGTGTTCTTTTCTATCTATTAGCTTAGCTACTTCCTCGGTTTTCGTTAGTACGCTTTTTAAACTGCTAAACGGTGTATTTCGTATAAAAACTTTTTATATAAAAATTTATTAAAAAATCAAATAGATTCATTTTTTAAATTTATAATAGTTAATACTCAATTAATCATATGCTAATAACTTATCTCGTTTTACATGG
This sequence comes from Oryza meyeriana var. granulata, assembly GCA_003991445.1. Classification (NCBI taxonomy): domain Eukaryota; kingdom Viridiplantae; phylum Streptophyta; class Magnoliopsida; order Poales; family Poaceae; genus Oryza; species Oryza meyeriana. The sequence continues at coordinate 116,075 of RYFJ01002382.1, forward strand.
GGTGAATAATCACATCCCAACAGCCGGAAGGAACGCAGCCGAAGCCCGTCTGAACTGTGATCAGCATGGAGTTAATTAGTCCTACCATTGTGCTTTATTTTTGGGCTTTGGAGTCTGGATATATTTTTTTGCACTTTTCCTGATATTTTTATACATGATCTTTTTTTAATCCATTTTGCATCAACAAGCATTAAACCGACGGTTCAACCAGGAACCGGCTGTTCAACCGGTGAACCGGGGCCCTTTGTCCGGGTTCAACAACTTTGGTTTCAGATTAGGATCTCAATTCTCAAGTTCTCAACCACGGGAATTTTTCATTTAGATCCCTCCGAGTGTGCTATTACCTCACCTCTCGCCGACGGCCGGGGAGTCGCCGCTGATGAGATCGCCATGGCGCGTTGCCCCACATCCGACTCTAAGGCCCAGTGCCGGATGCTGCTGCCACTCCCACCTCTTCCTCCCCGAGGAAGTCGACATCGCGCTCCGCCGTCTTGCCTGTCTCCTCGCATCTCTTCCAAAAGCCACCACATCCGAGATGCGGTGGTGCGGCGCAGAAACAGAGGGAAAGCGGGTTCCTCCTCCGTCGCCTCCGCGTGAGTCTCTCTCTCTCTCTCTCTCTCTCTCTCTCTCTCTCTCTCTCTCTCTCTCTCCAATTGAGGATTCGAATCGTTGAGCCGCTCGCGCGTAGGTGACGCCTCTGCCCTGCTTGCTCCCCTCTCCTGTGGGTGTGGCCATTGTTGCCTTGCCTCCACGAGATCATGTGGTAGTTTAGCTGTCTAAGCCTGATTGGTGTTGGTATTTTGGTGATAACATGGTATTGCTGCTGCAGTGTGTCAAATGGTGGATGCATGCTTGGGATAAAAACTTGTCCACTTCAAAAGCAGCGTGGTTTTTTTTATCAGAGCTTGAAGCCCATAGATTGTGCAATTCCTGATGCAATGCGGTTTAATTGTTGAAAAGAGGTAAGCAATCATAAACACTTATTTTTTTTGTGTCATTTTACACTGTCATTACTGCTTTTTTTTTTAGGATTTATTTGTCTAGCTTTCAATCATAATATCTCATTACTGCATTTATCCATGTTTGTGTAGACTAGCTCTTGTTTGTACATATCTGTTGTTCGATTTACTGCTTCAAATCTTGAATGGCATTTCTTCAATCTTCAGCTTGGTCCCTGAAATATGATAATAATAAACTGCCTGAAAGTTCATTCAATGAGAAATCAAGGGACTGCAATAGCTTCAAACCGCCTGTCCTTTCTGGAATACTTCCTGGTACTAGAATATATCTTGACAAGTTCAAAAATAATCCATAATCCACAAACAAATGAATTAACTATTACATAATTTAGTGAGGTAAATTAGCTCTTCTGGGATGTCCTCACTTAGTGAATTGCTTGATAATAGGTCCCTATTATAAGCAGAACTAGCCAAATTTCCTACACAATTTTGCATAGAGATAGGTTAAAATTTATTTGAAAGAAGAATTATATTTGATATGAAACTCTTGCTTCTATTTATATAAATACGATAGTATTTTATATAAAATTATATCGATCAATCTACACCGTTATAATATGGATACACCATTATCAACAGCATCAATATTTCTCTTTTCCCCCAATTAACATGGAAATTTCTAAGCCTAAGAGTGGATGTGTTGGCTCCTTTTAACTTCTCTTTATAATACAACAGATTTGTTGTTCTTTGAAAATTAGACATGTTCACGACCCTTCCAAAATATATGAACTATCATTGCTGGTTGGCCTGTTACTGGGTTCAGACGTTCAGTCCTATGTGAAACCACTTAAATTTGTTGTACTGGAAACATTTGAACCTGAAAATGTATGTTACACCTATTAAAGAATCCATTCCATATTTATTTTCAGACTGTAACATGGATGTTAAGTTGCCAAAAGTTTTCTGAATGAATCCAGTGAAAACATTTTTTTTGTAAGTACCAAGTAATTGTAGCTGAGAAAGTTGAGAATTTGGCATAACTAAAATGGAAAATCTCCACTGAAACTATTTGTGTGAAGACTGAGAATCTTGTCAGAGGGACACCAGTTCCAATCCTAAGCTAGATTCTGTTTCCCTTAAGCCGTGGTGCAGCCGTGCAGGGTTTCTTCTCCTCTGGACTAAGATGGCGCTGGCGCCCATGGGTTGGAACCGTTTAACTGTAGAAATCCTGTCCGTATATGATAAACATTCATTTGGGAATGGCCTTTTCAGATTGCACATTTGTGTGCTTTGCTATAGTCTGTAGATATACAATTACTTGGATACGTTTCAAACAGGGAAGCAGCAACCATTGGATACCACGTTTCTCTTCACAAAAATCATACAGAAGCTGCCTCTTTGAGTTTTTTCTGAGAGCTCCAATTCTTTAGATTCAGAAGCCTTCCTCGCAGTCTGAAATTCAGAGCTGAACATGCGACATGATCGTTGCATGTGCCATTGCGTTTAATTTCAACACGTTCTGCCCAACACTGCATTGAAGAATTTCGATTGTCTAACTGGAACAGTACCAATAGTCGACATTGACGCTACTAGTAAACTCTCTTTTTTAAGATCGACTAATTAATCTCTCTGATCGCATCGAACTAGTAATAATCTACTCCTACTACATCGGTTGTCGGTGTCCACCCGTTTTAAACAACTGGTTATAATGCTATTTAACTTTCCTTTCATTCCCCTGCAGAAAAATTCTACTGAGAACCAGCCTAGTTACTCTTGCCAGGCGATAATTAACAAATAAGCATTAAGCGAATGTGCAACTTGGTGTTCTTAACGTCAGCTTGGTGTACTGTACTTGTGTTTACCTCAAGTTGTCTAGGTCTAGCAAACAAAGTGATCTATTGTAATTTGTGTACTGCATCAAAAGGTCAAGCATGGCAGCACTTTCAAGTATGGATCTTGATGAGGAAACCCATGCATGTCAATGGACTATAAGATCTGTTAATTTTACATCGTTCACTACCAAAGATAAGAGACCTAGCCATAGGTCCATCTATAGGTAGTAGCTGCCACTACAAGCAACCATAGGTCCATATATAACCATATAGGTAGTAGAGACTAGAAGTGAAGCAGCTGCTCACACACTGGCTAGTGTCCAAGATGGTGAGTGAGAGCAGCACACCGGCGAGGGAGGAGCTTCCGAGCTGGCTGGGAATCGAGGAGGTGGCGCCGTTCACGGGGAAGAAGACGAAGGCCGCCGACGTCGTCCGGCGATGGCCCAAGCTGGTGAACGCCACGCTGGTGGCGTTCATCATGACTATGCCGCCCCTCCTCATCCTCCTCGGCGGCGGCCAGCCCGGCGCGCCGGCGGTGTGGATCAAGTCGACCGTCGCCAACCTAGCCACACGAGGAGGTAACTTTTGGCAAATTTTGCTCATTGTTTGCAAATGAACTTTGGTTGTTCTTCTCTTGAAAGCAGAGGGGCTTGGTTTTTCGTGTTTTGCATGCTGTTATGTTTGCATTGTTAGAGCCTGCAAACATGTTTAGTAATTTAGTAACAACTAGTCATCAATCCGTACGTGACACTGGCCATTATTATTGATCTTACAAAATTAAACTTTTAATTCTATGCTAAATACACTGTTAATTGTTTTAATTATATCAGTTTAGATTAAAAGAGGAGTCCATATCAATTACAATTAGCTAATTATTAATTTCGCAACGTGAAATTAATAAACTAATAAGTTGAGAAGAAGGGTACATTTCATATTTATTAATTCTAAATATAGGGCTTATTAAATTTTGGGATATCTAAAACCAAAGAGTCCATGAAATTCTCAATAACATTTTATTTAACACGAATTCTTAATACGATCTACAGCCATTATAATTCAATTCAACTAACCAATAATCATATGTTTCTAGTTAACGTAAGAGCTCTCTTAAAGCGCCTATGACTGCCCATTGGACAAGTGTCATGTCCTAGGATTGCCACAAGCCCACAATGGGGCTTACAGGATGTAGTTGTACCTGGTCATGATGGAAAATAGGCCCACTATAATTGGTTATAGATTGGAGTTGGACCTGGTGCAATTGCTGCAAATAGGCCGGAAACAGGGTTACTCGGCCTTTTAACCCTTCACATGGTATTATCACTTTGGTCCACACTTGGGGCCATATTGCGATCCTCCATGCTCAAAGATTGATGGGGTTAAACTTTCGCTCCATTTCGCTTGCAGAATCGAAGAAAGACGTGCTTCTGGGTGGCCTGCTTCTCCCGGGATTCGACGAGCAATCTTGCACCAGCCGGTACCAATCCGTGTACTACCGCAAGAACATGTCCCGGCCGCCGTCGCTGCACCTCGTCCGGCGGCTGCGACAGCAGGAGGCGCTGCAACGGCGGTGTGGTCCAGGCACGGAGCCATACCGGAGAGCGTCTGAGCGGCTCAGATCCGGGCAGAAGGTCGGCGACGGCTTCGTCGCCACGGTCGACGGCTGCGGCTACCTCGTGCTGATATCCTACCGTGGCCTCGGCAACCGCGTCCTCGCCACCGCCTCGGCTTTCCTCTACGCCATGCTCACCGACCGCGTTCTCCTCGTCGACCCTGGCAAGACCATGGCCGACCTCTTCTGCGAGCCGTTCCCGGGCACGTCGTGGATGCTGCCCAAGGACTTCCCGCTCGACAACTTCAGGGATCTCGGCGAGGACGCGCCGGAGAGCTACGGGAACGTGGCGGTGAACCGGAGCGGGTCGGTGTCCGGCCTGCGGTTCGTCTACATGCACCTCGACCACGCGGCGTCGCCGGCGAACAGGCTTGTGTACTGCGACGACCACCGCCAGTTCCTCCACCGGGTGCAGTGGGTGGTCCTGAGGACGGACAGCTACATCGCTCCTGGGATCTTCCTCAACCCGGCGTACAAGGAGGTGCTCGACATGATGTTCCCCCGGAAGGACTCCGTCTTCTACCTCCTCTCCCGGTATCTCTTCCACCCGACTAATGATGTCTGGGGCATGGTCACGAGGTTCTACGACTCCTACCTCAAGAACGCCGACGAGCGGCTGGGCATCCAGATCAGGGTGTTCGACGGCGACAAGCCGTTCCAGCACATCCTGGACCAGATCCTGGCGTGCACGTCGCAGGAGCATCTGCTGCCGGGCGTGGTGACCGCCGGCGGCGCGCCACCGCCGGTTGTGCGGTCCAAGGCCGTGCTGACGACTGGCCTAAACTCGTGGTACCACGACACCATCCGGGAGATGTACTGGCGGTCGCCGTCGGCCACCGGCGAGGTGGTGAGCGTGCACCAGCCGAGCCACGAGGAGCACCAGCACTTCTTCCGGAGCATCCACGACATGAAGGCCCTCGCCGAGATGTACCTGCTGAGCTTGACGGACAAGATCGTCACCAGTGGCTGGTCGACGTTCGGCTACGTCGGCAGCGGCCTCGGCGGGCTCACGCCGTACATCATGATCAAGCCGGAGAACCACACGGTGCCGAACCCGCCGTGCAAGAAGGCCATGTCCATGGAGCCCTGCAACCACGGGCCACCATACTTCGAGTGCACCAGGAAAGAAATCGACAAGATTATCGACACCGGCAACCTGGTGCCTCATGTCCGTTCCTGCGAGGACGTGCCATGGGGACGTAAACTTGCTGATCCCATTAGCTAAAACAAAGGGAAAAATCCAAATACTCCATATAAGTCACTTGTATTTCTATTTTCCTCCCTATAACTTAACTTCGAAAAGAAAACCCTCTATAAATCAATTTCTCTTTTAACTTCCCTGCATCTGCTTTTCATTGATTTCTTCTCATTGTTTCAATTTCTCGTTTCAATTTTCGTGTCCTGTGTGTCTCCAGTGTGGCAGGACTTTATAAACCTTCTTCCTCGCTTAACACTCTTGCCTTTCCCAAATCCTGTGTGACAAATCACAACGGCACAACTTGCTGAGCTGTCCATCAGCTATAATTTCTATGATCTCAACCTGTCAAGTGACATGAGTTCTCATTGTCCTGTCACGCTAGCCTATGGGGCACTGAAAATTGAAAGAAATGGGAGAAATAGATGAAAACAAGATGTTGGGGGAAAATTAGAAGAGAAAATTGACTTGCAAGGGGTTTTGTGGATGGAATTGAGTTGCAGAGGTGAAAACATAGTTATTAAAATCAGATCGGACCGACGGTCTAACCAAAAAAAACCAAAACCAGTCCCTTCCTTGGCTCGGCTTGAAAAAAAGACCGCCCATCCCTAGGAGCAAGGTTCGATCTCACGACCTCATTCTCGCATGCGCACCCACCCAACAAAGTGAGCTAGTGTTTGTTGGTGTGTGAGTATGAAAAAAATAGCCTAGTTAACCTTCACTTCTCAACCAAACATTCCAAACTTCGAAGAAAATATATATTTCTTATTTTCATAAACTGGCGGTTTGATAAGTTAACTGGTGGTTCGATCAGAAAATCCCAAACTAGCGCTTTGACTGGTTTGATTGCCGGTCCGGGTTTCATAAGTATGGGCGAACACTGGCAACTTATAGGGGGATATTTGGAAATTGACTAGTGTTCTATTCACAATTTATACCATGGTTTTTAACTTGTTTTGCAACATATGGAAAAGAAAATATGCTCCTTTTTGCGAATTACTAACCAATGACTGTTCATATATATGATTGCTGAATGCTTGATCATACAGAAGTTTATTTTTTAGATAGAAAAAATTGCTCATGTAATTCACAGTTGATCGTGTAATTAACTCATGCTTAAGCTTAATCAAACAGCTTGATGCCTCTGGGTAGATCCTCGCAGCGCTTGATGTGCCGTGTCACGTTCTCGTCGACAGCAACCTTGCCCTGGCATGTCGCGGTGGGCGGCTTGTGGAAGCAGGGCTCCATGGAGACAGCGCGCACACACCGCGTCCGGGGGACCTTATGGTAGAACGCCGTGAGCAGCATCGCCGGCCACAGCCTGACGAGCGTGCTGCTTACTGTTGGAAAAATAACAGGATCTCTCAGGCTATCTTTCTCTCTATTTTCCGTTTTCTCGCTACACTGTAGCAGATCGGACAAAACGCTCAACAATCAACTGAAGACAGAGTTTTTTCTGGGGGCACAAATCTTCTGTTCTTTCTTTGGAATATATAGGAGCTAATACATGCTATCTTTAGCCTATTATACAAAGATGGAAAGACTTAGATCATCCCGACCCGGACTTACTCATGCATACCGCATGTTTTGGAAATAAAACAGGAAAGTAAACAAACGACACGCAGGGCGCGGAATTTTCATATTGCGCTCCGGCTGTTTCTACGTCCAGAACACTACGGGGCCATCTAGGAAATAGATGCAACATTCTCCCCCCTAATCCTGGAGTGGCCCAAGATCGCGAACACCAAGAAGGTGCCGCATTGTCACCAGCTTCGCCACTGGCAATGCCTTCATCAAGGGATTGGCTCGCTGCTCCTCCGTTCGCACGAACTCGACGACGATCTGCCCTCCCTCGACACACTCTCAAATGAAATGGAGCCTGGTGCCAATATGCTTGCTGCATCCATGGAACACCGGGTTCTTCATCAATGTGATCGCCGATTTATTGTCGACGAACACCTTCACGGGTCTCAGCTACTCCTTGTTCAGCTCTGCCGTCCTCAACCACAGCGCCTGACAAGCCGCCGCCGTTGCCGCCATAAATTCAGCCTCACATGACGACAGTGCCACCGTCCTTTGCTTCTGTGAGTTCTATGCAACCAGAGACTCATTGACATAGAATACCATGCCGCCCGTGCTCTTCCGATCATCTAGATCACCAGCCAAGTCACTGTCAGTGTAGCCGGTGATCACCTCTGCGCCTCCTCCTTTGTAGTGTAGCCGGTGATCACCTCTGCGCCTCCTCCTTTACTATACACAAGGCCATAATGAATTGTCCCCTTCAAATACCTGAGAATTTGCTTGATCGCCTTGTAATGCATGACGGTGTAATGCCCAGAAATTCGCACCGAAATTCTGAACATTAATGTGTAATAAATCCCTGCCCAGGAAAGCCAGGATACACAAACCAAGTTGCCATACAGAGTGTCTTACAAACAGAGTAAACTGTATATTACAAAAATGCAGTGGAAAAAGGTAAAACGGAGTCTATAAACATCTGGCCAAGCAGCCGATTCCATTCCCACAGGCACCTTGACGGCGGAGCCAGCCTATTCCTCAGGATGATCTTCATCTGACGCGTCCTCCAACACTGGGGGGAAAATTGGAGCAAGGCTGAGTACCACCCACAGTACTCAACAAATCACACCCACAAATATGCATATGCACAGGGTACAAAGATGGGATAGGGTTTATTTGCGGAAAAGCAGTTGCAAAGGGAAGTAGTTCGCAAACAGTAAAAAGTTGATTTAATTAACAATATTAACTTCCACTGATTAACGTTACACCACGTTAACCAGGCCCAGCCATTCCCAACCGATTGACGCTAAACCACGTCAACCAGTCTCCACTGATGAACGCTACACCACGTTCACCAGACACCTCCGGGTACCGTTACACCATGTTACCCGGACTCCACTGATTAACGCTACACCACGTTAACCAGTCACCACCGGACAACGTACCACGCTGACCAGTTTTTCCCGATCAACGCTAAACCACATTGACCAGGCCGCGCTGATGGAAGTTACACCACGACCACCAGGCGTAACTGATGAGAGTTACACCACACTCACCAGTCTCCACCGATTAGCGTTAAACCACGCTAACCAGTCACCCCCGGTCAACTCAACCACGTCGACCGGACTCACACCTTCCACAACACCGGTTTGATAAAACAGGATTAATTATCTAAGGTGAGACTAATCACGGTGAGTCTTGGCCAATGTGCCCATTACCGCGGGCGCGGCTATTCGAATAGTTTTACTCTGATCAGAGGTGTACAACTGTACCCATAAGACACAGTCCCCACACACGTTCCCGTGTGCCAGTACATCACCACGATGTCCCGTGCGAGGCTGTGACGGGACCGTTCACGCAACCCCTCCCTAACCATCCACACCACGCTGAGGTTGCACCTGCCGACAGGGCACGCCATATTGGTTAGGCTACCCCCCTTGCGCCACGGTGAATCCGGTAGCCGATCAACCCTACCCCGGGCCGACCCAACTCCATCACGCCCACCCTCTTCTTCGGTGCCTAGGAGAGGGAGAAGAAACGCTTCAAGCCCAGCCGTTGCCCACGCTGGCTTGTGGCAAGTACGGGAAGTTACCCAAGTGGTTCCCGCGAACCGGTCCTTAATTGCCATGGGTGTGACAAGCAAAACCATACACCCACAGCCCACCATTTAGGTTAAAATTTTAGGAATTTAACAACAATCTATCCAAGGTTCCATTTTTCTGACATTGAGTCGAATCATATAAAAAGACATTATTTAATTCCCAGGTGAGCTATGTTGCTAAGCATGGCTAAGCATCCTAGGGATTATATTCTACTCATATTATTACCCAGGTGACAAGGATTTAGTCATCAAAACTAAGGCTTCATCCTGACATTGTATAGGCAATACCAATCCACATGAATTATTAAAATAATACAGTTTATTTGCGTCAACAAAGCAATTTAACGAAAAATGGGTACAAATTGATCAAAGTATCAGTGCGACTTGCCTTGCTCCGGCTCAAGGTATTCGGCTACGATCTCGAAATACGCAGGAGAATTACCGGCGTCGGATTCTACAACAAACAATGCATAAACAATTAAAAACAGTACATGGGGGTCAACAAACATGGGCTGAAAGTATTTTTATTGAATTCTTGGCATTTTTCTGGATTTAATGAAATTTGAATGGACTTAATCAGAGTTCGCATGAAATAGTTATGATTTATTGAAGTTTTACTACTATTTTCAGAGTAAATATAATTAACCAGTGATTTAATGCGCATTAACCGATTTATGACATCACCAGACTGGGAAGCCGGCGCCGACAGGCGGGCTCCACCAGCCAGTGGCGTGCGAGAGGCAGGCGCACGGCGGACCAAGTCCACCGCGGCCGAGAGCGGGCGCACCACGTGGCGCCACCGCGGGCAACCACGCGGGCGAGCGAGCGGGCGGCCCCGATCTGCCACCCGGTAGATCGGACGGCCCCGGGGAGCGGCGGCCGAAGCCAGCCGTCCCGAGCGGGAGGCGGCGGCGCGCACGCGACCCGATGATCGCCGGCGGCAACCACCCGGCGCGGCGACGACCACACGGAGGGGCGGAATGGAACAGGAAAACGGAGGGGTTCTCACCGGCGGCTCGCGACGGCGAGCAACGGCGCGAAGACGACGGTGGCGATGAAAAAGCGGCGGCGGCCTCGGGACGACGTCGGCGACGGAACTCCGACGGCGGGGAACGGGCAAGAGGCGATTGCCGAGGTGTCCTGGAGGATGAGGAGGACGGGAGAGGAGTTAGAGCGGAGAATGGTGACGCGGCGCGGCGGGAATCACCGGCCGGAAAGGAGGCGGAGGGCCGATACTCACCGTGCGCGCGGGCGAGGCGGTCCGGCGAGCTTCGGCTTCCACGGAGTGGCGGCCGAGATGCGGCGCGGCGCGGCAGAGGTGCTGGCGGTGGCGGGGTGGCCTGATGGTGTCCGGAACGGCGGCGAGCGGCGGCCGGAGGCGGCGAAAAAACGGTGGAGCTCGGGTGCGCGGTGGCGACGGGGTTCTGGGGTACTGGAAAGCTCGGCGTGTTGGGGAAAAGATGGAGGTGAGGGTGGAGATGGTTTTTATACAGTCGGCCGGGAGAGATCGAGGCCGAACGGCTCCAATCGTGCATGGGAGAGTGGGCGGCGGCGTGGGCAGCGTGTGCGAGATTCTCGGGAGAGAGGGGACGTGGACGCCGGAGAACTCGGGGGAGTGGGGCGGACTCGGTCCGCGACCGTTTGAACGAGTGGAGGGCGCGTGGGATGAGGCGGGAGGCGGCGCCGGATCGGACGGCTCCGGGGAATTTCCCCTCCGCCCGATTCGGACGGAGGAGGAAGATGATGATGACAGGCGGGCCCGGCCTGTCAGCGGGTGCGTGGGCGCGGGTGCGAGCTCGGGCGCGGGAGCGCGGGCGCGAGGAGCGAGGGCGCGGCCGCGGGGCACGGGCGCGAGGACGCGGGGGCACGGACGCGAGGAGGAAAAGGCCGGGGAGGGAAAACCGGCCTGCGGCACAGTGCTGGGCCGGCGGCCCAGCGATGGAGAAAAAGAGAAAGCAGAGAAAACAGAAGGGAAAAGAAAAGGAAAAAGATTTCCAGGACGATTTAAATTCCGATAAGCGTATTTGATTTATTAATAATAGTTCCTGTGCTCTGTAAATTCCACTAAAAATCCAGTTAATGTATTTTGGCACAGAGAATACAAGAAAAATATTCCCCGCCACGATAATTTATTATCTTGCATTTTACACCACCAATTAATTTCTCTAGCCATTTTAAAATTCCTTTTCTTAGGTATTTTCTCCGGTAAAGTTTCTGTGTGGCTAATCTCAGGGTGTGACAGACGGTAGGCCGCTCCATGAACCTGCTCGCCACGCCGACTGCAAACGACATGTCCGGCCGCGTGTGGAGCAGGTACCTAAGACAACCGATGATACGGCGGTACTCCGTGGCGTTCACCGGGTGTCCCTCGCCGTCCTTGTGCAGCTGCGTCCTCGACTCCATTGGAAATTTGGTTGGATTGCACTCACTCATTCCGAATTGCTCCAACACCTTCTTTGCATACGCTGCCTGCTTGATGGTAATGCCGCCATCGCCTTGCGCCACTTCTATGCCGAGGTAGTAGTGCAGCAATCCAAGATCACTCATTTCGAATTAAGCCATCATCTGCCTCTTGAACTCAGTGATTGCAGAAGGATCTTGGCCGGTTACAATTAGGTCTTCCACGTACACGCCGACGATGACGCTAGTGCTTGCTGTGCCTCGGGTGTACACTGCCTGCTCCTGGACGCACCTCGAGAAACCGAGCTCCTTCAGGCTCTGGTCAAGGCGCGCGCTCCATGCGCGCGGCGCCTGCCAAAGACTATACAAAGCCTTATGTAACTTGTACACAAGGTTTTCCATCCCCTTCACCTCATATCCTTTCGGCTGTGCAACATATACCTCTTCCTACAGCTCGCCGTTGAGGAATGCCGACTTAACGTCTAGGTGGTGCACCTGCCACCCACGGTTTGCTGCCACAGCGAGAATGACATGCACTGTGTCGAGACGAGCAACTGGCGCAAACACTTCCTCGAAGTCAATTCCTTGACGTTGCACATACCCCTTTGCAACTAGTCGTGCCTTGTGCTTGATCACCTTTCTATCAGAGTTCTTCTTGAGCTTATAAACCCACTTGAGGCCAATTGCCTTGTGTCCGACCGGAAGCTTTGACAGCGACCAAGTCGAATTCTTCTCAATGGATTTGATCTCCTTGCACATTGCATCTTCCCACTCTGGTTGGCCAGCTGCCTTGCGGTAGCACGACGGCTCCTCCGTCTCCATCAGCAATGCTTTCCCATCAGCTTCTTCTTCTTCATCTAGATCAACACGCTGTGCCTCCCTCATAATATCGTCGATGTGTCTGTATCGGACAGGACCATCGTGGGATTCATCTCCGCCTGCTAGGGGAGGAGAAATCCGTGCCGCAGGTGACGCGGCGGCGTCGGGCTCTAGTGTGCCACGCGCTGGTGTTGACGATGAGGTGGCCGGCATGGTCAATAATGTCGTACGGTCCGCCGCCCGCGATCTGGTCATGGGCCCCACTGCTGCACCATCGGGCTGCGGGATGTCTGCCGCGGCAACGGAAATTCCTCCCGTGGCAGCTTGATCGCCTGCCGCTGCCGCACTGGTTCCGCGATCGCTGGCCGCGGCACCGCGATCGGCTGTCGCGGTAGCGTTTTCACCTGCCGCGGCAGCCACTTCTTCAACCACGAACTCTAAAGTCTATACTGCTGCTGCACCTGCATTCCAGCTCCACTCCATATTTTCCTCAAATTGTACATCACGACTAACATGTACCTTGTTGCGCCGTGGATCAAAGAGTCGATACGCCTTGCCCCCTTCCTCGACTCCTAGGCACCATTGGTTGACTACGATCATCAAGCTTCTTCAGGTGCGGGGTGGTGATCTTCGCGTGTGCCGTACAGCAGAACACACGAAGATGACCAAGATGCGGCTTCCTTCCGTTCCAAGCTTCAAACGGAGTGCGGCTGCCCATAGCCTTCGTCGGCAGCCGGTTGAGGAGGTAGACAGCGTGCCTCACCGCCTCCCCCCAAAAACTGCCTGGTACGGATATGCTCTTCAATAGGGATCGCGCGATCTCCATCACCGTGCGATTCCTCCTCTCCACCACGCCATTTTGCTGTGGAGAGTACGGCGCGGTGTACTGCCGATTGATGCCGGCGTCCTCGCACAGCCGAGTGAACTCGGCCGAGAGGAACTCTCCCCCCCGATCAGTGCGAAGCATCTTGATCTTGCGTCGCGTGTGTTCTCCACCAGTACCTTGAACTTTGTGAATGCTGGCAGTGCCTGGTCCTTCGTCTTGAGCATATACACCCACATCCAGCGAGTGCAATCATCCACGAGGAGCATGAAGTATTGATTACCGCCATTTGTCGCCGGTGCGATTGGGCCGCAGAGATCACCGTGAATCAGCTCGAGCGGCTCCTCCGCTCGAAAGTTTGCCGCCGCCGGGAACGGATGTCGCACCTGCTTGGCCACCAGGCAGCCATGACAGAGTTGTTGTGGATGCACAATCGGTGGAATTCCTCCGGCCATCGACTTGTCGGCGAGCAGCTTCAGTGCTTGGAAGTTGACATGACCTAGGCATGCGTGCCACAGCCACGCCGGGTCGTCCAAGCTCACCAACAAAGACACGGGGTGCGCCAGGGTGAGCTCGAACCTGTAGAGGCGGTTGGGAGTACGCCTCACCTTCATAATCAGTCGCATGGGATTTTTCACAAACACCTTGAGCTCGTCCTCGTCCATGATCACCCTGTGGCCGGTCTCGGTGAGTTGCCCGAGACTTACCATGTTGCTGCGCAAGCTAGGGATGAAGTACACCTCCTTGAGCAGCCAATGGTCTCCATTCTTGCAGGTGAAGAGAATCGAGCCCTTCCCCTTGATCTCTACCGATCTGCCGTCGCCGAACCGCACCTTGCCGGTGATGCCCTTATCCAATTCTTAGAACTTTTCCTTGTCGCCGGTCATGTGGTTGCTTGCGCCGTTGTCGAGGAACCAAATGGCAGTCGGCGACGTGCCGTGCTCGACTTGGTACAGCTCCGGCCACACGTGGTCTTCATTCAGCAGCACCACCTCCTGCCGAGTTTGCCGCGGTAGCTCTTCCGAAACTGCAAGGAGTAGCGCCGGCTCGATATCGTTGGCTTGCGTGAGATGTACCTCTTCTTTCTTCTTGGGCGCCTTGCATTGTGAGGCGTAGTGCCCCATCTCCTAGCAATTGAAGCAGCGTATGTGACTCTTGTCACGTTCGCCGCCGCCGGAGCCACCCACTCCGTCGGTGTTGTGCACCTTGCCACGACCGCGCCCGTGTCCACGACCGCCTCGGCCACGATTCCCGCCACCTGCGGGAGCTTTGCCCTTCTGGTTCAACGACGAGTCACTGCCGCCCTTCTTTTGTCGTGCCTCCCACTCGGCCTGAGTGAGGAGCAACTGGCCGCCAACGGTGACGCCGTCGCCGGGTTGACGTTGGCGTGTGCGCTCGTCGAATGCCTTTAGCCATGACAGCGCCTCCTCGAACAACATCGTGTCGATATCGCAAAATTGCTCGACCCCGGCGATGACGGGCAACTACCGGTCCGGCACGGTGTCAAACAATTTTTTCACCATGGCTGCGTCATCCAGGGATCCGCCGACGTTGGTGTATCTTACCGACATCGCTGTTAGCCTCCCTACGTAGTCGTCGAGCCATTCACCATCAACCATCCGCATGGCGTCAAAGTCACTCTTCAGCGCCCGGAGCCGTGCGTTCTTGACACGATCAGCCCCGATGAACCTCGTCTTCAGGGCCTCCTAGATCTCCTTCGAGGACGTCTTCTTCGCAACTTGCATAAGTATATCCTCGAGGAGTGCTTGGAGTAGGTGTGCCTTGGCCTTCCTGTCGAGCTTGATGTCGATGGCGTCGCCGTCCGGCTGTACTGCCGCCCAGACGCCTTGATCCTCCATGATGGCCTGGACGCAGATGGACCAGTTGGTGTAGTTTGCCGCCGTCAACTGCGGGTACTGGTACGAACTCGTGCCACTGCCACCGCCGCTGCTACCACCGTCTCCTCCTTCCACTGGGATCAACGACATCTCCAACTGAACCTAGAGAAAGTTGTGGCTCTGATACCAATTGTTGGAAAAACAACAGGATCTCTCAAGCTATCTCTCTCTATTTTCTGTTTTCTCACTACACTGCAGCAGATCAGATAAGACGCTCAACAATCAACCGAAGACAGAGTTTTTTCCGGGGGCACAAATCTTCTCTTCTTTCTTTAGAATATATATGAGCTAATATATGCTATCTTTAGCCTATTATACAAAGATGGAAAGACTTGGATCATCCTGTCCCGGACTTACTCATGCACACCGCATGTTTTGAAAATAAAATAGGAAAGTAAACAAATGCTACGCAGGGCACGAAAATTCTGTATTGCGCTCCGGCCGTTTCTACGTCCAGAACGCTGCGGGGTCATCCAGGAGATAGATGCAACACTCACGTACCCCAAACGTCGACATGCCGCTGGTGAGCAGCACGTCGGAGAAGCTGAGCAGGTAGATCTCGGCGAGCGCCTTCTGGTTGTGCCCCCGCTTCCCCATCTCCTGCTGCTCCTCGTGGCTCGGCTGGAGCACGCCGACCCAGCCGCCGCCGCTTGCTCGTAGTACTTGGACTTCAGCCTGTCGTAGTAGTCCGCCTGCAGCGACGCGATCAGGATGGCCGTCGTGCCGGCTCGTCCGCCGGTCGCGTTCGTCCTGCCGCCGCCGGCGCGTCTCCGTCGGTGTCCGGCAGGATGTGCTCCTGCTGGGAACACGCGATGATTTGCTTGTACATGTCGTCGATCGGTATGGACGCCCAGGAGAACATCCTGATCTGCACGCCGATCCTCTCCGCCGCCGGAGCCAGGTACGAGTGGTAGTACCTCGTGACCATCCCCCACACGGAGTTGGACGGGTGAAGAAGATAGCGGCCGAGAAGATGGGTGACGCTCTCCTTTGCCGGGAACAGCCACCGGAGCTCGTCCTGGAACTCCGGGATGGCGTACAGCGACGGGACTAAGTAGAGGTCTCTCTGCAGCAGCAGCCAGTTCACCTTGGCGAGCACGAGCTGGTCGTCGTTGCAGTAGAAGCGCTCGTCGGTGTCCCGGAGGTCGTGAGCCAGGTGGAGGTACACGTACGGCGGCACCGACAGCGGCGTCTCCTTCGCCGGGTCGCCGGTGATCTTCTTGGCGGTGAGGAGGTTCCCGTAGGACTGGTTGGAGTGCACCCGAGCCGCCACAGGTCGGCGACGGGGAAGTCCAGCGGGAGAACCCACGTCGCCGTCGCGCCGCCCGGGAACGGCTCGCAGAAGAGGTTTGTGAAGTCGTCGGGGAAGTGGACGAGGAGGACGCGGTCGGTGAGCAGCGCGTAGAGGAAGGAGGCGATCATCGACAGCATGCGGTTGCCGAGGCCATTGTAGGGGATCAAGACGAGGTAGTTGCACTCCATGACCTCCGAGGTGTGACCTGACCGAAGCTGCTCGACGGACTTGGCGTAGAGCGGCGTGCCCGGGCCGCATCTCCGGTGACGCGCCTCGTAGTTGCGGAGCTTCTGCAGGAGGTAGGGGGACGGCGCGAATGGCAAGTGCTTGTAGTAGCGCGGGGATTCGTGCCGGCTCAGGCATGCGTCGCGGTCGAAGCCGCCGGGCGCCAGCAAGCCGCCGAAGAGCTCGTCGGCGCCGTTGGCCGCGTCGTCGGTGGCGCTGGGATGGGAGGCATTCGTGAGTCCTGAATTTGATTTTGAGATTTGCCAAAACAAACTGTAAAATAAATTTGCAAAAATATATCACGTGAATTGAAATTCTTAATTTTCGTTGCGCACACGCAATTTGAAATCTACATCACGCATTTGAGGATTTCAAATGCACAATTTCGAATTCATAGCAATTCAAGAATTTCTGAATCCACCAAAGATGTACATTCGAAATCATGGCCCAGATGTAGGATTTCTGAATCCACGATAGAACTTTGGCCCACCAAATCTTGGGCCAGCTGGACCTACGAGAAACTATCATTTGGGATCAAAAAAGAAAAAAAAGACAGGACAATACACCCTCGTTTTGACGGGAGAGTTCTTTACTTCTTCTCTGATCCCTGTGGGATCTTAACCTGTTTGGTGCGAATTTGTTTGTTCCATGCAGGGGCATGTGCACCATCTTTCTTAGTTTCTTCCAAGTGTATTTGCAAGCCACAAATCACAACAAAATACATGCACTTCTTTTGTTTGCTTACAGATGCATTCACAAACTGCAAATCACACCCAAAAAAAATTCTTTTTTTCCTACTGCTTCCAAGTGTAACTTCATACTGCAAATCACAAACAAAAATTACCTGCAGTCACAGCAGTCAGCCTGGCAGCGCTCTGCCAAACCGTGGACGCGCTGGCCCATCCGCCGAGCACCAACAGCACGGGCAACGGCGCCGTCATGACGCAGACGACGACGACGACGCGTGCCACGGCCACACCCGCGCTGCCCGGCCTCTTCCCCTTCGTCGGCATCACGCCGGCCACGGCAGCCTCGCCTCCGACTCCGACTCCACCTCTGCTTTCTCCGCCCTCTTCCTGTCCCTGCCGCCGACGCCGCCAACTACGCTACTCGTCACCTTTCCTGTGCAAAGTAGTCTCGCAAAACGTCCTCAGGTTTTATCACATTTTTTCCCAGCCTTTGCTTGACATGAGAGCCACTGAGCACGTTGGAGAGGGTGAATTATTATTATTTTTTAATCTCTTTGTTTTTTAATTCTAAAAATAAACTCTTATAGAACTTATTTTCAAATCTAAATATTTTTATCACGTCATTGCGCATGACGTTACGAGACAAAAATGTCATATCAGAAAAAATCGGTGTGACAGGATTATCCTACCATACCAATATGGCTAACATGGCAGAAGATAAAATAATATTGTCACGCTAGCCAGACTGGCATAGCAGTGAAAGTTTTAGATTTAAAAATAAGTTTTGTGATGGTCTATTTTTAAAATTAAAAAATAAAAAAGTTAAAAAAATTGGAGAGGGTAGACTTCCGCTCGTTGAGTGCAGTGTTACTTACGTACATAGGTAGAAGAATGGCGTTGTTGGTGCAACTTTGCGTGTCAGGTTGGGGTTTGATCATAGTATATATGATACTGTGATCAATTGATCATCGTAGTACGATACTGTGGCCTGCAAGAATTGCAAACTGGAAGCTGACCTGGGTTACAGAGCCACCCATGTGATAAGACTATCTTAAAATGGGAAGGAGGTTGATCAGCTCCTCAAAGTTCAAACCCCAGGAACAAAGGTATACGGCAAGACTGGGTTCATGGGTTGATTAAAAAAGTAATTTTGTGCAATCACAGCCCGGCGAAAATTTTGTGCAATCACACGGTGCGTATCAATAATAGATACGAGTGATGTTAATATCGTGTACATGTTACAAACTTGCTATAGTTTTATCCAATTACATGTTGTAATGGTGTGATAAAAATAGAATTAGATTTGGCATACAACTCTTAATTTTTTATTTCACAAATAAAATTGTAATTTATATACAATAGATTTCAAAAGTTAAATTGGACTAGATATACAACTCTTAGCATATAATTTTTCCGTAGATACAATTGTATTTTCTATTCAGTAGTTTTTAAAAGTGTGGTTGGACTTCGTATACAAGTATTAGCTTCTATTTTCAAATATACAATCGTATTTTTTATACAACTATATTAACTGATCTACACCGTTATAAGAATTTCTAGCTTCCACAGATGAACATAGTGCCTCATTTAAAAGCTATTTTTTAATATAATGGATAGATAAATAGATAGATTGATTGATTGATAGGTAGGTAGGTAGGTAGGTAGGTAGATGTCTACTCCTTCCGTTCCAAAGTATAAGGTTGTTTAATAAATACCAAGGTTAGGTCAAAAAATTTCTTTCTTTAGTTATTAATTTATAAATTTTGAATTGCTTAAAATCCCTTTCCAAGTATCTGATTAGCTTTGAAATCATTGAAATGATAGGAATAATAGGAATTAGTGTATGAATGTTTATATTGTGGTATAAAATTTGGTTCCTATAAATGCTTATATTTTTGAATGGATGAGTAGTTTTTAGTCAATTTTGAACGGCTCAGATTGCACCAAGATTTGTGCAGGCAACCTTATCCTCTCTCCTCCCCTTCCCCCTCCCCTCCTCTCTCCCTTGTCTCTTTCCTTCTCTCCTGGGTCACGCACACACAGCTCGCCCCCCCACCGCCACCACCCGTATTCCTCTGACTTTACCACCGCGTTGCTGGAGAGGACCAGATCTACGTCTACTATCACCCTCCTCCTTCCCCCTTCCCTCTCCCTCTGCTTCTTTTCTTCTCCAACTCCAGTGACATGAAGCCCCTACCCCATCCGTCCTTCCTTACTTCCAGTGGTCATGCCACTAGATCCACTTCCGCCACCTTCGTCTCCTAACCACTCCCATTATCATTTCCCCCACCACCAACCTCGCCGACCGCCGGCCTCCATCCCCGTGGCTTTGGCTACTGGCGCCCCTGCTGCGCGTCTTGCCGGTCTTCGCCACCCACCGCCGGTCTTCCATCACCCCCATAGCCACCCCTCTAAAGCTACCTTCACCGCCCCCTAGCCCCTTCCATCACCACCCAACCCCATAACGTTAATCCGTAGGTCTTTTACCAGAGTTTTGACGCTGTCGCCAAAGCCAGAAAGTCGTCAATGTTGTCACCATCCCTGGTTAGTCTTCCGTCAATGAATCTTACTTCTCCCTCTTCCCCAGCTGGAGGTTGAAGACGACTACTGGGCCATTGGATTGACATCCAATGCTCAGGGAGCAGGTGAGAGATTTGGGAAAATCTCAGTCACCTGAAACCTAGCAATCTCTTGTTTAAAATATACTTTCAAATACTCAACAATACATGATATTACAACTGAGAATACGTCACACAAGGGTTGCACTCTCATTAAAAATTTAGTGATGTCACGATTACATAGTGTTGGGATTTTGGCTATATCATGAGGGCATTGTGGGATACATTATGTATTGGTGTGTGACTATGTGTACATGTGTGTTTTCATGTAATAAAAAAACTTCTTGTATTGCCATATGAAGGTATGAGGTGTTTTACAATACTCTCTACTGGTAGCATAATCTGAAAGTGCATCTAGCCTCCTATATGCGTTTTGGTTGATTAATGATAAAACGGTTAATGGACTAATGATTTAATTAGTCCTATGTTGCTTAGGATGATGCATGAAGACCCCCACAAATAAGATGCAATACGGCGAGAAGACTAGATACTTGTTTAAAATTTCTTTTATGTTTGTCAATTTGAGTCTAGGTAAGCCGTAATATCAAGAGGTTCCAAACAATGACTCATATATAACCAAATGCTCAAGTTCAAATCTTGTCGAGAAGAGAGACACCGTTGCGTAGCACTTGCACGGGTTTTGGGGTGTGTTCAGTTGTGGTGGTTGGAAGTTCTGACCCCCTTTTCTCAATCTGGTGGGACCCGAAACTTCCGAGCCATGTTTCTGTGTAGGGATGGCAATCACACCCGCGGGCGTGGGCGCCCGCGGGGGCCGCACCCGACGGGCGCGGGCGCGGGTGTAGAATCGTGCCCATGGGTGTCATCGGGTCGGGGCCCGCGATAGACGCGGGTCGGGGTGGGTGACAAAATTCACCCGCGGGTGCCTATTGGGCCCCGTAAACAAGGGCCTATGTGTATAACAAACGGCCCAACTCAGCAAAACCCTAGGCCCACCCTGCCATCTCCCAAGCAACTCCTAGTCCTATCTCTCATTCTCTCGGTCTCTCCTCACCGCCGCCGCCTAGCCCCCGTGCCGCGCCTCCCCACCGCCGCCGCCCACTCGCCCAGGCCCCTGCGCCTCCCCACCGCCGCCCCCGCGGCCGACCCCCCGCCAGCGCCTCCCTACCGCTGCCCACTCGCCCAGGCCCCCGCGCCTCCCCACCGACGCCCAGTGCAGGTGCTGGTATGTCATGTACTTCTGATTAGTTTTATTGCTGAGATGGTAATTCGGATGTTAAATTCTGGTCGTATTCATTGTTATGGTTATTTTGATATGTTAATTATTGTGCAATGAACACACCCGCAGGTGACCCGACACCCGCGGGTGACCCGCGGGTGCGGGCACGGGTGTGACATTCCACCATGGGTCTCATTGAGGGCGGGCGTGGCCAAGTGTCGCGGGCGCCGTCGAGGGCGGGTTTTTGCTCCACCCACACCTCACCCGACCCGTTGCCATCCCTATTTCTGTGAGTAACAGCTACATGACGTAAGGATGTGGGTTTTTAACCCCTCCACCCTCTCCAGGGCAAGGTTGCTCATTCCACTTTCGTTTTTCCATCTCCAGGCTTCTCCTATGGTTCCAAGCCCTCCTCTACTTAGTTCTTAAGCTCCAATGGTAGTTTAAGGATAAATCTAGGTGTTTTGTGAAGTTTACACTTGTGAGAGAGTTAGTAAGTTCTTGAGCACTTGGGGATCGACGTCGGGCTACTGTTTGGAGCTTGTTACTTTTGGAGGATAACCTCCTAGACGGTTAGGCATCAGTCGTGACCATCCTCAAGCTATGGATTGATCCGGACAAGTTTACGAGGGTGGATCTTGCCTTCAAAAGGAAAAGAGATAACTTTGAGTGAAAACCAAGCTATCTTTATGGTCGCTTTGTGAGGCAAGGGATTAATCGAGACCCGGTTCCTAGGAGAGCTTCTCAACGAAGAGGTAGGATCTTTATGATCTAAACTTCGGATAA
This sequence comes from Oryza meyeriana var. granulata, assembly GCA_003991445.1. NCBI lineage: Eukaryota > Viridiplantae > Streptophyta > Magnoliopsida > Poales > Poaceae > Oryza > Oryza meyeriana. The sequence goes on from RYFJ01002382.1 coordinate 138,018, forward strand.
AAAATCGCTTGTTCTTCACTCTACTTGCTCTCGTTGTGATTCGCTCTCTAGTTTTTCATGTTCTTGTGATTCGTTTCTGTATTGAGCTATCTCTATAAATACCTCTGTTTAGTGTAGTAGTTCTTGCTATTTGATTGTGCAGTGAGCTGCTCGAGAGAGTAGTCTATGGCTGATCGGAAGTTCCGAGTCTAGGAACTGGAAGTTCTAACTAGTCCTCTCGGTTTCATAGTCAATTTAAACCGTTCATAATCTTATAAATCAGATTTATTTCTATTATTACTTTAACTACTGATAGTAGAATAATATTTTCTACTAGTAATAGAATTTATATAACAACAGTTAAGATTACCTCTACTAGTGATAATACTGATGTAAATAGGACGTAAAGTTACCCCCGAAGGTATATGTGTTTTGTCGGTTTCCTCTGTAGTCTTTGGTATTTTTTACCATTCCGTTCGGTCGACAAGCTTCAGCCCCGCAGGCATGTCGTCGCAGTGCCGCACGTGCGGCACGATCTTGCCGGTGTCCTCCCACCGCTTGCAGTCGTACAGTGGCGCGACGTGGAAGCACGGCTCCATGGACATGTCCCGGCGGCACGGTGGCGCCGTGCCGTTCACCTCCCCGCGCGGCAGCACCCACGGCGTCAGCCCGCCGAGTCCCTGCGCCACGTACCCGAACGTCGACGTCCCGGTGGTGACGATCATGTCCGTCAGGCTGAGCAGGTACATCTCCGCCCAGGCCTTTCGGTCGTGCGCCTTCACGCCGTACAGTTGGTGCTCCTCGTGGCTCGGCTGGTCGACGACCACCACTTCGCCGGTCGCCGTCGCCTGCTCCCAGTACATGCCCTTCATCTTCTCGTAGTACCACGACTTGAGAGAGGTGACCACCACGGCGATGGACGTGAGACCACGACGCGCGGCCGCCGCCGCCGTCGTCGTCACGGCCGGCGGCTCTTGGTCTTTGCCCAGCACCCGCGGGAGCAGCCCCTCCTCCTGCGTGCACGTCGTGATCGTCTTCAGCAGCTCCGGCGACTCCGACTCCCACGAGGACACGCGCACCTGGATGCCCACACGGCGGCGCGCCCACGCAAGGTGGCCGCGGTAGTAGCGCGTGACGAGGCCCCAGACATGGTTGGTTGGGTGGAACAGGTACCGGCCGAGGTGGTGGAACACGGCGTCGCGCTCCGGGAAGAGCTCGGCGAGCTCGTCCTGGAACGCCTTGACGAGGAATAGCCCCGGCACGATGTAGCTGTCCGTCCTCACCACCAGCCACTGGATGTTCGACAGCAGCCGCTGGTCCTCGTCGCAGAAGAAGAGCTGGTCGTAGTCGGTCTGGTTATAATCGAGGTGGATGTACGCAAACGCCGGCAGCACCGCCACCGCCGCTGTCGCTTGGCCACCGGAGACGGGCGCGTCGGGTGACTCGGGTCTGAGCACTCTGTTCTCACGCATCTTCCCGTAGCGCTGTGCGGTGTGGAGGTAGAAGCTCTGGTACTCCACGAGCGGGAAACCCGGCGGCAGCAGCCACGTCGTGCCGGTGAAGGGCTCGCAGAACAGGTCGTCCATCTGGTTGCTGGGGTCGACGAGGTGCACGCGGCCGGTGAGCAGCGCGTACAGGAACCCCGACGCGGCGGCGAGGATCCGGTTGCCGAGGCCGCGGTAGGAGATGGAGACCAGGTACCTGCACTCCGGTGAGGCCGCCGGGCTCTTGCCGGACTTGAGTTGCTCCAGGGCGGCGCTGTAGGCGGCGGTGCCCGGCCCGCACCGCCTCTGCAGGTCTTCGTGGCTCCGCAGTTTGGAGACGAGGTGCTCCGATGGTTGCCTGCCGGCGTTTCGCCGGTACATGGCGGACTGGTACCGGCTGTGGCAGGATTCTTGGTCTAAGCCGTCGACCAAGAGGCCGCCGAGAAGCTTGTCGTGTGACGTCCTCGGGCTCTCCACGAAGGAGACGTCGTCATCTGGACCTGCAGAAGTCACACGTTTAAGTTGTGTGCCTTTTGGAGCGTGGAATTGTGTTTCCTGATCACTAAGAGAATATAACTTCTTATGTGATTTCAAAAAAAAAAGACAACTTCTTTTCAAATGAATAGATAAATCTTTCCTTTTTCAAATTTTATATTTGCACCGGCGAAGCCATCAGCTCCCGGCCTGACTAGGCAGCCGCCGGGGATTTATCACTACGTTTTTCATTTCGATCATCGTAAGCTATATAACTACGATATTTGTAAAATATCGGTCAGTGCTTCATCATATATAAAGAAATATTTCGTATGTTTTATCACTCGATAAAAATGTTTCAAGTAGATGCAGCATTGAAAAATGTTGATTGTAACACTAAAACCTTACTATGTGCAACATATGTATTTTTTCATTAGAATATAATCATGTGTGATCTTATTGTAAAGATTTAATTGCAACGAATATGGTGTATAATCGGATCGCAGATCGGATAAATAATTTAAAAGAAAAAAATCATTTCAATGGATGGATTTGTTTGCTTTGAACGTAGTCTTTGTGTTCACACGTATCACACCCCAATCCGACACCGCCGTACAACGACACCGGTGCAGCCTGGCGGCATCCAAGTGGGGAAGTCCGGTGGGCGGCCAAGGAAGATGACCGAGGCGGCGAGGTAGCTCCAAAGGAAGGAGGTAAACAAGGAGGAGTAGGGCGTGGTGGTTTCGTGGGTGGCAAGAAATCGAGCGGCGCCAAGATGAATTGGGCGGTGGTAGGCGGTGGATCGAGCGGTGGAATTCGAACGTGGAACACAGGCTCGCGGGCGTGGGGTAGGCTGGCGGTAATGTAGGTGACGCAACCCTTTTGACCAGCTCGGTCTTGGACAGAGAGGAAGGGAGAGAGAGCATAGGAGGCGGGGGTCTATGCTGGCGGGGTCCTCGACCAAAAGGAGAGAGAGGGAGAAAAGGGGTGGTAGCCTCTACCCAATGTTTGTCGTGGCTCGAGTTGGGAGAGAAGGAGGCGGTGGGGGCAGTGTGACGTCAGAACGGGAGGACGGGGACAGGAGCGAGCGAGCGTGCGCAAGGTACGCAGCGACTGACAAGTGGACCCAGAAGGGGGGAGAGCAGTGGGCGAGCACGTGCAGGCGAGCGAAGAGGATCAGACGGTGGTGCAACACTCTGGGGACACGTGGCGCCGATCCACGGCGCGGGTGGTGCACGCGCCTTGCTGGTCGGCACGAGCCATACGCCGCGTGGCAGCCTGCGCGGGGTGGGGACAGCGCGCTAGGCCGAGGAGTGGGGCTGGGCTAGCTGAAGGGGGAAGAAGAAAGAGAAGGGAGTGGCCCGGTGCAATAGTGACATTTCATATTTTTCCAGGGAATGATTTGGAGGAGAATTTGGAAGTATTTGAATTGCGATTTGAGTTCAAATTTGGAAATTGAATTCAGGGAAAAATTCAAGGAATTCCAGGGGTAATTGGAGTAGGATTGTGATGTTTTTGGAAATGCATTTACATTTTGGCTTTAATGGAATAATTGCAAGGGATCCAAAGGGAGGAAATTTGAAGGAATTTCAAGGGAGAGCAAGGACTTGGATTTAAATTTGAAACCCAATTTCAAGAATTGGATTTCCTGGAAATTTTGGCAGAGTTCCCAAGATATTGAATTGAGGATTGGGATTTGGAATTTTGGCGAGAACTTGAATTTGAATTTTTGAGAGTATTTGTGGATAGGTTTTTAGAGCGAAGTTCGAATATGGAATTTCGAGCTAGAGATTATTTTGGAACGGAGATTTTTAGAAGGTGATTTTGGATTTCAAGGGAATGAACATGCTGTGATCTTGGCACGACTTACGACACAACAACCAAAAATAAAGTTTTCACATGTAGGTTTTTATTAAATTAGTCTTTAACGCCATGTATAAAACAGGGTGTTACAACACGTCACTAGGTTCTCTCTATGAGTGTACTTTTGCATGTGTCATGATAGATTGGTGTATTTGTGTAGGAGGTGGAATAAAATTGTGCTTAGGCTCCACATATCCGAGAGCGTCCGATTATGCGTCAGGCGTCAGACGACCGGACCTAAGCATTTTGATAAAAATATTGTCGGCAATTAGGAAAAGCTCTCAATGTTATCGGCAACATGGAAAAAGCTATTCACTGCCCCCGCTCCATAGCGCTACTAGCTTCATCACCGGGACATCGGGCCTTTGTTTTTTTACTTAAGTACGTTAATCATGAGTAGTTACTAATAAATAGGTAAATGGGTAAATTGTGCTGATGATACATGAGCTTATAAGGTAGGTGTAGCCTAGGTAGAACGTTCATTTTGGTATATAAGCTTAGGTAGTGGATGCCAACCAAGGCCAAAACAACATGGATATGTAGCTAATCTTAAATGAAGTGGAAGCTGATTAGGACGCCACGTATTAAAAAAAGTATGTTACATTTTATATCAAATAATCCCGTATTGATTTTTTTCCTTTGTTTACTTCTACCCCCACATTATTAATATATTTCTATGCGTCTTTTATTGTATAATTATTGTACATTATTAAGTTGACTGAGCACGTACATGCCTATGCATCCTCCTCATATGTGCGTTGACTCCCATATACCACTAGTGTAATTTACTCTTTATAAATTAAGAGAAAAAAACTAAGTTGAGACTACAACATGAGAAAAAAAATCGATGATTATTAATTATAAATTTTGGAATTTTTATATTAAGGAAACGAAATGTAAGGTAGGAAGGTATTAGGATGGATCCTTTATAGAGTTTTGCTTTTAGTAAGGTTGAATTTGGAATTATTAATAAAATAAAATTGTTCTGTTGTTAAGTTCTTAAAAACAAAGTTTAGATATAAATTTTAACAATTTCACTGCAAAACAGTTAACTACATAGCCCGTGCAAAACTGGAAGGAAAAGGAAAGCAATACTAGCTTAAATTCTTAATTACCTTCCCGAATGCCGGGCACGGCCCTCTTAATCCACATCGCTTGCTCGCCAATTCGCCCCCAGAAGACGACGATGAGCGGCGGCATGGTCGTCATCAAGACGGCGACGAGCATGGTACTGATCGCCGGCCTCCACCGCTTGCCGGCGGCGGCCTGCAGGACCTTCGTTGCCATCGCCGCCGCTGCGAGACGGGGGAATCCTCCACCCAGATTGCCGCCGCTCTCTCCGTGTAGTGCTCTCACTCTCAGTGCCAATGGCTGCTGCTAGCTAGATCAGTTTGAGCTTTGGTGATTCAGCCAACTGGGATATGATACTGATTAAGTACAGGTCAACTGTACGCTATAGTATAGGAAGTCGGGAATATCCTAATGCAAGGACAGCAATTAATCTCGAATTGATTAACGTACTAATAGTAATTAACCTGACAAGTGTTGGTTTTTTATTGAGCATTGCAGCATATTAGTCCTCGCATGCAGGTATAGATTATTGCACATCGGGTTATGTGAAATCCAGATCAGATAAGCAAATCTGTGGAATTCATTATCCTGAGTAAACCATACTTTACCAATGGCGAAATGGCCTGTATTCCTGTGTCTCAGAAAGTTCGTTTCCAACTTGACAGGGAAAACAAAGAGTGTGTGCCTCGGTACTGTGATTCTCCTGTCGGCCTGTCCTTGGGATTGGGGCCTTGGGAAATGAACTGACCATTTCTAACGTTCCAGTAATTTGCAGCGTACTACTAACTGAGTTGTTAATGTATGGAGCTATATATGGATCGAGGCAACGTGACCAATCATTTGTTTACAAACGCTATCGTCGCCTCTGCGGCGTTCTCACCTGTCGAGGGAGTGTACAATCGGGCTTAACACAAATCGTATTTAGGGTAATGTATATCACACTTAGGCCATTTGGGAGATTTTATTTTTATGTTTCCAAAAATATCACACAAGCAACAAAATATTTAATTGATGGTTAAAATATCCTATATACAATACATTTTTTTATTTTTGCTGTTTCATAGTCAATATGTGCAAGGACATTCTATATTAGAAATGAGGTACACATAGTTTTATATAGACAAAACCCATTTCATCTCTTTCTTTATTAATTCTTTGCCACATCATCAAAACTATTGACATAAGATCATATTTAATAAGAATGGAACTCCCATTCGAAATGGCCTTAGATGCATGTAGGCGTCAGCGTCACCTATGTGCTATTGAAAATTGTTGAGGCATAATAGTCATGTATGGTTTCTTCAAAAAAAAAAAGGTATGTTTTGCTATGTTAAGAAAATTATCATCTTATAGCATGGGTGTATGAATAGCTATTCAACCCATGTGCCTAAGTAATGTGTGCTCTTAAAATGGATGAACGCCACCAAACTGATTAATTAAGTCAAGTGGTACGTATATGCATGCTTAACTATCTGCTATTTTTTTCGTTCTAAAATATAGCTCACTAGAAGCATTTTAGGATTAAGTAGAGTATGAGTGGGGTACAGGCCATGAAGCTTGGTGAGGTGATGAGACCCACCGGAGATAGTATGGAGAGTACTAGGGTACAAATCAACTTTTACATGTTTTAGATTATTATATTTGAAACAAAAGATAGTTATATTTTAAGACAGAGAGAGTAGCTTTTTTGCTTGAGTAGTTAATTAAGCGCACATTTTAATATGATTCGGTATTCAAAAAGTACTCCCTTAGGTAAAAAGTTATTTGAGAGAATATAATATTCGATCAAACTTTAAAACTTTGATCATTAATTTTACGTAATGTCACACCCCAGTCTGACACCACCGTAAAAGATGGCGCCAGATAGGGAGTACTGCAGAGGACGGCGAACCATCCCCTGCGAAACCGCGATAACCAGTATCAGTCTCAGGATTCCAAGCTGGTACCTACGGTAACAAATTAGGAATCATTGCAATACTAACGATATACACATATATATATATATATTACCTTATTGTCATATCGGGTAGACCCTTAGCAGCAACTTCAAGCAAAAAGGCAACAGTGGAACATAACACGGCTAGCACACCAGTCCACAAGCAGTGGCTTGGGTCTAGGGGCGAAACCAAAACCTTCAACGTCTTCAACCTGAACTTGAGGGAGGAAAAAAAATAAAATAGAGGACGAGTACTTTCGTACTCGCAAGCTACGGGAAATGTGAATTATGCAGGCTTCAATGGAAGGTTGGGTTCATTTCACAATATTTTGTTTCAAAACATTTCCCAAAATTTCCATATGTGGGTTTCTATAAAACCAACTGGAAAAGACTATTCATCATTTCCTGCCCGCGAGTTGCTTTGCAACAACTCAAGCAGAGAGACCAAAATTTTAGTTTGTTTAACAATGTTATTTTACTTTCCAGCACCATCCATTCACATCACATCATTATTCCAGGTAGTCCAACCATGTCGTATCGTTTCCGATCCGGGAAGCCTTAGCGCTTTTCACAACATCCTTCGGCTCATAGAGCCATCTATTCCATAACCTTTGGCTCCTCCGAGCCCACCTATTCCTCTTCCATTTCCACTGTGGGAAGTCTACTCTATGATGCCCTCACGATATCCCGGGTCACACAAGCCCGTTTTAGACCACTTAGGTCATTCGTCAGTCACCAAGACTGACTCTATTAACGATTCCCATACCACAAACCTTCTTCACAAAGCACAGGCAAATAAATCTACGCTAGAAGAATCACCTTGTCGATGCTTTGTATCCACAATAATAATGTGAGGCTACTCGTGAGACCTAAACTTGATGGATTGCAAAAGAATATAAAACAATTTATCGCCCTCAAGGTGAGGTAATACCCTACTTCCAGCTGTGGTGTATTGCTTTTGAGGTTTCTCTGATGAGTTTATGGTGTTTTATCTGGTGAGATCGTTCTGCCCCAGGGGGCTCCTTGCCTCTCATTATATACTGAGGAGGCAAGGTTACAAGTTAGGAGTCCCAGCCGAACCCGACCAAGGGATCCCCTTTTAAGAATACAACGTACCCGACTAGGACTATATCTCTTTCCTTATTATACAAGGTAATTTGCACCGAGTCTTGTTGTATCCCTAATTATAGGATTAGGCCCATCCTCAATCCGAGTGGCCACAAAGCTTCCTATGAAGTATCTGGGGCCCATGGCCTCCACAACAGTCCCTGAGACCTTCATAGTTGAGTCATAGCTCGTGCCGAGTGCTTATTCTTCTTGGTGAAGATTTCCCGAGTGCCTTGCTCTCGAATACCTATTGTCCGAGTACCTCTTCACTAAGTCTTGCTTCATATCAGCTGGCAACAAGGCTATGAAGTGCTTTATAGAAAAATATGAATAGTGTGCGTCGAATAGGCGTGCCTATTAGGTGTAGCCCCCGACTTTGTGCTTAATTGTGAAACAATTAAACATTAAGTCAAAGATATTTGACCCTTAAGTCTTTCCCGAGTAGTATATTTCTTAGAAATTGGACTTCTTCAACATCATATCAGCTGGAAGTACTTTTGCTCAAGACAATTTGGCCAAGCATGTAAGCCGAGTACCACATCATGGATTTTAACCCAATATATGGTGAAGTGTTCTTAAGAGATACTTGCATCCCCAATTTCAATGGAGACTAGCTATTGATCGTTATAAGGATATATCTTCAATATCTAGTAAATAATTCAGATATCCGAACACATGTGCCCAGCAATTAGGCTTAATATGAAGCATATCTGATTATTTTAATCAGTTCCTGTAAAATAGCATCTGTACTATGATTTTAACACAGCCAGCCATCGGCCCACTAGGACATGCTATTTAGGAACTCATATCTTATGGCCTATTACTGAGCCGGCCCAAACCAACTACCCAGCGCAAGCCTATAAAGCGGTGGGAGAGAGAAAAGATTCCCATTTCTCCCCCAATTCACCAAAATGCTTCAGCTCCCGCACACGCGCCAAACTTCGCGCTCTCTGCTCCAGCTAGGGTTTCCTGTAGCTTGAGCTCCTTTCCAGAAATCAGCGAAAAACTCCTTCTCAGCGTCGATTCCCATCGTCCAGAAGCTCTTCCGCCCAATTCCATCCCTTGACAATGCCGAGAGCGTCGTTCGACATCCCCCCATGCCGTTTGGAGCATGGCCGACGTCGGACACCTGTGCCACAAAGCTCTCCCTTATGGAGAGGAAGAAATGCCTTCAACCGAAGGAGCTCATCAACTGGCGTCCTGCTGCTGGTGAGTCCATCCCCTCTCTAGGCAACCACGAAACAGTGGTTTTTGCTTCCTTCTTCAACCACGGTCTTTCTCTTCCCACTTCTGATTTCCTCCGCGGGCTCCTTGAGTACTACAAGATTGAGCTCTACCACCTTAACCCCAACTCCATTCTTCATATCTCGATCTTCGTCACTCTCTACGAAGCTTTATTGGGGATCGATCCCCATTTCAACCTCTTTCGCTTCATGTTCCACATCAAGCCGCAGCCCTGCAAGTCCAAGATCTAGGTGATTAGGGGAGCAGACCTTCAACTCCACAACGAGATGAAGAAGGCCTACTTGCATGTTCCCCTGAAGACCTCACTGAAAGGGTGGCATCAAGAGTGGTTTTATTGCTCCAATCTTGAACCCTCGTGTCGCCCTTCTCGGGAAATCCTCCCACGTTACTGAAGAGCTAGATTGCTCTACCTTCACAGGCAGAGATGGTCCAAGTGCAGTTGCTGCTGGAGAAGATCGATGCACTGAAGAACACGGGGCTGACCGGGCGCTAGGTGGCTAAGACCTTCTAGAATCGCAGGATTCAACTTCTGAAGGCCAGGGGTCATCCTGGCTATGTCTACAAGGGGAAGAATAATCCAACTTGGGAATGCGCAGACTTTGTCAACAAGGAAATCTTCACCGACACCTTGCTTGGCTACTTCGTCAATGGAGTCGTCGAGACTCTAGATGCCGAGAAAGCCCCAATCCGTACTGCCAAGACAGGCCCCAACCTGCGATAATATTTCGTTTCCTTATCAGCTTTGATGCTTGGCTATGATGTGCAGTATGAACTATCCAATTGAACTTTCCCTGATGCTTGATGCTTGCAGGAATTCACCGAGTTCATTTCTAACCCACCCGGCCGGTTGGCTAGTGAGTTTAGAAAGCGGCCGGCCAGCCCCTCTTCAGCCCAATCCAGCCCTAAGAGGCTGGAAAGCGACCAATGACGGACCAGGCCAAGAAGAAAAATATGCTGAGTAAAGCATCAGACGGTCTGATGATCAAGGACCCTCAGCAGCACAACCCCTGGACCGACCAGCCCCAGGACCACGCCACCGACTACCTCCATGCCCCAGTCGGCCGCACCTAGTATGGTGCCGACTAGGCCAAGCTCTACGCTGCCGACTGCCACACCCACGAGCCCAACAGCCAGTAGTACTTCGCCGCCGAGTAGGCCTTTGGGCCTGTCGCTGACTACCTCCACCCCTAGCGCACAGGGGTGGAGATTTAAAGCTTTCAGAAGGTATGAAAATCCTCAGTCTTCAGAAAATCTTAAGTAGTCTTGCAACATCTTGATTGCTGAATAATTCTGCAGGAAGCCAAGTGACGCTGATCCCAAAGGGACAGCGCCACCAACCCCTGGAGCTTCTCCTATCTCGACTGAGGCCGAGATTGCAGAGCCACAGCTCAAGCCAAATGTTGTCTGAGCCCCTGAGGTTGAGACAACCCACTCGACCGGGTTACAGACTTTACCCAGTCGGGAAACCATAGCCGACGTCCCAGTTCCTGAGCTTGCCGAAGACCCAGCTCCACTAGTCAAGCCTAGGCCCAGGACTCCCTCTCCTCCGCTTTCCTCATCTTCAGATGACGATGACCTTCCTAGGCTTGAAGCTCCTCCTCCAAACTTCCCCTAGACATTCTATTGGGTCACACCGGAAGGGGATGAACAAACCTTTCAGCTGAATGAGCAAGCTGCCCAAAGGAAGCGAGTCAGTTTGATGGAGGCTGCTATCGTAGCGTCAAGGAGTATCTAGGTACATAGTCCATCCAACTGTGCTTGCTGATTTACAATTCTAGGAATCTTTCGCCATTGCATCTCACCTTGTCTAACTGTAACATGACTTATGCAGGAAGTGGTCGACCGATCTGAGAGGATGGGTAAGGTCCTTTCTCAGATTTCTCCTCAGTTGACCCAACTCCACCAGCTTCAAGTCGCCAAAGACGACTTAGAGAAGACTACCAAGGAGAAGAAGGAGTGGCTGAAGGACTCGGCGAACAAGCTCAGGGACGAGAACTGGGAAAAGACAGGGACCATCAGAGGTATGTTTCCCCTTCTGTCCGAGTAAATCCAGTCATTTTCTTTGTTTCGTTGATCTTCAACTTCATTCGGCTGTAGCCCTAGAGACAAATCTAAACGACCAGTCCCTGGAAATTGAACGCCTGAAGGAGCTCGAGAAGGCGAAATCTAAGGTCGACACCGAGTACGCAAGTAAGCTTCATATCTGCTTTGGTACTCTGTTTGACTAGATATCTAGACCTGTTTATGTCATCTCTTTTGTATGAGCAACCTTCAAGACAAATACGCAGACACAATTCAGCGCCTTTGCTGAGGAAATCAAAATAGTGAAGGATTCGCGGGATTCCATACTAGATTCAGCGAAGGCTTTACTTGACATCATGCACCAAGCCAAGCTAACTCCAGCTCAAGCTCCCCTGCCCAGATGATACAACGCTTTCAGGAAGCTCCGGTTATACTGAAGGAATTCACCACAGAGCACGCCATCGTAGGGATCTCCCATGCCTTAGCCATGACAAAGTCTCTCTACTCCCGAGTAGATATTGAGACTATTGGCGAGGGATTTGCTAAGGGCACCATCCCGGAGGAGGGTTTAGAGCTGATAACCTGGCCAGACCGACTGCTAGGGCAATCACCGAGGATTTGCCATCGTAAAGACAAACTTGATTTAAGTAGTCGGTGTATGGCAAGAACAATATGTGGATGTTGTAAATGCTTTTGATATTTGTTGTTATATCTTGCTGAGCACTTATTCCATCTTAGCTATCATTAGTTTTACCCGACTAGCCAGTTTATGCCGAGTGGTTTGAGACCAACTCTAAAAAGCGTTCACCTCACTATACTCGGGAAAACTTAGCATAATCTTTATAAAACTTCATGACTTTGATAATAAGGTCAAACTTTATAAACAACAAAAGACATGTTATTATTGTGCATCCCCGACTCACTACTCGGTTGAAACAAGTGGTATAGTGAGTTAGAGTAACAAACTTTATTTATATATAAAAGAATTACAATGCTCAGGTATAGAAAAGACATAGCTGTTCTATGTTCCATGAGTTGTTGACTAGGACGCCGTCTTCTGTCTTTAGTCGGTAGGCGCCTAGACGTGTTACCTCAACGATAATGAACGGCCCCTCCCATAAGGGAGATAATTTATGTCTGTCTTTGGTGGTTTGGATTTTTCTTAAAACATGATCTCCCACCGAAAAAGTGCGGCTACGAACATTCCGACTGTGGTAACGACGCAGGCCTTGAAGATACCTTGCCGACTGTATAGTTGTGATGTCCCTTGCTTCTTCCAACTGATCTAGCTCGACCAGTCGGTTTTCGGTTGATTTGACTTCTGAGTGGGCCCGAACTCACGGAGAGCCGAACTCCAACTCGGTTGGTAACACAGCCTCGGCACCATAGACTAGGAAGAAAGGGGATTGCCCTATTGCCCGATTAATCGTGGTTCTTAAAGACCAGAGAACGGATGGAAGCTCTTAAACCCACCGCCCTGCGTATGGTTGTAGTTGGTCGAACACCCTAGTGTTGATACCTTGTAAGACCATGCCATTTACACGCTCAACCTGCCCATTGCTTCGTGGGTGTACCACAGAAGCATAACAGAGCTTGATGCCAAAGTCATCACAGAAATCTTGAAAGACGCCGCCAGTGAATTGAGTGCCATTGTCCATTATGATGCGGTTAGAGACTCCAAATCGGTATATGGTACTCATGATGAATTCTTTTGCCCTTGCCACTATTATGGTAGCAACGGGTTTTGCCTTGATCCACTTTGTGAATTTATCTACTGCGACGAACAAGTGTGTGAACCCTCCTAGCACTTTTTTGAACGGCACGACCATGTCAAGCCCCCAAACTACAAAGGACCAAGATGTTAGAATTGTTTGTAATTCTTGAGCTGGCAGGTGTGTTTGCCGAGCAAAGAACTGGCATTCCTCGCACATCCGAACTATGTCTTTAGCATCTGTAACTGCAATCGCCAGAAGAATCTTTGCCTGTAAACCTTTTCGACTAACGTCCTTGATATAGCATGATTGCCATAGATGCCCGAGTGGATGGATTGTAGAATCTGCTTGCCCTCGTCGGGTGTGACGCAGCGCATGAGGACTCCGGATGCACTTCGACGATAGAAGTCTTTTCCGACTACAAGAAAACATTTGCTTCGATGTTTGATCCGCTCGGCTTCACTGCAATCTTCTGGGAGCTCATCTTCCAAGTGAAATCTGATGATTAGAGTCCACCAATCTCGAGAGATAATTAGCACTTCTGTGGTTGCCGGGGTAGGTTTAGCCCCCAACTACTCGAGTACTGGCCTCTTTTTGACTGACGGCTCCAATAATTGCCCGACAAAAATCCCAGTAGGGACCACTTCTCGTTTGGATCCCATATTGGCTAACTCATCAGCAGCTTCATTGTATTGGCGTAGTACGTGTGTAATCTCCAGCCCGTCAAACTTGTTTTCCAGCTTCCGTACTTCTTGATAGTACACTGCCATGTTATCATCCAAACATATCCAGTCTTTCATGACTTGGTTTACTACGAGTTAAGAATTCCCGCGAACTATCAGTCGGCGGATGTCGAGTGATATGGCGATGCGAAGCCCGTGGATAAGTGCCTCGTACTCGGCGACGTTGTGAGATGCTGGAAAATGTATCTGAAGGACATATTTGAGGTTTTCTCCAGTGGGTGACATTAGGACGACGCCAGCCCCTGCTTCGCCGATCTGTAGAGAACCGTCGAAGTACATCGTCCAGTATTCTAACTTGTCTGTTGATGTGGCCGTCTAAACCTCTGTCCACTCGGCCACAAAGTCAACAAGTGTTTGTGCCTTGATTGTTGTCCGTGGCTGAAAGACAATGTCAAACGCCATCAACTCGAGCGCCCATTTAGCGATTCTGTCGGTGGCTTCACGATTGTGTAGGATGTCCCCGAGTAGATACGATGTGACGATTGTCACTTGATAAGATTGAAAGTAGTGCACCAACTTCCGAATAGTTATGAGTAAGCCATATAGCAGCTTCTGGACTTGGGGATATCTCATCTTGGATTTGCCTAGGACTTCACTGACAAAGTAGACTGGACTTTGAACTTTCTGTATGTGGCCTGGCTCTGCCCGCTCAACTACCAACACCGTGTTGACTACCTGAGTAGTTGCCGCCAAATACAACATGAGTGGTTCCTAGGGCACTAGTGATGCCAACATGGGTGGTGATGCGAGGAACTTCTTGAAGTCTTTGAAAGCTTGTTGGGCTTCTGACGTCTATTAAAAATTATCAACTTTCTTCAGTAATTAGAAAAAGGGCATACTTCGTTCACCGAGTCTGGAAATGAATCAGCTGAGTGCTGCCATGCAGCCGGTCAGCTTCTGTACATCCTTCTGGCAAGTCAGGGGTGCCATGTTCATGATTACGTTGATTTTCTCTGGATTTTCCTCGATGCCCCGTTGGATACGATGAAGCCGAGTAGCTTTCCCGATGGTACTCCGAAGACATACTTTTCCGGGTTCAGCTTCATCTTGAATCTGCGAAGGCTTTAAAAAGTTTCTTCCAAGTTGGCAATGAGGTCTTCCTTGACTTTGGCCTTCATCACCACGTTATCGACAGAGGCCTCCACATTGTGCCCGAGTTGAGTGTGAAGACACCGCTGGATAGCACGTTGATACATTGCGCTAGCGTTTTTCGACCCGAATAGCATAGTGACATAGCAATATGCCCTGAATGGTGTGATGAAAGAAATCTTCAGGTAGTCCTTCTCGTTTAGGCTAATTTGATGGTATCCCGAGTAACAGTCGAGAAAACTGAGTAATTCGCATCCCACAGTTGAATTGACCACCTGATCTATTCTGGGTAGACCAAATGAATCCTTGGGACATGCCTTGTTTAAGTCGGTACAATCGACACAGATACGCCATTTACCGTTCTTCTTCTAGACTAAGATTGGGTTTGCAGCCAATCCGGGTGGTAGACCTCTTTGATGAACCCAGCTACAAGGAGTTTAGTTATCTCCTCCCGAATAGCATCTTTGTGGTCTTGTGCGAAGCGCCGTAGTCGTTGCTTGACTGGTTTGGTGTCCAGTTTGACATTTAGGGAATGCTCGATCATCTTCCTTGGTACACCAGGCATGTCGGAAGGCTTCCAAGAAAATATATCCCTATTTGACTGGAGGAAGGTGACGAGCACGTCTTCCTATTTGGGGTCGAGTCTAGTCCCGACAAGCGCAGTCCTGGTGGGGTCGGAAGGATTCAGGGGGATCTTCTTCGTCTCTGAATCCGCTGAAATTCCCGACTTGGCTGCTTTCTTCGCCAGAACTTGATCGTCCTCATTTGCAGTTGTTGCAGCTAGTCAGATATTGCTTCATCAGACTGCCACCTCGTGAGATTGGGCCAGCTCGCAACTCTCCTTGTCGCAGGTGAAGGCTTACCTGACATCACTGCTCAAAGAAAGTACTCCTGCTGGTCCTACCATCTTAAGCACCATGTATGTATAATGAGGTACTGCCACGAATTTGGCTACTGTAGGTCGTCTGAGTATAGCATGATATGTGGTCTCGAAGTCGGCAACCTTGAAGCAGATGTTCTCGGTGCAAAAATTTCCCCGCGTGCCAAAAGTAAGTGGCAAAGTAATCTGTCAGAGTAGAGTGGAAGAGAGGCCGGGGATTACCCGTGGAAGGGAGCTGCACTCGGCCGCAACTCGGATCAAGGGATCTTCATCTCGTCGAGTGTCTTGGCAAATAAGATGTTGAGAGAACCTTCTTCAATTTGACACTTCTGATGATCGGATCCTGTTCGCACCAAAAACCACCGGGTGTGCCAAGAAGCTTATTGATGATCTGGTTTGATGCGATTGAACATACGAAGGCCTGGGAGATCTGCTTAGCTCCAGTGCAGGTCCTAAAATATTTGAGGTTCGCGGGCGTGCCAGTCAATTTGACCCAGCAATTGACAAGGAGATGAAGAAATTAGATTACTGATCCAATCGGCCAGCAAGCCGATACGGATTCCTTCCAGCCGATGCCGCTATGCTCGTGCCCGGGCCTCTGCCTGTACTCGCGCCCGGGTCTCGTGCTCGCGTCCGGGTGCTTGTTGGTCCTCGTGCCCGGATCGGCAGCAATTGCGCAATCGGCTATCGGCCGATACGGGCTGATATAGACTCCTCGTAGCCGATAGCCGATGGCACCTGTGTATCGGCTAGGAAACCGATAGTGCTATGAGCAAATAGATAAGATGTCAGTATAACATGTGCATCGGCTAGGAGCCGATTATCAATAGATAAGCAAAATAGTAAGCCAGCCGACTGCCGAGGAAACACATATGCATCGGCTAGAAAACCGATGATAATATAGATGACCAAAACAGTATGGATAATACAGTCGGCTTTATAAAAAGATAACCTATCGGCTAAGCACTCCGATAGAACGTCGCATATACACCGATCAGCCCGACAAGGATAAATCTATTATTATCGATCTAGTAGTTCAAACCTAACTGATGCAGCACAGATCGATAATAGTAAAGGAACCTCAACGAGCCGATAAACCTAATGCAACTGTGATGAAAATAACTTACCGGCTATACATTCCGATAAGACGCTTGCGCAAAAACCATCAGCCTAGCAGGAACGATTTATCGCTGCAGTTCAGTAGGTCGGACCAACCGATGCAGCACGAACTGATGATAAATCGCCCCAGTAAACTGATAAGATCTACGCACGCGTGATGTGGTATACCTGATCGGCCTAAGAGGTCGGACCGAACCGATGCAGCCGTAGACAGGACAGATACACCTGGGTAAGGGGTGACGAGTCTTACCCTCTCGCAGGAGTTCGGACCTAACCGATGCAGCCCCGCTCGAGAAGCAAGAACCCGTCGAAAGGTTGGCGATGCGCCGAAGTTTAATTGATCGATTGATAGTTTACAAGGTCCCCGGGCATACGTATATATACCCCAAGTTACAAGAGTCCTTATAGGACACGTAACAAGACTTTCCTAACTAGAAAAGGAAAACTAACAGACCTGATCGGACAAGAGATCAGGTTTCCTAAAAGATAAAACTATCTAATAGATAAGATAATTAACTGCCATAGCGTGGTCTTCACGATTCCTTCCCGAATCCGGCTTCTTCTGGATTAGCTCCCAACGGCTGATATCACTTCTTTCCTTAACCAAGTCCGACGCGAATCGTACCAAATTTTGGCGTTAACAGATCCAGGACGAGTGGATAACGTCCCGGATGAGTTACTTGGTCGGGGTGATCCGCGCGGTCAAAAGTGATTGCCTTCTCTGACCAACGTAGGTATTGAGGGGCGTCTGATGAGACCGAGTTGACATCCCGGGCCGTTAGCTTCTGTTTTCGCTTGGACTCATACGTAGAGGGCCCTCCGAATGTGTGGTTGAGCTCAGCCGGGGGATCTTCATAATCGTCGGCTGTGCCCGAGTCTGGCTTGTCCTTGTCCTTGTTGTCGCCACTTGTGGATATCTGCTCGGAAGCAAACTTCTTGAGCATGAAGCAATTTTTAGCCGCGTGCTTCCTCTTTGAGTGGAAAGGGCATGGCCCATTCATGACCTTCTGGTATTCGTCTGTCCTCGGGGTCGCGGTCGGCTGCGTTCAACAGCTGCCACAACGTTGTCCGATTTGCGTTTGTGATTGCCGGACTTAGTCAGGGCTGCTTCGTCGGTGTCCTTCCGCTCCTTCTGTCGGGGCTCCTTCTTGTCATCTAGGGCTTCAGCAACTGCGTCGGCCGAGTCGGCGTATTTGTTCGCCATATCGAATAGAGCCTTGAGAGAGCTTGAAGTCTTCCGAGTGAACTTAGCGATGAACGGGGTGTCTCTGACTCCCTTGCAGACAACGGCGATGATAACCTCGTCCTTAATCTTGGGTATTGAGTTCCTCTTCTCAGAGAACCTCTTGATGAAGTCACGGAGGGACTCGTTCTTCCTCTGGTAGCACTGATACAAATCATACTCGGAAGATGACCTCTCGTACATTCCTTGGAAGTTTGTGACGAAACATTCACGGAGTTTCCCCCAGGAGCCAATTGACCGCCTAGGAAGCCCTGATAGCCATGTCCTTGCCAAGTTAGCCAAGGCGACTAGCAGGTAGTTAGCCATGGCCTTGTGGTCGCCTCCAGCCGTTTGCATCGCCAATGCGTAGACTGTGAGCCAGGACTCTAGGTTGGTCTTCCCATCGTACTTCTCTATTCTAGTCGGCTTGAAGCCAGATGGCCAGTCGACTTATTGTAACTCATGGGTGAACGCCGGTACTCCATCTGGGTGAGGGCTCCGGCTTCGACTACGGCTCCAGTCGGTGGCGCTCATCCTCCTCGTATTCTCGGCGTCGAGCGTTGATTTGGTGGCGGAGATCCTGCTGTAGTCGTCCTCGTGCATCCTGTTTGTCGCGGTAGTCGTCGTGATGATGCTGCCATCGGTCATTACTCGGATTGCCGTGTGACGTATGTCGTGACTCCGAGTGATGCTGACCAAAGCCAGCTGCTCGGCGCCGTGCTGAAGTAGATGAAACCGTTGTATCAAAGGCCGTCTTGTTTGATGGTACGAGAGTGTCTCCAGACTGTTGTCACTGCTGGCATGCTACAGCGGTGATCATTGCCTTGATCCTTACGATGGTCAGGGTGGCCTGGTGGTCGGGCCCGAACTACAAGGTGTCTAACAATGTGACAGCAACCACGACGTTCTGTTGTGGGGTCATGAAGACGTCATGGTCGTCTACTCGGGTTTGGAGGATCTCTTGTTGAGCAATCCGCCTGACCTTGCGCAAATTGTCATTGTGAACATCGCACTTAGCTTGCAAGCATCGTGCATCTTCCTCCTATTATTCACGTAGTCGACGAGCCTCCTCCTCTTGCTGATTGCGTAGTTGGCGTGCATCTTGTGTGGGAATTGAGCCTTTGGACACCATGAACACTTCACGCGGTGGAGAAAAGCTTGCTGAACTACTATCCGACAGTGAGTCGGAGTCGCAGTAGTTCAGGGGGGTGATTATGACTCCAACCTCCCTAGATCCGATCTTGAGTGGCTCTGGGCCGTATCCGAGCCGAATTTCGAGGAATTGGGTCAGCCGCGTCGGAGTAAGATTGAAATTATCCACGGCATTGCTGAGTCCGAACGGGAGATTGATGATCTCCTCCTCCGCTAGCCCAATATCGGCCGGCTCAAGGCCGAGTCCGAGTTGAACACCAAGAAAAAGAGTTGTCTTTGGACTCATGGATCTTGGGAATCGCCACAGTAGGTTGCCGAATACAGCTACAGCGCTGAGTAGTCCGACTGGTGCGAAGCCGGCTTGGCTCTTGGCCGATCGGGTTGAATCCGAGTCGGTCAGGGTGAGGCCGCCAAGTTTGTTGGTGACGAAGTCGAAGTTTCCGAAGCTGATTGTTTGCCCGGCGAAGAACTTGATGTTGTCGACTCCAGTGGTGGGATCCATCAGGCTTGATGAAAATGATCTCGATGAAACCTCTACCTGGTGCGCCAACTGTCGATGCTTTGTATTGAGACCCAAACTTAATAGATTGCAAAGGAACACGAAACAATTTATTCTGGTTTAGGCCTTCAAGGTGAGGTAATACTCTACTTCCAGTTGTGGTGTATTGCCTTTGAGGTTTCTTTGATGAGATTGTAGTGTTTTCTCTGGTGAGATCGTTCTGCCCCAGGGGGCTCCTTGTCTCTCCTTATATATTGAGGCAAGGTTATAAGGTAGTAGTCCCAGCCGAATTCGACCAAGGGATCCCCTTCTAAGAATACAACGTACCCGACTAGGACTATATCCATTTCCTTATCATACAAGATAATATGCACCGAATCCTGTTGTATCCCTAATTACAGGATTAGGTCCATCCTCTATCCGAGTGGCCACAAATCTTCCCATGAGGTACCCGGGGCCCATGGCCTCCACACACCTTACAGTTGCCTTTTACTGTGGGCACGGCTATTTGAACAGTTTAGTTAAGCTCTGCAGAGTTTGTACACTTTACCCACATGACACGAAACTTACACCGTTTACCCGTCGGCAATGGAAGTTCGTGACAAGGCCTTTCTAAAGCTAACACATGAAGATCCCATGCCACATAGTTGATCCAATCCACCACAAGCATCAGGCAAGAACAACCAACGTTTACTTAGGAACACCGGTAATGCCACTTACACCAATCCGATCACCACTATAGAGGTAGTTAAAATCACCCACAATGGGCAGTAACAACTCCATCTCCCACATTCCCGGTGTTCCACAACCATTGGCATACAAGATTCCCATGTGCTAACTAATTACTCAGCCAAATGCATCCCATAAATACCCGTGTGGTCGCACTGTCATATGCTCAGATGTAATTCCCCAAGAAATCAGTACTTACATGCGAATACGAATACAAACCACAAAGGCAAGACCTACATCGCGAACTTTCATAAACCATCTTTCTCTTTTTAAACCCACCGACTACACGAGTCGGGTTGGGTTTTGTAATAGCTTTTCAACCCAAAGTTTTCCACTTTTACATATGGGGTGGTAAGACTCTTGCTCAAAGAGCGAGGATATAATGACACCACTATGGTGGAGCTACAAGAATAGGGTTTGTCGGCGAAACGGGACTGGGGGTCCCCACAGTCGCCGGGGACGCATGGGTCTTCTGCGGCCACGTCAGTTCCCCCGAGGCCATATCCCGCGCAAGAGAAGGCCAGCTACGGCTGCTTCCCTGCTAAGTACCCGGGCGCGAGCTCTACCTCGGCCGGGTGCGATTTCCCCGAGCAAGTCGCAACAACGGCTCTCGGACCTTCCCGGTCCCGGGAACCGCCTCCTCGGGCCCCGGGTCCCGGGGACCATCCCGTGCCCGGGCCTCGGCACCCGGTCCCAGGAACCACCTCCTCAGACCCCGGGTCCCGAGGACCATCCTGTGCCCGGGCCTCCTGGTCCCGGGTCCCACAGCTTCAGCCCCGGGTGGCGCCCCCGGGGCACATTACAAGGATGCTCCTAGTCCCGGGCGCCTCTCCCCGGGCCCGGGACTTACATCTTCCGCACCAAGGAGCTCGAGAAGTAAGCCTCGAGACGATCGGCTTTTTCCGGTTGGATCGGCTTGGGCTCCTCCGAGCTGATCGGCTCCTTCCGGTGTTCGACGTCTCCCGGTCGGATCGGCTTCTCCCAGTGATCGGCCTCCCCCGGTCGGCATCGACTCCTTCTGGCGATTGGCTTCTCCCGGTCAGCATCAGCTACCAGCATTAATGGCGAGGCGACAGGGCGCCTCCCGCCTGTCTCCCGGTCGGACATGCATGCACCGTCATGATGGCCTTCCGTGGGCCCCCTCCCAGTGCCGTCAGAGAACTTTCGGCTGAGGGGGCCCCGATTCTCTACACTCTGATAGCGGAGACATGCTCTGCCACATCTCCAGAAGACAGCCGCCCATAGCAGCCGGGCAGCAAGACGACCAGACAGCCGCCCGCAACAGCTGGGCGGCAAGAAGACCTACTCCAGCTGCCCGCAGCAGCTGAGCTAGGCGGCGACTAGACGTCCCTCCGGCGCGGCGCGGCAGGCGGCCGCGTGTGTGTGACAAGACAAATGGTAGCTAGCTCTCTCATGTATCTAGGCACTGTGGACTCCCCTTGGCGATAAAAGGAGGATCCAGGCCACAGGCTAAGGGGGCTTTTTTCCCGGCCTCTGACTCTCTGGCTCTCGCTCTCTAGCTGGCTCTCTCGCTACTGTTCTTCTTCTTCAGCTCCGGCGAGCGCCGTGAGTCTCCTTGTAATAGCGAACACCTTCATCTCCACATAGCGAAACACATACAGGAGTAGGGTATTATGCCTCCACGCGGCCCGAACCTGTCTACTTCCTCTTGTCTCCCTTGCGTGCCATATCACATTCGAGCATCTATCATCCATCGGATGCCGCATTCGCCTGAAAACAACTCCCCTGGCCGAACCTCAAAGGGGGGTCTCCCGACTTCCCGCTGTCGGGGTTTCATCCTTCGACAGCTGGCGCGCCAGGTAGGGGGAGTTTCTCTTCCAGGAGGCACGCCGACGTCCCCAACGCCGGCACGCTCCATGGCAGGAGGACATCGCTCGCGGGACTTCGACGAGGAGTCCGGCGGCTTCACCCCGCCGGGCGACGTTAGCTCGGTGGCGAGCCCGCCACGCTCCCCATCTTTCTGGGGGCGCGCGGCGCGAGCCCGGCGGGCTGAGCTCGCCCCTCGGCGGCCTGGTTGTGCGGCCTCGGCCCCTTCCCTCGCGGAGGGAGCCAGCAAGTGCCCCGTCGGGTCTGCCGCGGCCTCATCCATGAGGAGTGAACGGGCGCGTCGCTTCATAGCGCGCTGCCATCTCGACTTCCAGTCCGTGTCGCCGCAGGGAGCCCTCCTGGCGGCGGAAGCCTCCTGCGCCACCCCCGGCTTTTACCGGGGACGGAGACCGGGAGCGGCGGTGGCTGAACGAGGTCGCTGACCTGGTAAGCGTGGCCCATCGTCGGGTCACCGCCGACAGCCGTGCAAGGGCCGGGAGCGCCGACCGCGCGACCTCTAGCGCGAGTCGGCCCACTGCCCCGAACCAGAATCAAGCCCGGGGCGTGCCTCGCGCCACGCCCGGGACCAAGAATGGCGCTGGCGCAACCCATAAGGACGCCCGGGTCACATTGGTGCGACGGCGCGAGCGGTGCACGGGCGCCGCCTGGCGTCCCGAGGCCCAGGCCTCCAGCTCCAACCCACTAACGGGAAACCGTCATCCATCGCCCGAGCCTGCTCAGTACGGCGGCTCGGGTTGCCTGGCGCTCTCCCCAGGCCTCCGGCGAGTACGCTGGCCGGCCAGGTTCCGGCCCAGCTTGCCGGAGAGGTATGACAGCTCCGTCGACCCCACGGAGTTCTTGCAGATATATACAACTGCCATCCAGGTGGCTGGCGGCGATGAGAAGGTGATGGCGAACTACTTCTCCGTCGCTCTCAAGGCCCAGGCTCACTCCTGGATGATGAACCTCCCCGAAGGTTCAATCTACTCGTGGGAAAACCTCTGCCACCAGTTCGTGGCGAACTTCCAGGGCACCTTCCCGCGCCCTGGGACCGAGGCGGACCTCCACGCCCTGCGTCAGGGCAGGGAAGAGTCGCTGAGACGTTTCCTGCAGCGCTTCAGCCAGGTCCGTAACACTATCCCCCACATCACTCCTCACGTGGTCATCCACGCTTTTCGCTCAGGCGTGTGCGACAAGCGCATGCTCCAGAAGCTGGGCACCCGCAACGTCCAGACCACGGCTGAGCTGTTCAGCCTCGCCGACCTCTGTGCCCGCAAAGAGGAGGCCCGGGCGTGGAACAGGCCACGCCCTGGGGCCCCTGACGAGGGCCCTGGAGAGGATGGCGAGTCCTCACGCTCCGCGTCGCATCGGGACAGGAGGAAGCGCCAGAAGGATGAGGCGGCCGCCGAGAACTTTGCCTTGGCTGTTGGGAGCGCCCCCCGGGCTGACGACGCCCGCGGGGACGACAACAGCGGCAGGCCGCAAAGGGCCGCACGTGCGCCGCCTCCGCCGGCAACAGCCCGGAAGTGGTGCACCGTCCACGAGACGGACTCGTACGACCTCACGGAGTGCCGTGCCGTCCAGAACTTGGCAGAGCATGTCAAGAAGTTCCAGCAGGAGCAGTAGCAGGCCTAGCCCGATCGGGGCAATTCGGACGGTCTGATCCGAAGGCGGACGGTCCGATCGCCCTGGTTCGGACGGTCCGATCGCCCTGGTTCGGACGGTCCGATCCGAAGGCGGACGGTCCGATCGCCCGGATTCGGACGGTCCGATCCTAACGCGGACGGTCCGATCGTCGGGATTCGGACGGTCCGATCCTTAGGCGGACGGTCCGAATCCGGCTCCCGATCTGGGGCAACCTCTCTAGTTCCAAAGAACCCGAGAGTGTCCTCGCTACCCTCGGTGGCGGGGCGCGAGCCCGCGCCTCGCACCGTGGCTCCAGGCCATCATACGCGGGTTGCTGGCTGCGGCGAGCGCGGCGCTCGTCGTCAAGCGGCCCTTGCCCGACAAACACGCGGCCTGGGACCTACCTCCTGGGCCCGATTCTAGGAAGCCCGACCCGGACCAACTCGCCAAGGCGAGTGTGTGTCTTGGACGTGGCACCCGGAACAACTCCAACAGGGCGCGATAAGCCGGACAGCATCGCCCTGGCGATAGCAGTCCGGGGAAGTCGTCCCGATACATCCCATATCCAAGCCCGGGCCCCCGGAACCCGGCACATATCAAACAAACATTTCAGTCCGGGGCCCCCGAGTCCCGGGCACATATCGAGCACGATAACCCGAATAGCCTCGCCCTGATGAGGGCGAGTCCGGGTAGGTCGACCCGACTCAGTCCGGGGCCCCCGGGTCCCGGGCACATATCAAACAAATATTCCAGTCCGGGGCAGTCCGGGGCCCCCAGGTCCCGGGCATATATCAAACAAATATCCCAGTCTGGGGCCCCCGGGTCCCGGGCACATATCTGTCCCCGGTCACGAGAGCTCGCTCCCTCCCGAGGGAGTTGAGCCCGTGCTCCCGGCCTCGTCAGGCTGGGGTAGGGGCGCACACAACAGTTGCAGGTATACTTCGCTAGCGAGGCCGCGTGCCTCGCTCCTAACCAGCAGAGCCTCAAGCGCTATCATTAGCGTAAGGTTGGGGCCCGATCACTCCAGGTCAAGGACCTTGTCCTCCGCCGTGTCCTCACATGGGCCGGAAAGAAATAAACCTTCCCCCCGCGGGAAGGCCCCTTCCTGGCGATCGGTGTCTCCCGACCGAGCTCGGTAAGCCTGGGAGATCTTCGTAATTTCATCTGTAAATATCTCCTGTAAGTGCGGTGTGCCCGGGCCAGCGCCGGATTTTCCCAAATCTCAGCACTGGCCGGGGCCCCCATGTATATACTCTTTACTAAATAGCATTTTTAATATCCTTCCCGGTCTCGTGCCTTTTGTCTTTTTTTCGTGTGTTGCGTTCATGGCAGTCTCACCCCCTGGGGGGCGTAATCGGGCCGCAACCGCGCAGCGGCTAGGTTTTGCGCATAATTATTGGTTCCCTACCAGCAAGCTACCATAACCTCTTCTGCTAACCCCGGACATCGTTCAAGTCCCGAGACCCTGGGTACGCCCCTCTGCGCGGCCCGCCCGGGGTCCCCACTGGCTTGCGGTGTCCCGCTTGGTTGGCATCAGGGCTCGGTTTCTTCCGCTTCTAGGGACCAAATACTTATATGTAATCCTTTCCTCCGCACGATCGCGACCGCGAAGAGCCCCTTGGGAGGTGATTGACGCCACGATTCGTAGCATGAAATAGATAGAGGAACGAACCAAATACTCTCACAATTCATCATGCGCAGATTACACCAGTTCCCAGCAGCCTTGCCACGCGCTCGGGGGCATGGAGGGCCCCCGGGCCCGGAGGACAACCACGGGCGGAATCAGAAGGGAACAGCTGCCTTCATCGGCCACCTCATCGGACATTGGCTCCACAGGGTGCCCGCCGCGGTCGAGGAGCCCTGCCTCCGTTGCAGCGGTCTCGGCCACAACCTCCGGCGCCTCCTCGTGAACCAGCACGGCTTCCTCAACACTTTAAATTTCCAACCCGGGCCCCTGGGTCCCAGGTACATATCCGTCGCATTACCGCTAGGGCCATCGGTCCCGGGCCATATCTGTTCCCGGCGAACCAAGCTCCACCAGCTCAAGACGAACCAGGCGGACCCAGCGTCCCCTCGTTTCTTCGAAGACGTTGCCCTGTTCCTGCCCGGAGCAGTTCCGGCCCGAGCAACAGGGCCAGGGCCACTGTCGGCGAAACGGGACTGGGGGTCCCACAGTCGCGGGGATGCGTGGGTCTTTGGCCACGCCAGTTCCCCCGGGGCCATATCCCGCGCAAGAGAAGGCCGGCTACAGCTGCTTCCCTGCTAAGTACCCGGGCGCGAGCTCTACCTCGGCCGGGTGCGCTTTCCCCGAGCAAGTCGCAACAACGGCTCTCGACCTTCCGGTCCCGGGAACCGCCTCCTCAGGCCCCGGGTCCCGGGGACCATCCGTGCCCGTGCCTCGGCACCGGTCCCAGGAACACCTCCTCGACCCGAGTCCCGAGGACCATCCCATGCCCGGGCCTTCCGGTCCCGGGTCCCACAGCTTCAGCCCTGGGTGGCGCCCCCGGGGCACATTACAAGGACACTCCTAGTCCCAGGCGCCGCTCCCCGGGCCCGGGACTTACATCTTTCGCACCAAGGAGCTCGGGAAGTAAGCCTCGAGACGATCGGCTTTTTCCGGT
The DNA here is from genome assembly GCA_003991445.1 of Oryza meyeriana var. granulata. Classification (NCBI taxonomy): domain Eukaryota; kingdom Viridiplantae; phylum Streptophyta; class Magnoliopsida; order Poales; family Poaceae; genus Oryza; species Oryza meyeriana. The sequence goes on from RYFJ01002382.1 coordinate 164,418, forward strand.
TGGAACGGCTTGGGCTCCTCTGAGCTTGATCGGCTCCTTTTTCCGGTGTTTTCGACGTCTCCCGGTCAGATCGGCTTCTCCCGGCGATCGGCCTCCCCCGGTCGGCATCGACTCCTTCTGGCGATCGGCTTCTCCCGGTCGGCATTAGCTACCAGCATTAATGGCAAGGCGATGGAGCGCCTCCCGTCTGTCTCCCGGTCGGACATGCGTGCACCATCATGATGGCCTTCCGTAGGCCCCCTCCCAGTGCCGTCAGAGAACTTTCGGCTGAGGGGGCCCCGATTCTCTACACTCTAATAGTGGAGACATGCTCTGCCACATCTCTAGAAGACAGCCGCCCGTAGCAGCCGGGCGGCAAGACGACCAGACAGCCGCCCGCAGCAGCCGGGCGGCAAGAAGACCTACTCCAGCTGCCTGCAGCAGCTGAGCTAGGTGGCGACTAGACGTCCCTCCGGCGCGACGCGGCAGGCGGCCGCGTGCGTGCGACAAGACAAATGGTAGCTAGCTCTCTTATGTATCTAGGCACTGTGGACTCCCCTTGGCGATAAAAGGAGGATCCAGGCCACAGGCTAAGGGGGCTTTTTCCGGCCTCTGACTCTCCGGCTCTCGCTCTCTAGCTGGCTCTCTCGCTACTGTTCTTCTTCTTCAACTCCGGCAAGCGGGCTGAGTTCACCTTGTAACAAGCATACCACATTCATCTCCACATAGCGAAACACATACAGGAGTAGGGTATTACGCCTCTGCGCGGCCCGAACCTGTCTACTTCCTCCTGTTTCCCTTGCGTGCCATATCACATTCGAGCATCAATCATCCACTGGACGCCGTATTCGCCTGAGAACAACTCCCCTGGCCGAACCTCAAAGGGGGGTCTCCCGACTTCCCGCCGTCGGGGTTTCATCCTTCGACAGGGTTCATCAAAGACCTACGGAAAATAATGCGACTAATAGGTGGGTCCGTCAGTTGTACACAAACCGAGGCCGATCAAAATAACTATGTACACTAAACATACAGTTTTACAATAAATCACATTTTATAACGTAGAAGCAAAAATGATCAACATGGTGACTTGCCTCATAGACGGCCTTCAAATTTTCTCGATCCTCGCGTCCGATGAAAATCCGAAACGTCGCTACGCGATCAACAAAGGGATTCTAAAGAAACCCTATAAATAAATAATAATAATAATAATAATAATAATAATAATAATAATAATAAACTAATAGTGCCATTGGATAGACCTTATTTTTAGAAAAATTCAGGAAGTTGAACGGAGTCCATCGGAATTACGGTTGAAAAGATATGATTTTTCAAAGATTAAAGGATTTTTCTACGATTTTTAAAAATAATTTAGATGGCAAAAGAAAAGAATATTGCTGGGAATATTCCTGGAAGTGGGGCCAGATGTCAGACAAATGGAGGAATTAAAACAGTCAAGGGAGCTCCCACATCTCATAAGATGGTTCAAAACAAAGAAATGTTTATTAATTATTTCTAGAGATAGGCCCACATGTCATTGGGAGAGTGAGGGGGGAGAAATTAAGGGAGTGGGGCCCACTATGTCAGCCATAGAGGAGAGGGAAATTTATTTGATTTAAATGGCCTTGGGCCCACATGTCAGTGAAACAGAAGGGGAGGCCCACATGTCACAGAATGGAAGTAAAAAAAGCATGGGGTCCACATGTTATAGGCTCGGAGTTTTATAAATTGATTTTCTCAAAACAAAGGGATGGGGCCCACCTGTCAGATGCAGAGAGAGAGGAGACGGGGGACTGGGTCGCGGGCCCGGTCTGTCAGTGCTCGGTCTTCCTCCCGAGACGCCGAGCTCGAGTGAGGAGGGTGGCAGGGAGCAGCGGCCGCTGGAGGGGGAAGAAGACGGCGGAGCAGGGTGAACCGCGGGCGGCGGAAGCCGGCAACGGTGCCGCCGTTGATGGCTAGTTCGCTGGCACCGGGAGGGCGACGAGCGGCGGCGGCCCTCTTGGGATAGTGTTGGAAGAGAGAGAGGAAGTGTCGGGGCGTGGCTGCAAGGGGGAGGCCGAAGCCTTTTTATAGGCGTCATGGGGGCGGCGAGGTGGCAATGTGGCTGGTTCTGGGGAGGAGAGAGCGCGGCGTCGGGATCTGTGGGCGTGGAACAGCGGCGGAGCTCCGGGATGCGACGGCGAAGCGACGCGAGGAGAACGGGTTTCGCGGAGAGGATAGGGGAAAGAGGGCGGCGCGGCGGCGGGTCTTCGGAGAAGATCCCGGGATGGGACAGGGCGGCGAGAGGGATTCCCGGAGGGGATCGCGGCGCGGCCGGATTCCCGGAGGGAATCGCGCGATAGGCGAGAGGGATTGCGGGATTCTCGGCGGGAGAGGGGGCGAAGCTTCGGATTTTGGCACGGAGCGGCAGTGTTGTGACGTGCGATGCATAGGATGGGCGGCTAGGTGTGGCGCGGGCGAGCTGAGTGCAGCGGCGGCACGTCGGCATTGTGTCGAGCAACACGTGGGCGGGAGCAGGTGGTGCGGCGAGGACGATGGCCGCGCGTTGCGGCCAACACGGGCGGGCTCGAGGTGGCTAGGTCGCTGATACGCAGGGCCCACGGGGGAAAACGATTCGACGCACGTGCACGCGGGTAGGCCAAGGCGGTTGGGGCGGCTGGCAGGCCGTGCTGGGCCACAAGCTAAGATGGCCGCGGTCCGGGAAGGAGAAAAAGGACAGGAAAGGAATATTGGCCGCGGCAAGCATGGCCAGGTGAACAGTGACTGATGGGAATTTTCGAGGATTTTTTGATTGAAGGGTTTTTGAGAGGATTTTTGAATTGGGATTTTGAATTTAAATTTTGAATTTGGAACTAGGGCTCTGTTGAGAGGTTCTAATTGGAGGGGAAGATGAGATCTGAGAATTTGGCACCTAATTATAATTCAAATTAACCCCAAGAATTTAATAATCAAGGATTTTTCTAATAGGGTTTTTTTAGAGTATTCTTGGGAGATAATTTGTGATATTTGGGGACGATTTTGATAGAGGTTAAATATGAATGGCCTTTGGAATTAATTGGAACATTCATACTTGATTACAATTCTCCAAGATTATTCAAGGAGGGGAGTTTTGGGGAGATATTTGAAAGAGATTTTGAATCGAAATCTTATATTGAGTTCCATAGAAATTTTATAGAATTAAGGATGGGTATTAGGCCTAGGCTCTGATGCATTTTTAGGTAGTTTACATGGAAAGGATATTGGAGTATATTTAGGTTAAATTTGAGGAAAAAGGCTTGGGAGGATTTGAATGGAATTTAAATTTGGAAATTGGTGCAACTTGATATTTGGCTATAGAATATTTCCTAAGATTTGTTGGATCGAGCCAGAGTGACTGTTTGAATATTTTCGAGAAAAATTTCATATTTGGGGGAGTTTGTGAGAAGGGGAAGAACAAAAAGAGATTTGAATAATTAAGGTGGGATTTGTATTCAAATTTTGAGGACTCGATCTCAATACAGACAAGGGTTTCAAAGGGGTGATGTTGACTTATGGAATTCAAGCAGAACATTTGAATTCTCATAATTGCTAGAAATTAGGAGGAGACTTTGAGTATATCTGTGTGTGTGTGTGTGTGTGTCGATATACATATACATATTTGAGTACTTTGAGATAGAAGGTGAACTTGGATAATTTAGAGAAGGCGTACTTTAAGGTCAATCAGAGGGAGGCCAAGGAGGTTTAAATTCAAATAGAATATTTGAATTATCGAAAGTTTCAAAGACAAGCTTTTTGGGATAAAGTTTTGAATTTGCTTAATTTTTTAGGACAGAGATAGAAGTGAGGTTGTAATTTGATTTCTGAATATTTGAAATCTAGGGATTCAACGAATGGCTTGTATATTTGAGAATAGATGTGAAATTTTGAGATTTAGGAGCAATGTTCGGAAAAAGGCTTTCAGAAGGGGTTCGGATTGTAGAATTTGAATCTCGAGATTTAAAGAGAGATTTTTGGGTTGTGAGTTTGGAGATCAAAAGAAATGTTGAAAAATGGAGATCTTGGCACCTAATACAAATAAAGATCCAAGTTTTGAATTTATATTTTATTAAAATAATTTCATGGCTAAAGAAAAACCAAGTGTTACAGTTCTACCCCCCTTAATAGAATCTCGACCCCGAGATTCCAGCGGTCTAGGAAACGACAAGGGAACATCTTAATCTTCAAAACTTCATCTTCCAATTTATTTCTTGACAAAAAGTCTTGCAGCATGATCTTCGCAAAACTTGCAACCTAATCCAACATTGTTACCAACCTATTTTTGGTGGCCAGTTCCCAGATCGCTATAGATCCTGACACTTGGCTTGATCAGCTAGCACTTCTTTTGTACCTTCTTCAAGGTTCTTACAGCACGTAGGGCTTGGTCAGCTTCTTCCTGCCTCTGGTGCAATCGGCTCTATCTAGGAATTGATCCCCATTGGATGGTTCGGTCTTGATCTTCTTTTCTTCGAGGCTTTGGTTGACCTTTTGGACCGCACCTTCTTGGTTTGATCTTTCTGGGGGTAATCCAATGAGTAGTGCCCTTTATCTTGACAGGTGTAGCATTCCACTTCTAGCTTCTTAAGGTTCCTCTTTGACTATAGATGAGGCGGTTCTTGTCTAGCGGCTGGTGTTGATGAAGACTCGAATCCGCGATGGGGCGATCTTGCGCTTTCTTGTCCCGATGCATTGGCAGTATATTGACTTCTACTATGGGAGGCGCTGTTTCAAGGGCAGTTCCGTGCATAATGTCGTTGCCAACGGTAGCACCGAAACTTCTAGCTTCTCATCCGAGTATCCTACTTGAGCAAAGGTTTCCATGATGTGGTCGCTGTCAATCTTCTCATTGGGCGCATGGGGTTCGGTGTGCTGCAGTTTGTGGACAGAGACTTGCAAGCGTGCCTAACTGTCAGAACAATGGATACCACATCACTTTAGATCCCTAGAGCGCATCTGTCTGCTTTTCTTTTGTAAGGAAATGACTCTTCATTGGTTGGGGGGACCGAGGTGTGGGGGAAAACTTGCGCTTCTGAGACCTATCTCCAACAACGGCACCCCAAATACAAGACCCATTTCACGTTTGGGTAGCGCTACAGGTAAAGAGTCAATACCATTTTTTTCTCAACAATAGACCCAAAAGAAACCATTCTGCCAAAGAAACCGCGCCGCCCCTCCCTCCCATGCGCCTGCGCCGTCGTCATCGCCGGCCTTCACCGTGGCCGCCGTCCCGTCCCGCCGCCGGCTCCCTCCCTGTCACCTCGTCGGATGTGAGCCCCCGCACCAAGTGCCTGCGCCCGACCTCCCGTGCCGGCGGCTGCACCCAAGACACGCCACGCCGCACGGAATCCCCGGCCTATGTGCACGCGGACTCGCCCCGCCCGCGTGCGGCCGGCCTCCGCCCGGAACTCACCCCCGGTGCAGCCCGAGCAGGGCTGGCAACCGAGCAGGCGCGCAGTCCCCTGAGGCAGGGCTCCTGTGTCGATGAACTGGGCGCCTAATTTTCCCTTCCAATGTCTTCAGGAGAGAGGTACTCAGGAGCCGGCCCTAGAGCTGCCAAGCCGCCGGTAGCAAGCATTGAGTCGACGCCAGCGGCTGCGCCGCTGGGAAGGACGCGCCGGCGGGGCGCTAAGCCAGGCTCCCGCGGCTGGCCGCGACCCGCGCGGCGGCGGCCAGAGACGCTAGTGCGACGAGGATCCATACCTGCAAGCCTAGCTCGATGCAGATCTCATGCGACGGCGACTCGCCCGATGCGCTTTCCTCTCTTTTCCCTCCCCGCGAAACGGTTTGCGGCCCCAGATATTAGGGTCGAGGAAGGAGAAGGACGCAGATTGGCGTCCACATCCACACAGACGCCAAAATGGTCTTGTTTGCCTACATCCATTGACCGAGTTTGTCACAAACCTACTGTTAACACGCATATTTAGTTGTAAGGGCCGTTGTTGAATCAGTCTGAGAGTAAGATCATTCCTATACTTCTTGGATTGACAAGAATTGTTGGATAAGGCGAAATCATCTCTGAGATCAGAGAGGAGATTTTCATCCTACTACATCCTGTATGAAAGCTGATATCTATCTGCTCTCCTCAGTCTTCTGGTAAAAGGAATCACAAGGGTACTCCTGTGTACTGTCATTAGACCTATCATCGATACGCAACGGTGTGTTGTGTGGGGCCAAAAGCAGAATCTGGTTCATCTGTCATCATAGCCTAGTTGACTGATTCCTTTCTAACTAGACTTCCGATCCTCATGTTGCTCAGATTATGGTCACTGATCGATCCTGACGGGTCCATCAAAACTTAGGCTGGTCCAACGTCAAAGATGGAAAAAGACCTAAGAAAGACTATAGAAAAACGTTTTTGCAAACCAAGGTAGTCACACTACATCTCGCAACAATAGCTAATGGTACTTTCTGCTTCATCTACTTAGCATCGCATAACCTTCCTATCCTTAAGTCTTCGAGAAACCGAGAGGGTTTTCTGGCTATAATCTAAGTTTTGGTAAATGTTTATAACTAGATGAAAATAGTACGGTTTTTTTTGCAAATACTTGTATTAAAAGATGATTCATAAGACCTATGGTTCTTCTTCCTAATCAAAACCTATGTCTGATACAATCCTGTCCACCCCAGCCCAGCATAGGAGCGTACCTAGAGGACGGTGAAACATCCCATCTGGAACCATAAATTACACTAAGTACATAGTTTATAAAATCCCATCAGTATATGATATCTTATATTATGATATTACTTTCAAAACATATACACGTAACATTTCTTTTTAAAAAAAATTAAACATTTAAGAAATTACTAATGATCAAAGTTTTAAAAATTATCGTACAAATTTATCCTAACAAATCTTTATCAAATAGTGTTCATGCACGATCACTCCTTGCCCTTCTTCCTCCATCTCTATTTACCATGCAAATTACAATTACATTTTAATGAGCGCTTCACATCCCTTAAGTATCAACAATTTTTTTTGGAGCACGCAGAAGTAAGTTTTATTACATTTTTTCTTCTTTTTTGCAAATAGAGTCAATAAAAAAGATTGGACAATTGACTTGTGTAAGCAAACAGCCCAACATAATCTAAATCCTAAAATGTGTTCATCAGATGCATTTTTTCAAATTTATAAAAATCCGTATATGCCATTTGTCAACTTCAATTCAAAAATATTGCACGCTTTTAGGTACCTAAATAAAATCATAATAATCCGAGTTTGGTTCTAAAATTTCATTCTGACTATTTCTCTTCACGATCAGAAGGACAAAGAATGGCCAGTGGTACAAGTTTTATTTGATTTGCCAAACAATTCCACAAAAATTAAGAAAAGCAGTGAACACGCATTAACGAAGGGCATTAATTCCATGTATTCACCATAGTTTCTGAACTAGCAGCTCTTATTCTTCGTAATACAAGCTTCAACCCCTAGCTGATCGTCGCCCCCAGTGCCGGACGTGCGCACAATCTTCGCCGGAGTCAGCTCCACTGCTTCAGCCGGCAGTTCGTAGTACCGGCCGTGAAGCACGCTCAATGGACACTGTGCGCAGCCACGTTGGCGCCCACCTGTTCCACGCTGGTGCTGCTCTGTGAATTATTTTTGTCTAATACCGAGATAAATTAGAGAGGCAAATTTTCACCCGTTTCCCTCCGTAACAACAAAGAAAATAGAATAACATTATTTTTGTCGAAACAAACAATTAGAGATAAAATGGTTTTGCCTCGAGAGTCCCCATATACTATATAAGAGAGAACAAGGAGAGATGACTCCTGTTTTCCCTTTCCCGAAAACCCAAACCCATACCGATCATCATCCACTGTGGCCTCATAGCGCAAGAAAACCCCCCTAAACAATATTTCAAAGGGGAACTAGAAAAGGAAAGAGATGCATCAAGTTACAACCGGTCGTTTACAAATTTCGCTATTAGTGATGGATAGGCTAAGCAAACATAGGATAAAATTCTATTATTATAGTACATAAGATCAATGTGTATCAGAGCAATGCTTAGCACTCATGCCAATCCCGATGTACTTTGATCCGTCGTTTTTTAAAAAATTTTAACTCATTGAAAGGGAATAGGATAGGGGGGGGATAAAGCATATGAAATTGCTGAGAATTCCCCTAAACTCAGACCCTAGACGAATTGTCGCAAAATTCAAAGAAAATTGGGATAAAAACATATTGCAAAATTTCCCAATTTTATCAAGTAGAAACCCTATGCGGCTAGAAGTAAAAGCAATCAATCCAAGCTTCAAATCTTCTAAGATCCCCTAAAAAATTCAATCTCAGAAAAGGAGAGACTTCAATAAAATTCTCAATTTTTCCCAAACTCAGAGAAACTCTAAAAGCACCAAAAATCAGTACCAAACTTAGAAAAAGGGGAGAGAAAGCGCTACGGAGA